>CM066031.1:1316642676-1317038933 GCA_033557465.1 Ichthyophis bannanicus
GTAAGATCAATAACATACCTCTGTTATTGATGGGTGTGTAATTCACCCAGCAACTGTATGCCTGATAGCACTATAAATGAGGTTACGTGCTTGCAGTGTTTACAAATGGATAACAACGGACACAAAGTAAACCAGACAACACCGTAAGCATGTCATTCGGAAATTAGCTAATGTTTTATTAGCAGATAATTAACACATATGAAGGCACACTGTAAAGAATACACTTGGCTGGTTAGGTTAACCTCTCCTTTATTATCCACGACGATCTCAGCAGTGATTCTCCCTTGCTCACACACCCAATCATGTGCAGCCCTCAATTACTATCAATGGACCAGCTGAAAGCCTTTTAGCTGGCTGGCTGCTCTGTGTGCAGCCCAAATCTGCTTTAAGAGCTGTTTGCACGTGGGAATAAAGAACAAAGGTAGGCTTTCTTTGTGATGGCTGATGTGTTTGCTCAGGAGACAGCTAGCAAGAGCGGGGGGGCGTCTAGGGCACATAGACTGTATCATCCAGTCCATATAAAACTGTACGTTCATCTGCTGTATCAATCAGCACTAGGGTCAGTGTCATACGTTGGCACAGACAGAGTCTTTCATTAAGGCACTTATCATGAGTAATGCTTTTCTGGGTGCTTTGTCCCTCTTTGCTGCCATTCTCTATTATAGATAGGGTCTGGATCGATGTGTTCATACCTGAGGCCTCTCCTGCTATCATTATTCCTCCTCCTGTATAGCCTGCGCCAATATGTAACCCAATTCTGATGTCCAGATGCGCCTCCAATCTTGATCCCTGAACACTCGCGATTCCCCTCTCACATACCTTCCTGGCCTTGGTCTGAACGTCCCTCTCCACATGCAGCTCTTCTCTCTTACAGGTGGCCTGGTGATTTTTTCCTATCTCTAGCCACCCCATTCCTCTGGCTGACTCCTGTGCCAATGGACTCTGCTGGCTTTTGGACTACCTCCCAGTATGAGTACTGGCTTGGAATCTCCCATGACCTTCCAATGGCCTTTCACTCTCTTCCATCCAGAGGAGTTCCTTCTCTCTCATCTGCATGGCATGGCTTCTGTTTCACCAGGTGATACTGGTGGCGTTGAGGCTTGTAGCCGTTGCTGTCTGCTGTCTCTGTATCTCTTCCTCCCTCTGTAGCAGTTTGTGCTGTGTGTGTGGGCTGTTACTTGAAACTGTTATCGTGGACGAATAAGCTATGTACGTATCCTGTTCTAATGTGTGCTGCTCCCTAAAAAACACAGCGCAAAAAGCTGTCTTGAATCAGGCCCAAGCCCTTTGAGATGAGTTGCCTTTAGGGAATTACCTCATAGCTATCTTGTTTGCACACACATTTCCTCACGACAGCCCCTCTCACATGGCTGCGGGAGACCTGGTGCAATCTGGGAATGGTAGTCCTGTTATGTCGGACAATACTCCTGTCTTTTGTTGCTTCTACCAGACCCCTGACAGGTTGCTTGTTCAGGCGATGGTGTCACAATCATAAAAAAAAATGTTCTAATCGCTCCTACCTGAGCTATGATAAGCTCCTTATCATTAGGGCAGACAGGGGTGTCATGGTGTCAGGTGGTTTCCAGGCAGTCAGCAACAACGATGGGGCTACATAGCACACATCCATGTGTCAGTGTTATATGGGTGGACCCCCGCCAGGCGGCATCCCATGGCCCCACCCCGTACCCACAGCCCCACACATATATGGTCCCCTCTGACTGCATGTGCCGCGCACGACCACGTATGACACCCCAGTCCGCCCCACCTGGCCCTGCAGGTCGCAATACATATCCCTTGCTTGCATACATGTTGAATGTAGGAATGACACGTGACCATTGGGTTACGAAACCATGTAACCTTTATTTGGGCCAACATTAACAATGGCCAACATGGCCAACCCACAACACACACTAAGGGGGTAAACACAGCCCAGCACAGGGCACATGGCGGCATCACAGGTTCCATCGCTGGTACCTGTGATGCTCTTCGGCAGGTGGTAACCGGGATGCCAAATGCACCACATCAGTTGCCACCTGCCGAACAGCCACAGTCAGAGACTGCACCGCATGTAACACGACATGGGTGTCATGTCGTGCATCAGCCAGGGCCACTAACACCTCGTCCATGCACCTGCCAGCACACAGACACACAGTGGCTGCAGTCTGTGTGCTGGCATGTGCATGTGGTGTGACAGTGGCCCTGGGTGGTGCACGCTCATGCTGCCACCCATGCCGTTCAGATGCCTGCAGTCTCTGACTGCTGCCCCCTCGGCCCTGTTCTGGGCTGTGTTTGCCAAGCACCCCCCTCCCGCCCCTCCCCCCTCCCTGTTCACCCCGCCCCCTCACCCCGGCCTCCCTGGCCTGTCCGTGCCCCTCCCTCCCCCCACCCTGCATCCACCCAGACCCCCTGTTCCTTCCCCCCTCCCTGCACCCACTATAGACATCATCGTCCGCCTCCTCCTCCTCCTCTTCCTCCCCTGGTCATGGGTGGGTGGGGTGTATGTCCTCCTCCTCCCCCTCCTCCTCCCCCCACATCTGTCACCTGGGAGTGGCTTCCGCCTCCATGGCCACCTCCTCCTCTTCCTCCTTCCGGCCCCTCCTGTTCCTCCTCTTCTGCTTCTCCTCCTGCCTCGCGTGCCGTCTGGTGGGTCTGCGCCGGCACTAGCTCGATGTGGTGTTGCCGCCCATCGCTGGTATCACTGTCTGGGAAGGATGACATACATCATGGCACATCCATTTGTGTCACCTACACCATTTTACATCTACAGGTGAGACACAGGCTGGTGGTCCCATGGCCGACCTGACCTTCAACCTAGCCCTGGCAATACCTGACCATCATGGTGCTGTTTTGGTCGTCTCCGTCCTGCACCTCTCCGAAAAACTCCGTGTGGTAATGCCGCAGCTCCCGCGCCGTTTTTCCCTCAGGTCCCCCACCTTTGGATATATAAAACGTCTGTGGTCATCACCTAACACCTGTCACTGGAGCAGACAACCAGATTACATTGCCCTGTTTGTGCCGCATGTACCTGCAGCACCAACCCCTGCTGTTTGGGTCATATACATCTGCGTGACACCACCCCTATGCCCAAATGCCCTTGGACATGTGGGTGTATGTTTGCACAGCTTGGTGTCCCAACAGCAGTAATCAGACGAGCCTATCTGGCACACACATGCATTGTCACATAGGGCAGCTCTCATCTCATCGACATGTTGACTGCCAAGGCTGCCCCCACCATATCACCACAGCCACACATTACATAGGTGGAATGGTTTTGCCACAATGATGCACAGAGGGAGAGGAGCGTACGGGGGGGCAACCGTTGTCGTGACAAACACACAGTGTATGATGGTGGGACATATCACCTAGGGGATATGATCTACCTTTGGCCAGACACATCTCCAGCTGTGCATTGACAGCAGCTGTCCATGGTGGTTGTGTCTGTTGGTCCCATGCTCCACGTGGTACATTGTCACCATTGGTTGCGCCCCCCTGGGCACCATGGCAGGGTATGCACCCCATAATGTGTGTGCCCTGTGTGGCAGCTCAGCCCCCACATTAGGGATCTGTGCCATTCCCTATGGTTGTGGCTCCGGGATTTGTATGTTTGTGATTGGTGTTTCAACACAGCAATCCCTATCCCACAGAGCATCCCTATGTGGTCCCCCAGCTTAGCAGTACTGGCCCTTTTTGGTCATCTGCAGTCTCCATGTCGTTGGCTCGTGTGTTGACATGCACACAGACAGACTAGGTTGGGGCCCATGATGCGTCCATGTAACCCAACTGGCTGGTGCATTTCAGGGTCTAGGTGGTGATTTACTTGCATGTCCCATGTTCCCAAGGTGCACCATGCAGGTATGTTCAGCTGCAGCTGGTGTGTTGTTGTCAGTCTGCAATGCTGTCATGGCTCGTTTGACCAACACTAGGATGTGCGAGGGGGGGGGGGGGCAGTGTGAGCACATGACATACACCAGGGTATCTCTGCAACCACATACATCCGTAGCATGGACCGTGTGTGTGGTAGGGAGAAGCAGGCCTACCCCCTGCAGGGGCTTTTTCCAGATTTCCATCACGTCCAGGTTTGGGTTATACACATGGGCCCTGCCACACAGCAAAGAGCTTCGGCAGCTTTTCCCACATGACCATGCACCATGTGCATACTGTTGTGTGCTTTGTCTGTACCCAGGGTGTGAGCTGTCGTGTTGAGTGCGGGCCGCCCCCAGACCTCCTGTACCGATAATACGTGGGGATACTTTTGCTTGTTTGTGGACTTAACGGGATGACGGGGGTTGGCTGTGGGCACATGGTGTTTGCCGTCAGCCACATGTGCTCGGGTGTGGGGGTTAGTTGGTGGCCTGTGTGGGAATTGATAATAAATGATTTGTAAGGTCGTGACATCTGTCCACCTCAATCCTGCCAGGGATAAGACCTTGGCCATTCCCTGGTGGGCTCCCCGATGTGTCTGCTGCTCCTCCGGGGTGACTGCAGGTTTGCACCACGATAGGGGCTGTGGACACACAGACCGTCCATCTTTCTTTGGGTGACTAACACGTGTCACCCCTGCCTGCCCTCTAGCTCACCACATATCCCCTGGGGGCCTGATGGGGGTCCTGCTTCCTGGAAGATGTTCCCGATGTTCATTTGTTTGTTGGGTGGAGGGGTTGTTCTTGGGGGGGTGTCCTCCTTGGCTTGCCCTCATGTTCTGGGCATGTTCCAGGCGTCCTATGGGCGGTCCCACCACAAGCATGCATGGGTAGGACCTGGGCCTCATGGGGATAGACTAACAGATGTTTTTCTCCCGTGGATGAGGCCAAGGGGGGGGGAGAGACTAACCAGGTACCCCTGGGTCTTCTGTGGGTGGATGTCCGCGTGGTGGACCATAGTACGTCTGGGGGTGTCCCCCACATGGTGATGGTTTGTGTTTCGCTGCCAGTTTAATATCATCTTAAAGCCTGGGGTGTGCCATGTTGGTATCTGTAACGGCCTAGCATTCCCAAATCGGTGCTGCACAGAGGGGGTTTGTGTGGTGGTCCCTCTTTGCGCACAGCAAAAGCATCGTTTCTGGGCCACACCTGGCCAGAGTGACTGGCCCACTGTCCAAGCCTCCACGCCTCTCGGGCAATGTTGTGCATGGCGGATTGTGCTTGACAGTGGGAGAACACATACCGGGGGTGGCTCACACCCTCATCCTATGACAGGTGGTCCATTCCTGGTGCAGCAATCTGCAGCCACGAGTTCCGTGCCAGCAATTGTCCAATGGCAGGGACCCTACCTATGCCCCGCTCGACCATTCCAATGCGACACTGTTATAGCAAATGATTTTCGTTTAGCCACAGGCAATGCCCTGACCATGGCCTACCTGGCCCTCACACCTGTTCATGTGTGAGGTGCGCATCTAGGTGTCAGCGATGATTGGCAGACCCACATCCATGCCATCCACCGGGAAACAGGGTTCTGGACAGTATCCTGGGTGGCGTCAGGGATGCATGGCACAAACTGCTAGCTATGCATCATTGTTCATGGGCACCTGACCCAGCTGTTTCACGGCATGGGGGTGTCCCCCCCCCCCCTTTGTCATGCTGTCCGCAGCAATACCTGCGTACCCCACACTGGATACAATTAGGGTGCCATTTCTCTGGGGACGCAGGTGACGTCAACGCAGCATAGCTGTTATATATGCCTGTAACGGGCATGTGGGGGGTTGTTGGGGGTGTTATGCCATCCTGTTCATGGTGGGGGGGAATAACCTGCACCCGTTTGGGTTTCCTGTAGGTGTAGCAGCCTCCCATGGGTCTGGGTATGGTGGGGTTGTCTACCTCATGTGTTCCGGTTGTTGTACATCGAGTATTTTGACTGCACGTGATTGGACCCTGCCCACAGGACATGGCCGCCCCTGGTGGGACATGTCATCGCCCAACAACAGTTTGTGTGTTGGGACATGCAGAGGCACCCCCCTTGCAATTGACAGTAACTATCGCTCTGAGTGGTCACATTCACTGGTCTAACACAGCGGGTTGGACGTGTATTGTCCCTGTGGGGATGTGGCAGACTGCGGTACTAGGACAGAGGCACATACTACCAGGTGTGACCCTGCACCAATGGGTACCACATGCCAAACACATGCAACCTCTGATGGTCCATATCCCATGCTGTGGCCATCATCTTTGTGGCCTGTAGTCACACCATGTGTGTGGTATGGGTTGGTTCCGATACCCTGTTGGGGCACGGCTAGCTGCACTAGCATGTTTTGTGGCCAGCACCCTGTGCGCTGGGACACTTGCTCTGCGTGTGTCTATTTAACTGTCCAAGCCCATGCCACTACAGCATGGCACATGGGGTTTAGACACATCTGCTGACCCCATACCTTGCTGTGGGCACTGAGTCGCTTGTCATGGCCAGTGATACCACCAGGGATGTTTGTGCAGTGTGCGCTCCTCAGTCCCACCACCAGGGAAACCCCATGTGCTAGGGTTCGGGACCCCTTTAGAACCAGCACACTGTATGTTGTGTCAGATGTGATACACAGGGAACATGGGGCTGCACAGGGGACATTGCTCCCCACCCAGCCATGTTTGTGTGGTGGTGGCCACTGTGCCTGGCTGCCTGCTTCACCTACCACCCCTGTGTGCCAACCCACTGTACAATCATCGTGACATCGCACATGCGGGCCCTCGGCAGTCAGCACACTGGGCATGGCTGACAGTGACTGGGGAGGGATCAGCACCCCCCACGTCCGTCCCCTGACACAGGGCGTGGCTTCCATGCTGGTGTTGTGGCTTTGGACTGGGCACAGATATTGTGAGGACATGGGTGTGTCATTGCCAAGGACCCCCTTGTCTTGTGCTTCGGTGAGGTCCACACAACCACTGTGAGGGTCTTTCACATACACCAGTATCAACGTTTCTGGCGCATCAGCAAGACACAGACACAGGGATGGCTACAACGTCGGGTGGGTGCACATACAGGGACACAGAGATGGGGAGTCGGACTAACCTAATGATCTCGGGTTGCAGCATTTTGGGCTGACATCAGGGACGGTGACAGGTGCTCTGTGTTCCCCCCTGTGCTTACCAGATGTCTGGTGGGATCTGTGGCATGCTGGCCTCAACAGGCCATCAGGTACCAGCATGTGTCAGCTCCTTCCAGCTTGGTCCATAGGTGTAGCTGTACCCAGTACAACCTACATGCCGAGCTGTGTGTGTTGCCATGTGTGCAGTCACACCTATGTGCATTGTGCAGGTCTCCCATAGCGCACATATCTGTTTCCCTTTGGCACCCTTGTGAGACTTGGCATTGCCATGTCCATGTGTTGTGGCCACTGATGGTGTCCTTGCTCTGCCCTGTCACCCTGTGGGTGTTTACATCATCACATTTGGGGTCACACTATGTACACATGCCATGCACTCCACGACCAATGGCAACAGTATTTAACCAGCACACATGGGTGTGGAGACACATAATACATTGGGTGGGTTCCCCTATGCACCTTGGCAGGGGACACGTGCATGACACATGCCTTTGTACATAGCCAGAGCTGTCACTTTCCATACCACTACATGATCAGTGTATCCTGTATGTCATGGGGATGTTGATAGCTACGTCAGTCCAACCTTGGCAAATGTTGGACATAGCATACTGGTCATGGTGGACAGGCATCTGTCCCAAACCGGCGTATCGGTTGTTCATATGTTCCTCTATCCTGTGGCGTGTATGTGTCTGGGAGGTGTCACTGCACACACTATGGGCGATTCGCACCTCTGGTCAGGTGTGCCTCTGAGGCTATCTGGGCCAACCTGACTGTGTGCTTGCCACCTTTCAAGGGCATCTGTGAGATACCTACGCACAGGGGCGGTATGCCTGGGGGCTGTGGGTAGGAGCGACCTGAATCAACATACATAGCTTAGACAGGTTGCCATTGCGGAGGTTGTGACCTGGTTCTCGGAGATGCTGTGTGGGCGTATTTGCTCACGCGCATCCAGATCTGCATCCTACATATCATCTCCATACATCTACAGTGTTTGTCCTGGGCTATGTGGCCCCTGGACTGCGGATGCCGTGCAGCCAGACCACTATACCTTATTGCACACATTTGCCTGACATACCCTCCGTCACGTTCAGCTCCCCCGCCAACAGGGTCTTGTGTGTGCCAGGGCGCATCATCATCAGGATACAGCATTGCAACATTAAGACGCCCTGCCCACACAACGCATGTAACATGTGTGCCTGAGATACGGGTGATGGGCTCATCTGCTGTGTCACACTGCACCATATCACCTGGGTGACAGAGCCCACTTTGGTTGGCCTCCTCTGGCCCCCTTGCGGTAGGGGGCTGCTTCAAACTCCAGTAGTACACACAGCCATATCTCCAGGGTGACACAGAGCCACTTTGGATGGCCTATCTGCACTCCTGGAGTAGGGGGATGCTTCCAACTACATTAGTACACACAGCCATATCTCCAGGGTGACACAGAGCCCACTATGAATGGCCCACTGGCCCCCTGGAGGTAGGGGGATGCTTCCAACTAAATTCGTACACACAGCCATATCTCCAGGGTGACACAGAGCCCACTTTGGATCCCTCTGCCCCCTGGAGGTAGGGGGATGCTTCCAACTACATTAGTACCACAGCCATATCTCCAGGGTGACAACAGAGCCCACTTTGGATGGTCTCTCTGCACTCCTGGAGGTAGGGGGATGCTTCCAACAACAATAGTACACAAAGCCATATCTCCAGTGTTACACAGAGCCCACTTTGGATGTCCTCTCTGCACTCCTGGAGGTAGGGGGATGCTTCCAACTACATTAGTACACACAGCCATATCTCCAGAGAGACACAGAGCACACTTTGGATGCGCTCTGCACTCCCCTGGAGGTAGGGGGATGCTTCCAACTACATTAGTACACACAGCCATATCTCCAGGGTGACACAGAGCCCACTTTGGATGGTCTCACTGGCCCCCTGGAGGTAGGGGGATGCTTCCACACTACATTAGTACACACAGCCATATCTCCAGGGTGACACAGAGCCCACTTTGAATGTTCTCACTGGCCCCTGGAGGTAGGGGGATGCTTCCAACTACATTAGTACACACATCCATATCTCGAGTGTGTCTCTGAGCCCTGTTTTGATGGTCTCTCTGGCCCCCTGGAGGTAGGGGGATGCTTCCAACTACATTAGTACACACAGCCATATCTCCAGGGTGACACAGAGCCCACTTTGAATGTTCTCACTGGCCCCCTGGAGGTAGGGGATGATTCCAACTACATTAGTACACACAAGCCATATCTCCAGGGTGACACAGAGCCCACTTTGGATGTGCTCACTGGCCACCTGGGAGGTAGGGGGATGCTTCCAACTACATTAGTACACACAGCCATATCTCCAGGGTGACACAGAGCCCACTTTGGATGGTCTCTCTGGCCCCTGGAGGTAGGGGGATGCTTCCAACTACATTAGTACACACAGCCATATCTCCAGGGTGACACAGAGCCCACTTTGGATGGTCTCTCTGGCCCCTGGAGGTAGGGGGATGCTTCCAACTACATTAGTACACACAGCCATATCTCCAGGGTGACACAGAGCCCACTTTGGAAGGTCTCTCTGCACTCCTGGAGGTAGGGGGATGCTCCCACGAACATTAGTACACACAGCCATATCTCCAGGGTGACACAGAGCCCACGGTGAATGTCCTCTCTGCCACCCTGGAGGTAGGGGGATGCTTCCAACTACATTAGTACACACAGCCATATCTCCAGGGTGACACAGAGCCCACTTTGAATGTTCTCACTGGCCCCCTGGAGGTAGGGGGATGCTTCCAACTACATTAGTACACACAGCCATATCTCCAGGGTGACACAGAGCCCACTTTGGATGGTCTCTCTGGCCCCCTGGAGGTAGGGGGATGCTTCCAACTACATTAGTACACACAGCCATATCTCCAGGGTGACACAGAGCCCACTTTGAATGTTCTCACTGGCCCCCTGGAGGTAGGGGGATGCTTCCAACTACATTAGTACACACAGCCATATCTCCAGGGTGACACAGAGCCCACTTTGGATGGTTCCCACTGGCCCCCTGGAGGTAGGGGGATGCTTCCAAACTACATTAGTACACACAGCCATATCTCCAGGGTGACACAGAGCCCACTTTGGAATGTTCCCACTGGCCCCCTGGAGGTAGGGGGATGCTTCCAACTACATTAGTACACACAGCCATATCTCCAGGGTGACACAGAGCCCACTTTGGATGGTCTCTCTGGCCCCCTGGAGGTAGGGGGATGCTTCCAACTACATTAGTACACACAGCCATATCTCCAGGGTGACACAGAGCCCACTTTGAATGTTCTCACTGGCCCCCTGGAGGTAGGGGGATGCTTCCAACTACATTAGTACACACAGCCATATCTCCAGGGTGACACAAGAGCCCACTTTGGATGGTCTCTCTGGCCCCCTGGAGGTAGGGGGATGCTTCCAACTACATTAGTACACACAGACCATATCTCCAGGGTGACACAGAGCCCACTTTGAATGTTCTCACTGGCCCCCTGGAGGTAGGGGGATGCTTCCAACTACATTAGTACACACAGCCATATCTCCAGGGTGACACAGAGCCCACTTTGGATGGTCTCTCTGCACTCCTGGAGGTAGGGGATGCTTCCAACTACATTAGTACACACAGCCATATCTCCAGGGTGACACAGAGCCCACTTTGGATGGCCTCTCTGCACTCCTGGAGGTAGGGGGATGCTTCCAACTCCATTAGTACACACAGCCATATCTCCAGGGTGACACAGAGCCCACTTTGGATGGCCTCTCTGCACTCCTGGAGGTAGGGGGATGCTTCCAACTCCATTAGTACACACAGCCATATCTCCAGGGTGACACAGAGCCCACTTTGGATGGCCTCTCTGCACTCCTGGAGGTAGGGGGATGCTTCCAACTCCATTAGTACACACAGCCATATCTCCAGGGTGACACAGAGCCCACTTTGGATGGCCTCTCTGCACTCCTGGAGGTAGGGGATGCTTCCAACTACATTAGTACACACAGCCATATCTCCAGGGTGACACAGAGCCCACTTTGGATGGTCTCTCTGGCCCCCTGGAGGTAGGGGGATGCTTCCAACTACATCAGTACACACAGCCATATCTCCAGGGTGACACAGAGCCCACTTTGGATGGTCTCTCTGCACTCCTGGAGGTAGGGGGATGCTTCCAACTACATTAG
Source organism: Ichthyophis bannanicus (assembly GCA_033557465.1). Taxonomy (NCBI): domain Eukaryota; kingdom Metazoa; phylum Chordata; class Amphibia; order Gymnophiona; family Ichthyophiidae; genus Ichthyophis; species Ichthyophis bannanicus. The sequence continues at coordinate 1,316,653,900 of CM066031.1, forward strand.
TACACACAGCCATATCTCCAGGGTGACACAGAGCCCACTTTGGATGGCCTCTCTGCACTCCTGGAGGTAGGGGGATGCTTCCAACTCCATTAGTACACACAGCCATATCTCCAGGGTGACACAGAGCCCACTTTGGATGGTCTCTCTGGCCCCCTGGAGGTAGGGGGATGCTTCCAACTACATTAGTACACACAGCCATATCTCCAGGGTGACACAGAGCCCACTTTGAATGTTCTCACTGGCCCCCTGGAGGTAGGGGGATGCTTCCAACTACATTAGTACACACAGCCATATCTCCAGGGTGACACAGAGCCCACTTTGGATGGTCTCTCTGCACTCCTGGAGGTAGGGGGATGCTTCCAACTACATTAGTACACACAGCCATATCTCCAGGGTGACACAGAGCCCACTTTGGATGGCCCCTCTGCACTCCTGGAGGTAGGGGGATGCTTCCAACTACATTAGTACACACAGCCATATCTCCAGGGTGACACAGAGCCCACTTTGGATGGTCTCTCTGGCCCCCTGGAGGTAGGGGGATGCTTCCAACTACATTAGTACACACAGCCATATCTCCAGGGTGACACAGAGCCCACTTTGAATGTTCTCACTGGCCCCCTGGAGGTAGGGGGATGCTTCCAACTACATTAGTACACACAGCCATATCTCCAGGGTGACACAGAGCCCACTTTGGATGGTCTCTCTGCACTCCTGGAGGTAGGGGGATGCTTCCAACTACATTAGTACACACAGCCATATCTCCAGGGTGACACAGAGCCCACTTTGGATGGCCTCTCTGCACTCCTGGAGGTAGGGGGATGCTTCCAACTCCATTAGTACACACAGCCATATCTCCAGGGTGACACAGAGCCCACTTTGGATGGTCTCTCTGGCCCCCTGGAGGTAGGGGGATGCTTCCAACTACATTAGTACACACAGCCATATCTCCAGGGTGACACAGAGCCCACTTTGGATGGTCTCTCTGGCCCCCTGGAGGTAGGGGGATGCTTCCAACTGCATCAGTACACACAGCCATATCTCCAGGGTGACACAGAGCCCACTTTGGATGGTCTCTCTGCACTCCTGGAGGTAGGGGGATGCTTCCAACTACATTAGTACACACAGCCATATCTCCAGGGTGACACAGAGCCCACTTTGGATGGCCTCTCTGCACTCCTGGAGGTAGGGGGATGCTTCCAACTACATCAGTACACACAGCCATATCCCATTGGGTGTGGGGACCACTTTGTGTGGCCCTGTAGACTCCTGGAGATGGTGATGGTGATCCCCAGAACATTCTGACACACACACATATCCACAGAGTGACTGAGTGCACACTTTGAGGGGCTCTCTGGACCCCTGAGGATAGGGTGGATGTATTAAAGAACATTGGCAGACAACCCCAGATCACCTGTATGTCTGAGGCCCCATGTGCTTAACATTGCACCACCCCTGATGGGTAACCCTATGTGTTACCCTGCTGATGCAGATACCGCCATCAACACAGGATGTTTGCATACGCTCCTTATGCAGATGCATGGCCTAGGTTTGTTACAGTCTGCTTTGCTGTATCAACACCAGCAGCTGTCATGACGCCAGGGGGCCATCATGCCCTCTTTGGCACAAACCGTCAACACCTGGCTACATGGCCACACAATCAGATATGATACCACATTTATATGGCATGTGTTTCACCTGCTACACTAAACTTATACAGACTACTTACAACAGCATGGACAGCTGACATCAACCCTGTATGTGTGTATGTTTATTTTGACCTAGGTCCATTCACTTACCTCCCGTGGATGGTCTGCCTGCCTGTTAAAACGCCTGGTCACCCTCTCCCAGGCCCTCAGGACCCTCCCCATGTTCTTTTTCCTGGAGGGCCCTGGGAACAGCCTGTGCTGCTTTTGGGCTATCAGGGAGCCCAGGTGGCACAGCTCTTTGTGGCTGAAAGCCGGCTTCCTTGTTCGGGTCGCCATGTTTGTTTCTGGGCGTGGTGACGCGCGGACGCTCCCGGCGCAACTTCCGGAATTGCGCGTGACGTATCGCGCACGTGCGTTTCGCATGGCTGCGCGTCAGATCTCTGCACGCCCTTGCGCTCCGCATGGCTGTGCGTCTGCAAATTGCAAATACTATCTACACGCACCATTCATATTGATTAGTAAGGGTTGTGCTCAAAATATGTTTACTGTTCTGTGCCTAATTACATAGTTACTGGGGTGTCTCTAATGTCACTTTGACAAACAATTATTATTATGGTTTACCCTTGTCCACACAGTGTGGTTTTGAACCTCTGGACACATAGCAACTGATTGCTGATGCATTGTCAGATGAGGTGTGCTATGTGTGTCACATAGCAGGTAGTGCTCAGACACTACTAGTTATGGGTGCAGACAAACCATCAGCATCAGGTGTCACTCAACCTGGTGATAGGGGGTTGTGTGCCAGTGCAATCTCTTGTATGGTGTATCTCCATGTGTGGACAGACATTTTGTGGTGTTTGCCATCGGGGTTGGGGGGGTGATTCATATATGAGCATTGCACACGCAAAGTAGGTTGCGTGTTGGACATTACAGGACTATGTGGGTCCCCATGTCACCACACTGCACATTATCCTTTGGTATGTGTGACGGCATACAGTCCTGGTTTTTGCAAGATAGCTCAATGGTTGATACATGGACTGCTTAACCAGCCGTCATGGGTTACATCTTCCAGTTGAGCTCAGGACTGCCTGTCTCAGGCATCACACATTCTCATACTTGAGTGCAACAGTAGCCATGGTTTATTTCATGTACATCTGTGCTGCACCAGACATATATCTTCATACATTGCAACATTGTTACCTGCCCCAGACCGGTTTCCACATTACAGAGGTGCTGCTATTGGCAAGACCCTCACACTGCTACGTACATCATGTGCAGTACACCATTCTCACCAATGGAACAGCGCACCCCTGGTGACCATTGCACACTGTCTGCATGCCTGCCTCTTTCACCAGACAGGCATGTGTTCTTAGCAATCGAGCTGTGGCCCACACCTAACCTTGATACCTGTGGAGCCAGAGGTTGCATGTTTCCATCCACAGTGTGGTTCTTGGTGAGTGCAGCCAGTGACAGGTCCCTGACTGTGAAATAGTGCTGGAATCTCTGTGATCCTCACAGTGCTGTCTGCATCATGTGCTCCTTACACAACCGTATAGGGTGGACTTGGGTTAATGCACTGTGATGTTTTCGGAATTGCCAGTACTACAGGACATTACACACATTCCAGGCTTGACAGTCCCCATGAACCGTCAAAATGTTTGCTATATGTTACAATGTCATCTTCAATGTATGTTATTTTTATGCAATGTAGGCGCTGTTCCATGTAAAACCATGTTCATTATATGTTAAGTGTACACCGCCTTTGATCTTTGGAAAAAGCAGTATAGAGGACATGCATAATTATATAGATTCAGACCTGCACTGCTGCTGACTGGCGGCGTATAGGGGCCAAGGACAATATATAAATCACTTTGCTTATACACACACACTTTGGATTTGAACCAACAACCTTTCACTTCAGAGGCATTGCAGTCACCAGGGGACTACAGCTCTGTGGCTGTGATGTGAGGTCTGTCTGGCTAGAATATAACCTCTGCAGACTTTGTGCTGCAGTTACCAGGGTGTAGTCTATCCAGTCGCACCCATGATGCACTGCACATGCAAAGCAGCAGTCTAGTGATGGTCCAGTGATAGGGTGTGCAACCCCACAGCACCTCGGCCTCGTGTTGGACATTGACCTTCTGTGTTTCTTGTGCAGAGTGGGTACTGACCATCCCAGTGTGTGTCTGTTGCTCACCCTGAGGGTGAGGTGAGACACACAGCACCTATCCTGGCTGAGATGGCCTATACATCATATCAATTTGTTTGCCAATGTCTGATAGTTTGGCACATCTGACCATTTCTGTCTCCAAGACCCAGCTGGGCCTTGTGAGCTACAATGTTCCCGAAGGGGGCATATCCTGTGTGGGTGGCCTGCCCTTCATGATATATTTGCAGGGGGGTGGGGGAGAGGAGGTTACAGGACCTATAGGCCGGGTATGTCTGACCACCAAACCTTCCCTGTGGAACCCAGTTTCCCCAAACAAAACATATCCACATTCTACATCCCAGCTATGGTGGGTGTAGCTGCCACCATCAGCAGACTGGGTCCAGCTGTGGTACAGAAAACCTACAGGTCACTCACTGCTATTATGGACGCATCCATATTTCAGGGTGCGGCAGACAGACAGTATGGCCTGAGGGCCTACGCTCACCAACACCATCTGACATTTTCCAGCAGCAGGCACATTCTGTGCCCAGCTACTGACCCTGCACGGTGTTCTAGCCAGACACATGCAAACTGCAGACAGGCCACTGGCCAGTCCATGGTGCATGCTACCAGGGAGACTGTGTGCACCCATAACTGGGATGTCAGCACACCCACCGCACAATTACCTCAGTGATTGGGCCTCACATATACACAGCACCCATATATATCACATGAGAGAACTATTATATGGCACTATGTCGGGACCTAGCCATGCCATGGTCACTGATCGTTCAGGGGGAGAGTGACCTCCACACAAGGCATGCTATGGACACCATGTCTGTGGGGGTGATGCCACGGCACAGCATGGTCCTAGGCATGCACATTTGCCCTGTGTAGCTGCATCCTGCTCCAGCCACCCTGTTTGTTGTGTACCCACAGTACTTTGCTCCTCATTATGCACATTGGCAGGCCAATAATGGCAACGGTGCTATTAGTGTGATCTGTGGGAGGTGTTGACAGCCACCACACACTGGATAGACAGACACACACTCCCCACACCTAGGACAACATTGAACAGATGTGTTGTTATTTGGGAGCCATGGCCAACATAACAGTGATGAGCACAGTGTGGGCATGGCAACGTTGGGATGTACTTTTGGAGTAATTTCCGAGGGTGCTACTCTCTGAAGGAGATATGACCTGACACACATTGCACATACATCAGAGACGTTGGTTTGTGACAGCTCGCTGTTCTGCTTGTGCGTAGCATGAGCATTTTTATCGGTCAGTGATCATATATTGCTTTGTATATATGTGTGACATCTCCAAATGTGTAGTGTGGGATTGTTGATGTATGCACATGCTAGTTTTCTGAACGCCACACAGGGCCCTACATCCTGCCACTTCATCGGTCTTCCAATACTGGTGCCTGCAGGTGCAACTGTTTCTGCCCCTGTTGCCCACTGCTCTAGGGAGGTTTGCACAACTACAGTCAATGTGAATCAAACACCTGTTGGGCTTTCATGCTATCTGTGATTAATATGCCTGTGATACAGCTGCATACCATGGTGGTGTTCAACTCACCTGCATCACACACATCTTTCGTGCAGACATCAGACAACCTGATTGATGTGTGAGCCTCCATGGCTGCATATGGGGGACTCTGCTGTGGGTGAGGCATATGTTTATGTGGTGTGTGGTATTTATAGCAAACTATGGTATCGTGACCAACACTTATGTTCTCAGCACGGGAGCTCCATTCTTTACTTTAAGGTTTCGCGAATGGGTAAAACATTGGGACTGTGATGGCAGGTGCCCCAGCCGGGAATTGAACCTGGGGCCTTCTGTGCTTGGAGGCACTTGCTACATGTACTGCACCACCGTCTTAGCACAGCAACAGTACATTCCCAGGGGAGTCCATGGCTGTGTGTCACACAGGGCCTGTCTGTTGGATTGTACTGCAGCCACATGAGGGTGGCTAGGCCAGGATCTGCTGTGGGGCAGCAGCCTCTGCCCCCTCTGCCAGCAGTTGGCATCCGCCACCATGCTGACATGGGCCTATATTGGGTACAGCATCACAGCTGACTGACATGTGGCCCTCCAGTGATGCATTGTGTGGACTCTGCTGTAGGTGTTGTACATATTTGAGGGGTAAGTGATCCTTATGGTATAATAGAGGTCCTCTGAACATGCTGTTGTTATCTGTAAGACAAACAAAAACACCTTCTATTCAGGGCAAATCAATAACCAATATGTGTAGAGCACCCAACCTTTTTTCGGTGACCGCACAAACTTTTTTCTGTTTGTCGGAGCTAGCCGTAGGAAGGTCGGAAGAGAAACCGACCCACACCAAGCGAGTAGCTACTTTTATTATTATAGGTTCTTCACCAAAATAAAGTTCAAGTTCATTTAACCATAAAATAGTAAAAAGACTTATCTCAGTCCAGAAATGCCAGTTATGAGAGATACACGACGCGCACGTTTCGGGCACTCTAGCCCTGTTTCAGGTGCAATAACTAGGATTCCTCAATCTTCACATACCATCCTCTGAACGCCGTCAATGCAGCTAAGGTCATTATTACAATGGCTGATTAATCACTTTTAAAATAAAAGACACGACCAATCAGTATCGGGAAAACCCCCACATGATGTGCGGTACTTTCTGCACCCATGGTCTCTCATTGTATAGAATATTCTCATACTATTGACCAGCTTCAATGGTCTATTATTGATCATGTGCCAGCTAATCCTCGGGGAGGACAGCAGGAAGAACGTCTGCAATACATAGAACAACGATGGCATTTTCGTCTTGAAACAATGGAGCCAGGAGGTTTGAACAGGGAAATAGACTGGCAGAGTCTTATTTAAGTTACAATTCTATGTGACCATCGGGAATGACATAATAATGATATATCCCTATTTCGGAAGGATGATACCAGGTGTTTTGAAGAGCATAAGATGATGATGTCGTCATAACTTTTGAAAACCAATCAGATCAGGGGTTCCCCATCATGTGGGGGTTTTCCCGATACTGATTGGTCGTTTCTTTTATTTTAAAAGTGATTCATCAGCCATTGTGATAATGACCTTAGCTGCATTGGCGGCGTTCAGAGGATGGTATTTGAGGATTGAGGAATCCTAGTTATTGCACTTGAAACAGGGCTAGAGTGCCCGAAACGTGCGCATCGTGTATCTCTCATAACTGGCATTTCTGTACTGAGATAAGTCTTTTTACTATTTTATGGTTAAATGACCTTTAACTTTATTTTGGTGAGGAACCTATAATAATAAACGTAGCTACTCGCTTGGTGTGGGTCGGTTTCTCTTCCGACCTTCCTACGGCTAGCTCCGACAAAAAGAAAAAGGTTGTGAGGTCACCGAAAAAAGGTTGGGTGCTCTACACATATTGGTTGTTATCTGCAAGACATGTTTTGATTTCCTCTCACGTTTTACTGGTGGGTAAAATATGTGCACAGTGTTGCTGCTGGCCCCAGCTGGGAGTTGAACTGGTAATCTTTGGCTCCCCAGCACACTGGCTGTGTCCCCTGCACCACACTGCAGTCACAGAGTGAATGTGGACCCTGGAGATGGCATGTCTGTTTGTCATAGCGGGCCTTTCTGTTGTGGTCCGGTGCACCCACATGGCATTGGCTCAGCCTCCATCTTCTCTGGCCACCTGCCACTGGCCCCCTCAGATACCAGTAAAGTTCTCCCAACATGCTACAGGCCCTTCTGCTACTGGTGCTGGGGGCGCACAGTTTTAAACCATACAGTGTGCATGTCGGCAACTACCTCTACTGCACATTCCCCCCAACTCACACATGCTGTTGTGCAACATGTGCATGCCATAGGGGACCTGTCCATTGCTGTGGGGAAACCTGCTCTATCCTACATCAATGTGTGATCATTCAACATTTATGCCGCAGGGGCTGGTGACCCTTCCAACATTCATATATTTGGCCCTGCCTTTCTTGGGTGTGTCTGATGATGTTTCACATTGCTGTGACCATTACCCAGGTTGGTCCTCTCTTGTGCTACAATCGAGAGGTTTGACAGCTCTGGCCAACACACCAGTCCTGGTGACACTACAGGCATGGATATGTTAGGCATAGACTGTTGGGGGTCACTCCCCAGGGCGGTACGCACTATCAGACACAAGACCTGCTGCACACAACACACACATCTGAATGATTGTTATGGTGGTGCTCAATGGGACACATGTACTGAGCATTTGAATCATTATGAACATATTTTCACATGGGACCTTGGATAGCTGTGTGCCATGTACATAGGTGTGGGGTGGCATTGCTAAGGTACACATCTGCTACTTTTGGGGATTACAGGCAGGGCCCACTGTCCTGCCTCTCCAGGATGCATTGTCCAATGGGGCCTGTGGGTATGGGTGTGTCATGGCCTGTTGGTTGATGCCTTTCATATGGGTTACACACATCAGGTCATGGTGTGTCAGACACTGTTCTGGTTTTAGGATGTCCCTCATGGATATGCATGTGCTACATCTGCATAACATGGGGGTGGTGCATAGATATGCAGCACAATCATTAGTATTAGCCGCAGCATGGATGCTGAATGGTGTGTGGTCCTCCAGGTCTGCATTTCGCATACTCTGATCTGAGTGATGCCACAGTTAATGGTGTATGTGCTTTGGATGGGAAATGATAGCCATATAGACAATGCCTATCTCCTCTGCATTACAGGTTTGTGCTTACCAACACAGTTTAGTTGTTGGACAAAAATGTGGGTGGAATTGGCCATAGCCCCAGCTGAGCTTTGAACCTCTGACCTTATGTTCTTGCATACACTATCTGTGTGCACTGCACCACCATGTCGCCAAAGATTGACTGGGTTCCCTGGGAGGTCCATGTCTGTACATCCATCACGGCCTGTCTGTAGCAGTGGACGGTGCCAGACTGCACATGGCTAAGCCACTGTCTTCTGTGGCTCACAGCCCCTGCCCCCTCCACCCTCTGTACTGTTCCACCAACATGCTGGCATGTCCTCATCTTAGCAAACGCATATGGCCTGATTAGTTTGAGCCACTCCAGGACTGCATTTGGGGAACTCGGCTGTGGGTGATGCCCATTGTTCAGGTGCATGTGCACTGGAGGGTAAAATATGGGTGTTTGCAAGATGTTTATGCTCTCTGCAATAATGGGGTGTCTTTACTATCTCTGTTTGGTGATGGTTAAAATATTGGGACTGGGCTGGCATGAGCCCCAGCTGGGATTTGAACCTGTGACCCTCCTGTTTTGGAGGTGCTGGCTCTGTCTGCTGCATCACACTGTGGCCGCAGAGGCAGTGCAGTACCTGGTGATAGGACACCTGTCAGGATGGGTATGCACAGCTTGCTCTTCAGTCTTTTACTGTGGCCTCATTCACCTTGTCTGGTGACAAACATGCAGCTAAACCCCAGAAATAGACACATATACCGGGGCCTTACTTTTAAGCTGGGCAACAGTGATATTGGTGGGCAACCATTTGGAAGACACCCAGGACAGCCACAGGGCTGGGAATTATTTTTGGGGGAGTCTCAGCTCCATGGCCCTTCCTACATTCATATCTTTTTTTCTGGGACTGTCCTGGGTGTGCTTTTTATATTTGCCCATTACTGTAACTGTTCACAAGCTGCATTACTATTTTTATTATTGATTTTCTGGTCATTGTCTATTTTTACTTTCACCTTTCTGCTGTGCACATGTATCACACTGCTTACGTTTTGCAGGTTTCCCCGGTTTTGCTGTACATTGCTAACGGAAATGGTTTCTCTTGCCTTTATATGACCTCTAGCGCGACTGTTTCACTCGCGCTATTTTTTCATGGGAAATTCGGCCCCGTTCATGTGCGGGGAGCCTCTCCCCTCCCCTTACCCGCCCATTGACCCCGTCTCTCCGCCCCTCGGGGACCTTCCTCCGCCCTCCGTTCGCCGTTACACGCCTCTTTCGGACATTTGCGGGCCCGTATTTGTGCGGGGCCCGTTAGTGTGTCGCGCACATTCACGGGGGTTCCTCGCACCTGTGCGGGGAGTTTAGGAGCGTTTGTCACCGTTTAAGTGGCGCGTTGCCGTGCGCTGATTTGCGGCGCGCAAATTCCCGGACTTTAGTAAACATACCCCTTAGTCTCTGTAAGCGCTGAAGAAGGCCAGGTACTGGTTGTTTGAGCCACAGCCGATCGCCTGCCTTGATCTGGCTTTCCAGAGCCGTCAACTGGGCTCTACGTCGCTTGGAATCCCTAATTTTATAGCTAGTGATTGAGGCCCTCAGCGTGGCCTTGAAAGCTTCCCACCATGCCCAACTAGATGATTCTCCCAGAACATTCTCACTGAAATAAGAAGCAATAGTCGCTTTTACCTCCGCTTTAAATGTGGGTTCTGCCAGCCAAGCTCTACTAAAGGACCAACTGGGAGGAATCTTCTCAATACCTGGGAACGTCAGAGTAACCGTGATGGCTGCGTGATCAGATACTGTTACACTAAGAATCTCCGCCGCGCAGCCATCTGAGACCAGAAGCTTGGATATTAGGAAAAAGTCAATGCGGGACGAAGACTTGTGTACTGGAGAGAAGAAAGAGTAATCTTTATCACTTGGGTGGAGTAATCGCCAATATCTACTAGCTCACACGTGTCCATTAGGGCAAAGAGCGCCAAGCTCGTCCGAGATGGGCGTTCTATTCTCCCAGGGCACCTATCTATCAAAGGATCCCGTACTTGATTAAAGTCTCCTCCCAGAATGATAAAGGGCTCTCCTGCTCTCTGTACATTCTCATTCAAGTTGCAAAAAAAAGCGGGGTCTTCCCTATTGGGCCCATAAACATTGATAAGTAAAATCTGCACACCTCCAATCATTAATAAGGATTGCGCATATCTGCCCTCCGTGTCATTGTTAGCATATATTATCTTACAGCTTAACGAGATTTTAACTAGTGTAGCTACACCATTTCTCTTGTGGGCTGCAGGTGAAGAACCCACTAATTGATATCCATTGCTCTCTAGCTTAGAGGTCTCTTTCTGAGACAAGTGAGTTTCTTGTAAAAAGATGGCGTCTGGATTCTGACGCTTACAATAGGACATAATCTTTTTACGTTTCAGCGGGGAGTGTATACCTTTAACATTTAAAGACAATATCTTGAATGGATTAGCCATGGCTATGACAGCTAAAGATATTGACAATAATAACAGCCGTAGGCTCCAAATTAAAAGATGCCAATGCTACGCAACCCCCCAGAGAGCCATTACCCTCAATCCCCCAACAAAAACAAACAGGGCTAGACAGCGAAAACACTATTACAGCATAGCGCAGCCCGGTTGAAGACCCTTAAAATAAGAAAGGAAAGAGAAACAAAATAATAAAAAAAAAAAGAGAAATACAGCTATAATTGTAATTATGATGAAACCCCCCATCGGCTACTTCACCCCCTGCTGCACGCTCTTTGCCATGCAGGTCTGGTTCCAGATACGAAAAGTACCTAGGCCAGGCCCGGCCTTTAGCAGGCAACAGCACTCAAGAAAAAAAGGAACAAGACTGTAGGCGGATTCAGGTAAGTTGCATCGCCAGTGCCTCCTGATCAGCAATATATCGTTGTAAGGCTGCAGGGTCGTCAAATGTTTTAGTAGAGTTGTTTAATGTGACTTTAAACCTCGCAGGATTGAAAAGGCCATAGCGCGCTTGTAGGCGCTGGAGCCGCGGTCGCAGGGCCAAGAATTGCCTTCTCTTCTCCACCGTATGCTTGCAATAATCCGCGTAAAAGGCTACTTTCTGCCCCTCATGTTGAAGCGGTTGCTGCTTCCTAGCAGCCTCGAGAATTTGCAGGACTTGTTGATGCCGCAAAATGCACAGGATCATTGGTCTCGGCCTCGTATTATGTTGAGCCATTATGGTTGGGATGCGGTGGGCTCTTTCAATTTCCAGCGGGAACTTCAGATCAAGTTTGAGCAAAGAGGGCAGAAAGTCTGCAAGAAAACGAATCGGGTCATTTCCCTCAACTCCTTCACGAAGGCCCAGTATGCGTACATTATTGCGGCGGCTCCTATTTCCCATATCTTCTAGATTGCGTTCAAGCCAATCTATTTTCCGGGCCGCCGCAGTAAGCGTTGTGATCTGTTCAGCTTGCTTCGCTGCCATGCTTTCCACCGTCTCCACCCTGACCGTGAGTGTCTGCAATTGCATGCCCAGGATTTTCATATCGGACTGCAATTCAGCAAGAGTGTCCCCGTTCGCTTCTACTCGGACTCTGACCGCTCGGATCTCAAGGAGCAATTCTTTGATGCCCTCGGGCCGTTCTTGCCCAGGCGCCATTTTTATCGGAGAGAGGGGATCCGTTTTAGATCTTTTAGATCCCGTAGAAGACGGCCCTGCAAATTCCAGCCGTGTTTGTTTGCCGCTCGACATGCCCTCTCAATATGCTATCTCTCAGACGCGGTTCAGGGAGGTGTTATCCCCGATGGGGGCTAAGTTAGGTGCCTTCAACCGGGAGAGTCACTCTTATGCGGCCATGCTGGTTTTCGGCTGGCTCCGCCTCCCATAAACCATTATTAAAAGGGACCCAGGATATCACTGCTTGACCCAATACAAGCATTGAGGAACCTGTGTCTCTCTGGAGAGACTGCTAGGTACTTATGACCTATATTGGCCAGTGTTGGAGACAGGATACTGGGTTTTATGGACCTTGGTCTGACCCAGTCTGACATATCTTATGTTCTTATGTTTTTATTTTTGAGAAGAGCATTTTGTGAATATTTTATAGTGGATTTCACTGTCAAGAGAGAGTACTTCTCCTAGGTGGCATTTCTGGTACAGCAATAATAATCAGGTAACAGTGCTTTGTGTATTTAACAGGCACACTTATTTCTCTCCAATATATACGTTTGGAAATTATTTTTTCTCAATCTGCAAATTGTATAAAGTTTATAAAAATATAGGGCCTGATTTTTGAAGGCATTTACACATTTAACTTCCCTAGTTACCCATGTAAATGCCTTATCTGGGATTTCTAAAGGCACCTACACTGGTAGTGCCTTTTGAAAATCCCGGATAAGTCCCTAACGTGCCCTGATGCTAAGCGATTAGCATTGGGGTGTGTTAGGGGCATTCCGGGGTGGAGTAGGGACGGAGGAAGGGCTAAATGGATAACAGCGATTTTCTATGCTACCTGCTTAGCCCTCTTTAAGGCGCAGGGGCTAAGCGGTTAGGATCGAAAATCACTGCTACCCATTTTGTCTCAGCAGCTGCCAGCACATCCAGACAAGCCCAGATTTTCTGAGTTAAAGGGGTTGGTGGGCAGGCTATTCGCCACCATGGCACAAAGCCTGCCTAATTGAAAATCGGGCCAATAAATAACAATTATACTTCTATTATTTCATTATATCATTATTTGTATTTATATAGCACACGTCCCAAACATAGCTTCTGGGACAATTGGATTGCATCTTATGAAATCAATAAAGAAACTGTGAAGACCACAAGTCAGCAAGAGAGGGTAAAATAGCACCAACATTGTCAGGAAGATCCCAAGGTACTGGAAAGGGATAAAGCAGCATCAGCACTGGCATGAAGACCGAAAAGCTCTAGCCATGAGGAAAAAAAGCACTGAGAGGGTTAGGTCAGGGTCAGAGTTTTGTGAGAAAATGAGCCTGTTTGAGTGACGTATGAAGGCGTATCCAAATGTCTCCATAGATAGGTTTGCCTGAAAGAATTCAATAAGCTATACAAAAAAGACTACGGGGCCAATTCAGTCCTGGACATCCTGGCCCTCTGTGCACCCAGTCGGAACTGGATGCTACAGAGTTAGACAGGATTCTGATCCTGCGGGGCACGACTAAACCCCCAGCATTAGAATCGTATCCAGGTCTGTACATGCAAGCCAGGACCGTGATTCTGGCCAGCCTGCATGTACAGGCCTTGCCTGACTAACTCAGTCAGGGCTCCTGGTATCTGGTTGCCATGGCACCGTGGCTCCATTCAGGAGCCGTAATCCCCGGCCGCCAGACAAAAATCTTCATTCCCCACAACTCGACCCCTGATCTGGCCTCCCAAGGTCAGGGTAGAGCTGCGGGGAATCTCCTCTGCCTCCTCCTGCCTTTGTTGCACCCCAGACCTGCCTTCCCCTGCCGACTAGGGGAACTTATTCCACCTCATAGTGGAATAAGTTCCCCGTTTAGGCAGCCAGACCCGAACGTACAGGGCCGACATTGGAATCGGCCCTATACATCCCGGGCTGCAGACCCCCCACTGCCCGCCCTAACTCCACCCCCACAATGCCCCCTTCCCTCCCCGTCTAACTGCCCCATACAACGTGTGGGGAAGTTAGTCGGGGTCGGCAGAGGGGCCAAATAGCAAGGATGGACGTACCTTGGAATGGCCCCTTAAAGTTCCAGACTAAAGCAAAATCCAAAATGAAAAGTCAGACCAATCCCATCCCAAAGAGTACTGTCTGTCTATCTTAGAATAGGAAAAGTGAAGTAACTGTGAATGAAACAATATTTCCATTTGATTTGTCATGAAAGGAAACCCTCCAGTTTTATTCTATTTAAAAAGCATGCAATGCTCTATGCGCCAAACCAATGAGCAAAGACACACCAAGCGAAACACATATGTAAACTTATCTTAAATGAAGGGGACTTCCCTGAGAAGTAGAAAAGAACCATTGATGCATTCAACACGGTGGAAACTGCCGAAGTCCACCACCATTAAAACACCTTTAGGTATGACACGTCGATAAGCACTTAAATTTCAGGCAAGCTTAGCTGACTTGTGCAGATTCCGTTGGATATACAGATGCACTAGAAGCCTATGCATTAATTATCTGACTTTTAATGTTTCTGGATCAATGGTTCTTTTCTATTTCTCAGGTTCCATAATGTTGTTGGACTGTTTTGCTGCTTCAGGAACTGGAGGCCTGGAACGTATTAAAGGGATTATGAAGTCAGAGAACTACCGAGCTATTTTGGAGCAAAATGTGCTACCTAGTCTCAGAAAACTAGGTCTGGGTTGAAGGTAATGGGTCCTCCAGCAGGACAATGACTCAAAACATACATCCAAAATTACAAAAGAGTGGTTAAAAAGAAAAAAAGGGACTGTTTAAAACTGGTCAGTGATGAGTGCTGATCTCAATCCAATCGAGAATCTTTGGAAAGAGTTGAAATTCACCATTGGTAAAAGGAATCCTGGACACATTCAGTTGAAGAGTGGGATAAGCTACCAGCAGACAGATGTACGAAACATATAGATGGCCACAATACATTTTTGGAGGCTATTATCACTGCTAAGGGTTGTGGTTGATGCTTTATTAAAATACTTGGGGGCTTGTTTACAAAGCCGCGGTAGCGGTTTGCGGTCGTTATCGGAGCCGCGGCCCCAATGGGGCCGCAGCTCCGATAACGACCGTGAACCGCTAACGCGGCTTTGTAAACAAGCCCCTTGATATGCCACCTTTCACTTGTGTCAAAGCGGTTTACAATAAAATATACATGCAAATAAGAAAAGGAAAAAGGAACTCCATTATTAAGACAGGAAAGTAAAGAACAGAAGGAAAAAGGAATAGGGAAGCAGAAGTACAACCAAATATTACTGAAGCGTGCTATTAATCTTGTCCAGGTCATATTTTTTTTTTCTCAGAAATTACTACATCTAAGTTTCAATCACAGACATCTGTTTTTTTCCTATGCCTTTGAATATATTATTAAAATATTATGATAACATACAGTTGGAATATTTCCAATTATTTCTCAAGATATTGTACACAACATACCTAAAATGCAAGAGTGTCAATAATGTTGACCACAACTGTAAGAATGAAACATACGTGATGCTATATTCTAGTCTGGACCAAAGTAATGCAGCTTCATTGATGGTGTTTTCAGATATCTCATCCGCTTTTGATACTTTGGATACTTTTGATAAAAATACTGATTTGTAGGCTGAATGAGATCGGTCTGGGTCAATGAATACTTGCATAGGTTCATTTTTATTTAGAGAATAGATTTCAGCAACTTAAGGTGGATGGAAATCGTTGCTGACAGGGAAGTACCATGAGGGCTGACATTATCAGCTGTTTTATTTATCATCTATTTACTGCCATTATGTACTTTGCTACAGAGGCATGAGTGAATGTCATCCTGATCTTTTTTGAAAAGAATGTCTCTCTATCTATTTTAATGAAAATTCTGCTTGGTTATATGGCTGCAAACTGCTTAGCATTTAACTTGCAAAAGACAGAGGCTATAGTAGTAGTAAGTCAAGCATCAGATCTGCACACCTCAGATAGCCTGGGTGTTAAGTCTCATATTATTCACAAATGTAGTGAGATGTGATATCTAGGAATCATTCTTTATTCAAATTTGATGTTGAAACCACAGATCTGTAAGGTGATTAGAAGACATTTTTCAAGTTTTGTATCCTATGGAGGTGAAAATCATTTTTTCTATTTCTGATTTCCTAATAGTATTGCAAACATATACTGGGATGTTTCTTTATAACATATAGGATAAGAGGAGTATAACATAATGTCTTAGCATTACATATATTTTTACAAACTAGGCCAGAATAACCCCTGAGCTCATCAACCACAATCAAACATGAACTAGGGGTCTGGAGGCAAAAAAAATTCATATTGTTTCATTTTCTGATGAAAGTGCTAAAACTTTCATCTTGTTTCATCTTTTTCCATTTTTTGACACTTCTGCATTTTCTTCAGTAGTATGAACTATTTGCCAGCAGTGCACACTATTGACAGAAATTCAGAAGTGACAACATCTTGTCATTTCCTCTATCATTTGCATTTGAAAATGATGTGTTGACATCTCCAATTTCATTTCAAATGAATGCTCATCCCTAATATGAACAGGCTTAGACAAAATGGAGAAGAATAAATGTTAATTGCAAGAAACAATAATTTGATATTCAAGCACACTGTATTACCCAAATGAGAAGGTGGGGGCTCAAATTTCTTTAGATAGTGGAAAATACCTACTACAGACCTGTAAGCTATGTACATGCCGCTTAGAGGGATATTCAGAAGCACTAACACGTTTAATGATGCTGAATATTCCCTATTAATGCCACTAAATGCCCGATGCTAACCGTGTAGCATCGTGGTATGTCGTGGGCATTCCGGAGCAGAGCGGAGATGGTACCCATTGCTAACTGGGCAGTGTCGATAGTGCACTGCTGTCTGGTTAGCAATCTGCCGGTAAAGATAGGCACAGCAAAAGGGAGCTAACTGGACAGCCGCTCAATATTGCTGCTGCCCAGTTAGCATTTACAGCGGTGGAGGCTGTGTGGCAAACCTGGATATTCAATGCCGGTGGCCTGATATGGTCCCAACATTGAATATACGGGCTATCAGTTTAGCACTGGTGGCTAGCTGCTAAAATCACACTGAATATCGGGCCCTATGACTTTAAATTTATCATTGCTCCCCTTTGTGTGTGTGTGTGTGTGTGTGTATATATATATGTTCTCACTTTTTTTGGGCCACCCTGTATATATATATATATATATATATAAATTCCACCAACTTTATGAAAATCTTCTTATCGAAAAAATGGACAATACCTTTTTGGCCTTTCTGAGCAGCAGTTTGGTATCTCTCTGCCCTGAAGAAGTCCCTGGAGGGGTGAAACCTACTCATCAGTTGAAGTTATGGTATTCAACATGCCGGCTTATACCATTGTTTGTGTCTGAAATGGAGACTTACAGATAAGTTGTGGACATGTTTATTATTTCCTGGTGGTTTCATTCAAGTTGGGCAATAGAAGGATAAAACTCACTTAACAATCTCTGGCTGAGATAGATTGAAAAAGGGGAAAAGAGGAAGGAGAAGGAAGCACAGGGGAGGGTGGTAAAAAAGAAATTTCCCAGAAGGTTTCTGATGTTCAAAATATACGTACAAACAACAAAGTGATATTTGGTTTATTACTACGACTTTGATATTATAGAACAGAAATAAGGGAGCAAAGACTACTACTGGTTAATTATGGAACTAAACTACTACAACAGACTGAGCTCCCCTTCCTCCCTCGACCCCCCCCCCCACCACTTTTTGTAGTTTACACATTGGAAGAGTTGAGTTACCCTCACTGCCTACCAGAATTAAAGAGTGCTAATACACCACAAACCTAAAAAATAAATACATTAATAAATAAAAATTCCAGCAGAATACACAGTAGGAAAATTATTTTTCATTTTTCCATCTGCTATGCAAGCAATGTTGGGAACAGGCAGTGATGCCAGATAGTGAAGAATAGTACAGCAGAAGCATTATGCCAGGATTCTTCCCAATTAACATGAGTACCAGGCAGCAAAATAAACCTGTTGTCCAAGCAGAAGCCACAGCATAGCTAAACCAATTGTCTTTTATAGTCTGCATATGACATCTCTTTCTTCCTCCTTCTGCAACATTAATAGGAATATCAGTCAAATCATATTTAAGGGCTTGCATAAGTAAACAAAGAAATCTGTCTATATCTTTCTGGGTATGGGAAGCAGGTCCTCTAAGGCTGTGTATCACTGCCTGCATTCAGAATATTTAGCTAAAACAAGCCAGTCAATTGTACTTATACAGTTTGAGCATAACACATTTCAAATACATATTTCCTGGATTATATGTTTCCCCCATATATAAGTCGCAGTGGCACAATTTGATGTTTTTACATCTAAAATACTAGTATAAGTCGCCAATACAAAAAATAAAGCGCGAGACAACTTTGCTATTTCTGGATTTATTCTGTTTCACTTTCACTTTAAAATAACACTCATTCCACATCAGATTTGTTCTGTATCACTCTCGGGAAAGCAGTTGAAGTCCTCATCTTCGGTGTCACCTTGAAATAGTTCTGCAATTTCAGGTGCCAGTTCATATTTGTTATTCTTTTCATCTTCATCTTCATGGTTATCGGGGCTCTTTAGGATCTCAGCCTTCACAAAACCTGATTTGATTATTTTATTGCTCACATCCCACCCCCACCCCCACCCCTCATGCTGTCGCAGCCCACCTGGTAACTTCTGCAAAAGTGGTGTGGCACATACGGCCAGTAGCCGTGAAATTCTGTTTTCCATGGCACATCCAGTTTCCTCATAGGCGACGCAACACAGCTTTAAATCTTCTGTTGACGGAAATGTCAAGCGGTTGGAGCATTTTTGTCATACCACTAGGTATAATAACTGGGACAGTGTTCAGAGATTTTATTTTCTTCTTTATGTCTTCAGTGAAAGGGGCTCTCATGCTATCCATTATAAGTAGTGCTTTCTGTCTCTTGAAAAATCAATCTGGCCACTTACTAGAGCAGCGCTGCAGCCATTTCAGCATCATTCTTTCATCCATCCATCCATCCATCCATCCATCCTTTCTCATTCACATCAACCACAATGTTAGTTGGTAGAGTTTCACGTGGCATTGTCTTCCTTTTGAATATAATCATAGATGGCAGCTTCTTTCCACTTGCACAGCAGGCCAACACCACTGTAAAGTGTGTCTTTTATGTCCGGTGGTTCCAATATTTATTGTTCTAATCCCTTTTTGAATGATCATTCTCCCTAATGGAATGTCAAAGGTTAAGGGAATCTCGTCCATGTTGATTATGAAGTCTGGTGTCACTGGGTAAGTGTTTATTTGTTTACAAATTCCCTGAAATTCCATACTTTATTCAAGAAATCAGCGAGGAGCTGCTAACACATGGCTGTTCTTTGTCTAATGCTTAATTTGTTTCTTATCATAAAGCGGTAGCTCCACAAATGACCAGCCTTGAATCCCTTGATATTCATTTCCCTGGCAATATGAACTGCTTTGAATCGTACCTGCACAGTGGACAGTCCACTACCCTGGGCCTTCCGCTCTACGATGAACTGAAGCAGACGTGCTTCTAATTCAGGCTGCCATGGTTTGCGGCCACGATTTGCCTTCTTGATGCATTTCATCAAGGTTAGTTTCCCCTGCATCTTCTTCTAGTCTCTAACTAATTTCTCATTTATCCAAAAATTTGCTTGGCAGCTCTGTTACCATGTTCTTCTGCACAATGAATAACTTTCAATTTAAATTCTGTGGTGAATGGTGTGGTGTCACTATTTTCTGTGGGGTTAAAAAAAACATTTGTGTTGTAACTGAAATTTGTCCAGTATGCTATTTTGCTATTTTGTATGCTATTTGCGAGTATAGTCTAAGGGGCTTGTTATACGATTGGAAACAAGCCCCTAAGTACATACCAGTCTGCTGATCGGAGGGTCTGCTTGCAAGCGTTGGGTGTAGAGCAGAGGGCCCAAGAAGAAAGGCCATCCACTGCACAGTTGTGAATATTTATATCTGTTTCGAGGGGCGTGATCCACCATGTAAATGTATTCGATAAGTCGCTCCATTGTATAGGCCACGCCATATTTTTCTGATGTAAAAAAACATGACTTATTTATTTATTTATTTTTATTTATTTATTTAACAATTTTTCTATACCGCTTTTCTTGTATTCAAAGCGGTTTTACATTGAACAGTAACAATGAACATTACATAGAACAAGGTCATTAAACTTGGAGAGAGGGAACATTGAACAGTAACAAGGAACATTACATAGAACAAGGTCGTTAAACTTGGAGAGAAGGGGTTAACATATTATTTACATGATTTCTTGTTACAGGTGTTGTGGGGTGTTGTTATTAGATGGTAGGGATTGAGCCAGGTTTTAAATACTGGTATTGTAGATGCGGTCAGATTTTATTGTAGTGGCTATGTTTCATGTATTGGTTCTGCTTCTGGTCCATAGTACTCCGAAAGAGGTGTTTCTTTATGGCTTTATGAAAGTCCCATAAGTCGTTGGTGGTTTTACATCTGATCACAAGATGGGGTATGCGCCTCTATTGCACCCCGGCCTGGTAGGGGGAACTGACCGTGTGTGTTACTGGCACAGAGTAGCTACAGACCGTGACATTGTGCGGTTCCTGTGCTCACCCTGAGGGCGAGGTGGGGCACCCAGCACCAGGTCCGCAGCACCTGGCTTGGCTTAGGTGAGCTGCGCTGCAGGTCTCTATTAGTGCCGGTGTGTGATGGGTAGCCCCTGCAGACACACCTAGGATACACCTGTGTCCATCTGTATTTCCCAGTAACGTCTAGCCCTTGTGGACTATGATGCACCCAGAATAGTGCATATCCTGTGTGTTTGCCATGGTCACATGTTATAAGAGAAGGGTGGTGGTTGGACCCAAAAGTGGATTATGTAGCACCACCCAACCCGTCCTCTGTGGGTCACGGTGGGGGACAGGATCTCCCACCAACAGATCCACATTCTACATCTCTGCAATGGTGGCAGTAGAAGGCACCATTAACCCTCTGGGTGCTGCTGGGGAATAGGCACCCCATACAGGGCAATCAACGCAGATCTGTACACATCACATAGGACTCTGGAAGACAGGCAGTAGTCCTGGGAAAACTCAGATGCCCCCCAACACTATCTGACACTCACCAGCAGAGGTCACAGTCAGTCTCCACCTGCTGCACCCTGTAAGCTGTCCCAGCCATACACATGCTAACTGCAGACAGTCTGCTAGCTAGTACATAGGGCATGCTCCTGGAGAAACTGTGTGCACCCACAAATGGGATGTGAGCACACACACCAAGAAAGTATGTCAATGATTGGGACCCAGAAATGGGAACTCAAAGATATCACTTGAGAAAAATACTGTACAGCACTATGGGAGAACCTAACCATGCCATGGTCACTGCTCAGTCAGGGTGAGAGTAACCTCCAGCATGATATGCTGTGGCCACACTGTCCATGCAGGTGATGGTCGGGCACTACAATGTCCAAGCCATTGCCCTATGCCCTGTGCATATGCATCCTGCCCAGGCCGCCCTGTCCGGGCCATACCCACAGTACCTTCCTCTTCATTGTGCACATCGGCAGGCTAACACTGGAAACAGTGCAAGCAGTGTGGGCTCAGTAAGGTGTAGGGTGTAGGCAGCCACAAAACACTGGATACACACACACACTCCCACACCTATGCCAGCATTGTGCAAATATAGAGGTTTTTGGGAGCCCTAGCCACCACACCAATTCTAGGCACAGTGTAGGCATAGCTATGGTACGAAATACTGTTGGGGTCACTCCCTGGGGTGGTAAACACTGTCAGAAACCAAAACTGAAACACACTCCAGAAATATCAGAAAGGTTGCTATGATGCAGCTCTGTCAACAAATTGTGTTTAACTTAGGATTTGTTTTCTGCCATTAATCATAGCAACCTTTTGATATATGTGTAACGCGTTCCCAAGTTTAGGACAGCATTGCTAAGGTATGCAGGTGCTAGTATTGGGAGATGCTGCTCTGCCAGGGCCCAACAGCCTGACTCTCCATGAGGCTTTGGATAGTGGAGCCTGTGGGTGTGGGTGTTTGTGCCCCTGTTGGCCACTGCTCTAGGGCAGAGGTTCCCAACTCTGGTCCTGGTGGGCCAAACACGGTTCAGGTTTTCATGCTGTCCATGTGAATATGCATGAGATACATTTGCATACAATGGGAGCAGTGCATACAAATGCAGCACAGGTATATTTATTAGGGACAGCATGAAACCTGAATGGAGTTTGGCCCTCCAGGACTGCAGTTTATTTATTTATTTAGCTGCATTTATATCCCGCTTTTCACCAGGTCAAAGCGGTTGGGGGATACATTTAACATGAGGGGATATGAGACACATATACTAATACTTACAGGGAACATGGGCAATGGAGGGTTAAGTGGCTTGCCCAAGACCACAAGGAGCACCTGTGGGACTAGAAACCCCAGTCCTTCCGGCCCAAGGTTGCTGAACTCTAGTGGGATTTGAACCACTGACCTTCTGGCCTGTGGTACCTTTCCCCAACCACTAGGCCACGCCTCCCTCGAGGCCTAGTGGTTGGGAAAGCTCTGCTCTAGGGATTGCACATGTTTATGGTGTCTGTGCCCTGTAGGGTAAAATATAGGCGTTTATGGCATGTTTACTTAATCTGCAATAAAGGTTCCATCTTTATTACCATGGTTTAGTACTGGGTAAAATATAGGACATGGTTTGCAGGAGCCACAGCTGGGACTTGAACCTGTGACCTTCTGCCCCTGAACACACTGGCTGTGGGTACTGCACCAAACTGTTGCCATGGAGGCAACTCATTCCCTGGGGATACTATTAATGTTCGTCAAACAGACCCCCGGCACTGCCTGCCAAAGTTATGTGCCCTTTGGGGTACTTGCTGGGTACTGTCCCCTGGGACACTGTGGGACACACACTCATGGCCATGTTTGCCCTTGGTCAGTTGCTGTCTAGCTGGTTTTCCGCTTCTACATTCCTATGTGTCACCTAGGCATCTGCCTAGCCACCCTGTGCCCCAGCTGCCCCACTGCAAGTCCCACCTGCAGTCCCAAGTACCCCATTTGCAGCCTTACAGTAGTGCCCTATCGTACTTGGGCACTATGATGTTGTTACACATGTATCACTACTATCACTTTTCTTGGTTTCCCTGCTTTTGCTGCACATTGCTGACTGAAATGGTCTCTCTCCCCTGCAAATGCGCCTCTAGCACGAGGTTTTCACTGGTGCTACTTTTCAGACCTTCATTTCACAGCATTAGTGTGCATGGAGCCTCTCCCTGCCCACTCTCTGCCCATTGACCCCTTATCTCCGCCCCTGGGGAGCCTTAATCCGCCCTCTAGGGAGCCTTACTCCACCCTCTGCGCACCTTACCGCCACCGGAGACGTTATTGCGTGATAGGTGATGTTCTCGCACAGTAATGCGCTATTATCACGCCATAACATTATGTATCACGCGATAACATCGCAGCTGCGCCATTAGCGCCATTTAGTAAACATACCCCTGGGTTACTCTTCTACTTCATTCAATTTTGACATTAAATCTAAGCTGCCAAATTCTTAACCATTCTCCAAGCTTAACTAGATCCCTCCTCATTCCTGGATATCATCCACAAAGAGGCAAACCTTAACTGATAGCTCTTCAACAAAATCACTTGCGAAAATATTAGGGAATCGGACAAAGACAAATCCCTGTGGCACACCACTGGTAACATCATTCTCAGAGTGAACTCCATTTACTTGTATCCTTTGTCGCCCTCCACTCAACAATTTTCAAATCTAGTCAGTGACTAGATGACCCTTCTCTGGGTATTCAATTTATTTATAAGTCATCTGTGCAGAACAGTGTCAAAGGCTTTAATGAAATTTAAGTACACCTCATCTAGATCTCTCCCTCGGTCCAAACGTTTGGTCACCCAATCAAAGAAATAAATGAGATTTGTTGACAAGATCATTTGACAGATTCAATGGTCCATATTTTAATGGATCCCCCTCTCAGCAGACAAACCAACCCTTAGATCCCTCTGGCACCTACCAAGAGTTTCCCTGGTGGATATTCTTGGATACTCCTATCCTATTTGCATGTAGGTTCAAAATAGCACCTCTGACTCTCTAAAATAGTCAGAACCTCAGACAATCCATCTACAAAGAAATCTCAATCTACTCTTGTGTGTGTGTGTATATATATATATATATGGAGAGAGAGAGAGAGAGAGATGTAACAGATTATAGGGATCTATATGAGAGCCCTTTCTTACAGAGGCAAAAGGATCCGTTACAGGTTTTTTTTTCCGACCAATGATGGTGGCTGGTCTTTAAACCAGATACAGTGCTTTATGCATTGAAAGTTTCTGGTTTAAGAAACTGAGATCTTTTTCCTTCTATAAGAAAGTGCTATTGTATAGGTCCCTATACATACACAATAATAGATTTAGATAGGGATTTTTTGTAAGTGGATTGTCTATGGTTCTCTCTGCTAGGTATCCACCTTTTTTAGCTGCTTCTTTGAGTGTGGTTTCCCTAATAATAGTCTGACAGTACCACTGCTAGAAACAAGCTGCCAAATAAGGCAACATAGAGCATTGCTCAATAGTGTGCCCTCTTGCTGAAATAGTGTGCACTATTGTAAATATTGCACTATTGCATGTCCCACCTGCAACCCCCTATGCCCCGTTTGCAGCAACAGCATAGTGTCCAAGTATGAAAGGCCACTATGATGATGGTGCAAATGGGGCATAGGGGGCTGCAGGTGGGACATGCAGTGGGGGCAGCTGGGGCATAGAGTGGACTAGGCTGTCGACTAGGTGGCACATAGGAACACAGAAACTGGAAATCAGCAAGACAGCATCTGACCAAGGTCAAAGATGCCCAGTAGTCTGTGTTCCACAGTGTCCCATCCAGGGGACATTACCCAGCAGGTACCCCAAAGGTCACACAGGTACCACTATGCCTGTAATAGGGCAATGAGTGCACATCCGGGGACCACCCTAGCAAGGGTCCACAGACCTTCCGCAGGATACATCCCAAACAGTTTGTAAACCCAGCTAAATGAAGATCCTTTACTGCAACCCCTAGTAGGGTATTGCAGGGTGTGACCACACGTTGTCTGAAACATATATACACCCAGTAGTCCAAAATGGGCATACCATACCTGAGTTGCATGCCCTAGCCTGTCCACAGTCTGCGGCATAACACAATCTACCTACATCTACCTGGTCCACCCTAGCCAATAGTGCTAGAGCACCAACCTGACATCCCCCCAGCCATCTCTCCCCCATGTGGAAGGGACAAAACATTGGTAGGCGGTGATAGGGGAATGTGTGGATGTCCATGTATGCCTCCCCACCCTAGACACCAGCCTACCTGCACATTGGATGGCCTCTGGGACTGCGCACTACCAGCACCGACAGCATATGGGCATGTCAGCATGGCAGTGTGGGGGGGGGGGGGTGTTGGTGCTGGAGGGGGCAGTGGCACCTGCCTGCAGTGGACCTAGGCTATGCCCTGTTCCAGTACGTAGTGTGCAGTGCAACAGAAAATGTCTGTCTGATGAAAAGTAAAGATAGCCCCAGGGACTGCTATGCTTCCGTGGCAACTGTGTGGTCCAGTACACACAGCCAGTGTGTCCTGGGTCAGAGGTTCAGGTCTCAGCTGTGGATCTTGCAGAGCATGCCCCTATATTTTACCCTACAATGCAGATATAACATCAAAATGTGCAAAAAAGCAGTGGCCAACAGGGGTATAAACACCCACTCAAACAGGCTCCACTAGCCAAAGCTTCATGGAGAGTCAGGCTGTTGGCTCCAGCACGGAGCTGCAGTGATCACCAGAGCACTAGTACTAGCTCCTGCACACCTTAGTAATGTCGGCACTGTGATCAGGACCAGTGTGGTGGGCAGGGTTGCCAACCATCCCTATCTTTGCACAATGCTGCAATATGAGTGTGTGTGTGTGTGTGTCTATCAATTGTTTTGTGGCTGCCTACTCCTCACTGGGTCCACAATGCTTACATCAGAGGTTCCCAACTCCAGTCCTCGGGGAACGCTAGGCCATTAGGGTTTTCAGGATTCCCACAATGAATATGCATGAGATAGATTTGCATGTTCTGCCTTCATTGTATGTAAATCTATCTTACGCATATTCATTGTGGGAATCCTGAAAACCTGACTGGCCTAGGGTTCTCCGAGGACTGGGTTGAAAACCCCTGGCTTACTCTGTTTCCAGTGTTAGCCTGCAAATGTGCATAATGAGGGGCAAGGTATTGTGGGTATGACCTGGACAGGGCAGATGGGGCAGGATGCATCTGCACAGGGTGTAGGGCAATGGCTGGGACATTGTAGTGCCCGGCCACCACCTGCATGGACAGGATGGCCACAGCCAGGGGCGGCCCAAGGGGGGTGCGGGGCCATGTGCGGAGACTCGGTGCGTAGCCTCATTTGCATAAGTGGCCTTATTTGCATAAATATTTGCATAATGTTACCATACACTAACTTTTAGTAAACATGTCTCTTAATGAGTGTATGGATAAAGAAAGACTAAAAGATTTCTACATTACTATAATCCAGTGCCAACCGCCAGGCACATTAGGAACTACTACAAACACTGCCCATTTAGAACCCATAGCAAACCCGCCATATCCTGACAGCATTACCAGGACTCACAAAGCACCATACCCTACCTATCAAAAGGCAACACTGCAAATATTAAACCAATACATTTCAGAGAATACTGGAGAAAGAGAACAAGTGGCAATGTCAAATAGGAATTGCATAAACAGAGTACCTCAGCTCAGTTACACATGCAGAACATAGACCATCACCAAACAAGGAATCACAATTTAGAAACAGGAAGGCAATAATTAAACTGGGAACCCCAAAAGCCAAACTTGGAATGTACAACACTGTAGAAATAAAACTATAAATTAATTTCCTCTTGTAGCAAACAAAGCGCAGACGTTAATGATGCACATTTCCCAGAGCTTTCATATTCCAGTTAATAAATTCAAAATAAAGAGATATCTTTCTACCTTTTGTGCATTTTTTTTCAGTTGCAATTGCTCCAGCCACTTTCTTCTGGTTTCTTCATGTTTTCTGCTAACTCTCCATCGTCTGCTGTCCATTTGTCCTTTGTTCTCTCTTCTAGTTTTTTTTCCATTCTCTCTCTCTACATCTGCTTTAACATACTAATCTTTCTCCTTTTCCTCTTTCCTCATTCCTATTTCATCCACAGAAATTTTACCCCTCCATCCTCAGTCCCCACTTACTCTCCCAATACCCTAGCCAATTGTAGATTTTTCATCCCTCCCACACAAAATATTTTTCCCCTCTCCATTTTACTCTCCCAGCCCCATCCCATTCTAATCCTTCCCCAACATCAGTTCCCTTCTAGTTCCAGTCTCACCCAGCATCCATTCCCTTCTAGTCCCTGCATCAGCCCATTTCCAGTCCTAGCCCCCCATCAGCCCATTTCCAGTCCTAGCTCCCCCATCCATTTCCAGTCTGAGTCCCTTCATCAGCTCATTTCCAATCCTAGCCCCCCATCAGCCCATTTCTAGTCATTTCCTAGCCCCACCATCAGCCCATGTCAAATCCTAGCTCTCCTCCACTCAGCCCAATTCCAGTCCAAGCCCCCCCATGAGCCTACTTCCAGTTCTAGCCCCTCCATGAGTCCATTTCAATTCTAGCCCCCACCACAGCCCATTTCCAATCTTAGCTTCCCCCAACAGCCCATTTCCAGTCCTATCCTAGCTGCTCCATCAGCCCATTTTCAGTCCTAGCTCCCTTCCCTCACAGCCCATTTCCATTCCAAGCCCCCTCCCCATCAGCTATTTGCAGTTCAAGCCTCCCCTTCCACTCAGCCCATTTCCAGTCCTAGCAACCCCCAACCCATTACCAGTCCTAGACCCCCATCAACCCACTTCCAGTCCTAACCCCCATCACCCCATTTTCAGTTTAAGCCCCCCTATAACCCATTACCAGTCCTAACTCCCCATCAGCCCACTTCCAGTCAGCCCCCCATAGCCCATTACCAGTCCTAACCACATCAGCCCACCTCAAGTCCTAACCCCTCCCCATCAGCCCATTTCCTGTCCTAGCCCCCCACATAGCCCATTACCAGTCCTAACCCCCCCCCAAAGCCCAGTACCAGTCCTAACCCCCCATCACCCCATTTCCAGTCAGCCCCCATCAGCCCACAGCCCATTACCAGTCTTAACCCCCCCATAGCCCATTACCAGTCCTAACCCCCCCAACAGCCCACAGCCCATTACCAGTCCTAACCCCATCAGCTCATCTCAAGTCCTAACCCCTCCCCATCAGCCCATTTCCTGTCCTAGCCCCCCCATAGCCCATTATCAGTCTAACCCCACCATAGCCCATTACCAGTCCTAACCCCCCATCACTCCATTTCCAGACAGCCCACATCAGCCCACAGCCCATTGCCACTCGTAACCCCCCCATAGCCCATTACCAGTCCTAACCCCCCCCCCAACAGCCCACAGCCCACAGCCTACCTCAAGTCAAGTCCTAACCTCCTCCATAGCCCATTACCAGTCCTAACCCTCCCCCCCATCGGCTCATGGAAAAAAAAAAAAAAAAAAGCTGGCTGCTGCGGCTGCCGCCGCAGCAGCAACAGAATGGAGTGTCCCACGGGGCCCCCTCTGCCCTGCTGAGCTCTCCCTACCCGGTTGAGCCCCTCTGCGCTGGCTTTCAGATACGCGAAGGGAGAGTGTCTCCCTCGCGTCTCTGTTAAGCCTGCAGGGGCTGATGGGAAGCAGGGGCTGATGGGAAATTTCCCATCTGCCCCTGCGGGCTTAACAGAGATGCGAGGGAGACACTCTCCCTTCACGTATCTGAAAGCCGGTGCAGAGGGGCTCAGCCAGACAGAGGGGGCACCGCAGGACACTCCATTCTGCCACTGCCATGGCGGCAGCGGCAGCAGCCAGCTTTTTTTTTTTTTTTATTTAATTTTTAAAAAAACAGAATGTTCTTTGCGCAGGGCCCCCTGAAACGCGGGGCCCTGTGCAAAAAACATTCTTGCTCAATGGACGGGCCGGCCCTGGCCACAGCATATCATGCTGGGAGGTCAGTCTCACTCTGACTGAGCAGTGACCATGGCATGCCTATATTCCCACATAGTGCTCTACACTGTCTGTCTCTAGTGATATCTGTATGTTCCTTGTTCTGAGGACCAATCACTGAGATGTCTGATTGGTGTCTGTGCTGTATAGTCCAATTCTGTGTGCACGTAGTTCCTTTATGAGCATGCACTATGGACCGTCTGCAGTTAGTCTGTGCATAGTTGGAACACCTTGTAGGGTGCTGCAGGTGCAGTCTGACTGTGCCTTCTGCTGAAGAATGGCAGACCTTGGTGTGGGGCATCTGAGGGTTTCCAGCCCTTCTCCCAGCATTAATGCTGGTATGCCACTGCCCTAGTCACAGGTATGTTTTTGGCCCAACCGCCCTGCAGGGCTGGGTTTGCTGGTCCTACAGCTATTCCCCATAGCTGAGCCACTTGTCCCTCCACTGTCTTACATGCAAAAAGGTTGCTTGTGGGCTCTTTGGGGTGTATACCGCTTTGATCCAGAGAGGGCAGTATGTTAAGAAGTGCTACATCAACCTCATGTGAGTCTAGAAACCCTCTGCCCTGATAACAGGTGACCATGGCAGCCATACCACTGGGTATGCACTAATCTGGGTGGTTTCTGGTCCTATAGGGCCAGATGTGACTGGAGAATATAGATAGACACAGAATTACTTTAGGTTGTACTACAAGAAACACCTGTCACATAGTGGTAGTGATGGGGAGATACAGCAGGACATAGCTCTAGAACCACATGTACTGCGGACCTGCTACTGGGCGCCCATCCTACCCTCAGGGTGAACATAGAACCTGCACAATGGCATGGTCTATTGCTAATCTGTGCCAGTATCATGCACTGTCAGTTCTTCTTACCAAGCTGAGGTACTGGAGAGGTGCATACTCCATTAGGTGATCAGCTGTGGCCTGCTCTTCTGCATGTGCATTGCATCATGGGTACAGGTGGGGTTACCCTATCCTGGCACACATAGCAGACATTTTGTGCCGTGACCTGCAGTCTTTCTGCATCTAGCCATTGCTGTGAAACAAGCTATAGAGGTATAGCCTATTGGTTAGTACAATGACATTCTAGGTAGTGGTCATAAGTTCAATTCTGCTTTGTTCTCTATTTTTATGCCTGTCCTATTCAAATATTTCCATGCCTGTAACAGTCATATCTTTGCAGATCTGTGCTGCCAGCCCATAATATCCTCACCACAGTTGCCAACAATCCTTCGGTCCATCTATCTGCGTTGTCAGCTGTGTGTAGTCCTGTCTTCTTGTGCAGGCTGCTACTCCATGTCCTGCTCTGGTACCCTTTACTGCATTGCGGCTCTTCGTGCCTGCCTCGCATGTGCCAGATCTGCATGGCACCACTATTCCTCTGTCCTCCTATCATTGTAAGTATCCTGCCACCTCTGCCTCCACTGAGGGACACGTATTCCCATCCTCTGTCACCCACTGTCATTGCAGCACTTTACATTGCCAACACCCTGTGCATCGGTACAGCTGCTTCCAACATGTTTGTCCACCTTACTGGCAGCCACATAGGATGCCCGCAGATATGGCAGGTCCATCAACTCCCAGCTCTCCTTCCTTCAATCACCTGTTCATTGCCTTTCCTCGGTACTCTATCCAGTGTTAGGGTTACATCTGTTTTTATGCCTTACAGTTCATGCATGTCAACTTGATATGCCTTGCAGCCCTTAGAGCACCTTAAGTTAGGGCATCTTACTGCCCTTAGGGCACTGTAACATTGTTAGGGCACCTTAACCTATGGTCCCTTAACCTAAGGTGCTTTCTAAGGTGCCTTATTTATTTATTTATTATTTATTTAACAACTTTTATATACCGCACTATTTACAGTCAGCGCGGTTTACATAGAACAATGAAACATCAGATAAGATACATATTATCCGTATTATTTTTACATAGAACAGGAACAAAAAACTTGGGTAACCAGGGTAATTATTTACAAAGAAAACTAAACACTGACTAATTACATATGAACAGAATATAGCCTGAAAAGAATCTTGTTAGTATGAGAGAGGGGTATGAAGAATTACTGAGTTAGCAGAGGTTACGTGTTAAGAGCGTGATTGGTGCTGTTTGAGTGAGCTTGTGTTATTATGTTTTCTGGGAAATATTTGATGAAAAGGTGATGCTTCAAGGCCTTTTTAAACTGGGATAGATCAGCAATGGCCCTAATGTGTGGTGGGAGGGTGTTCCACAATTTTGGAGCGCATAAACTGAAGGAACGGTTTACAGTTGCGGAAATGCATCTTAAAGACTCTTTTGGAACTTTTAGCAAGTTTAATTCCGTGGTTCTTCTAAGCCTGTTGGAAGGGATTGGTTGGATCAACTCCGATAGTGAGGGGGGAGCAAGTCCTTTGTGAGCTTTGAAGGCTAGTAGCAGAGTTTTGAATGTAATTCTAGCTTGGATAGGCAGCCAGTGTAATTGTTTCAGGAGAGGTGTTACATGTTCTCTTTTTGGTGCCCCGAAAAGCACTCTTGCTGCACTGTTTAATGCTAGTTGAAGCGGGATAAGAGTAGATTGGGGGAGACCCTGTAAAATACAGTTTGCGAAGTCAAAGTGTGGGATAATTAGAGCTTGGTAGACTGTGCGGAAATCATCTGGATCAATCAGTTGGCGGAGGTGGTCTGAGGGAGCGAATTTTAAAATAAATTGCCCTTACAGTGTTGGCTATGTGGATCTTCATATCTAGATTCTGATCAAGTGTAACTCCAAGGTAACGGATATGAGATTTTACTTGCAGCTTGGCATCTTGAACTTCAAGGAATGTGGGTGGTGTGAACTTAGAGTCCCTTGAGATAAAAAGAACCTCTGTTTTTTTGTTCTGGATTCTGAGATTTTGAGTTAGTAGCCAATCTGAGATGGCGTTAAAACAGTTGGTTATGGGGGTGAGGTTGATCTTGTCTATGCAGAACGGCATATATAATAACACGTCATCGGCATATATCATATAGTTGACATTGAAGGACCTGATAATGTTGCATAAGGGTTGCATGTAGATGTTGAATAATAGTGAAGACAAAGAGGAACCTTGCGGGACTCCTTGTTCTTGGTGAAAAGGATCTGATGTTTCACCATTTGAGCGGACCTGTTGCCATCTATCTGAGAGGTATGAGATACACCATTCGAGAGCATTTCCACAAAGGCCCTTCTCTTTTAGGCGGAAAATGAGAAGATCGTGACATACCGAGTCAAAAGCAGCCGCAATATCTAAAAAGATGAGAACAAAGCCTTGTTTGATGTTGTCGATACCAGAATTTAGGCTGTTGAGGAGTGAGGTAAGGAGCGTTTCGACCCCGTGGTATTCCCTGAATCCATGTTGACAGGTATCCAAAGGCGCTTCAGTATCGATATGGTCTTGCAGTTGTCTGTAGGCTATTTTTTCGATTATTTTAGCAAGAGTAGGTATGCTGGAGATAGGTCGGTAAGAGTCTGTTTTGTGTGGATCTAACTTGAGATTTTTTAGTAGAGGTCTGATGGAAGTCTGTTTGAGGGCAGCAGGGAATGAGCCGGTATCAAATGATAGGCTTATGATCTTGGATATTATTGGAGCAAGTTCTTTGCGAAGGTCCTTTATCCAAAAGGCTGGACACGGATCAGTGTGTGCTGTGGATAAGTTGAGAGATGAGATTATATCTTCAATTAGCTTCAAAGAGGGGGTTGAGAATGAAGTTAAAGGAGCTGGGAGCCCATGAGTATTGAGGATAGGGGGTATTGTAATTTTATTTGTACAACACATCTTAGATTGTATGTAAAGGGCATATTCTTGTGGGTTGATTTCACATTGGTGTTCCTGTGAAGGTTCCTTGGCTAATTTCTTGACAAGTGTAAATAGATCATGAGGTTTGTTTATAGCACGTTTAAGGGTGTCTGTATGATATAGTTTCATTTTTTCTGAAATAGCTTTACGGTGGGCTTCAAGATGTTGCATGTATGCAGTCTGATTGGTATTGGTGCGTGACCTCCTCCATTTCTTCTCGAGCTTTCACAAACGTTTTAGGGAATCTTTAAGCTCTGATGTAAACCAAGGTGCTGTAGCTTTTCTTCTTGAGGGCTTGTTTTTAGGTGGACGGGATGAGATGCGATTGAGTCTATTGTTCCAAGAAGTGATAATCTCTTCCAGGTTTAGGGTAGAGTCATTAATGAGTGCGTCAGTTTCCACGAGGATCTGTTCCCTGTTAAAAGGTTGGAAGCTTCTGGATGTGGGATTTGCATATTTGTTTAGGTTATTGTCATCGGAATATTGTTTCTTTTGAATGGGAAGCTGGAACGTAATGAGGTTATGATCAGACCATGGTACTTCTGTAATTGCTAGTATAATGTTTTGCTGTTGATTGAGGGCAGATAGTGGGGCAAATATGAGATCCAGGATGTTACCTTTAGTATGTGTTGATTGTTGTATCACTTGCTTGTAACCTAGAGTTTCTAGAGCATCTATGAAGGCGTCAGAATGGATGTCTTGTAGAGACGGTAGGTTAAAGTCTCCTAAGATCCAGTTAGGTCTGTTTGGATTCTGTGCATTGGAGGCAAGGTTTATAATATTTGAAAGGTCATCTGGGGAGGATGATGGCGCTCTGTAAATTAAGTTTATAGAGTAAAGGCTGTTAGAGATAGAGATGATTTCGAGGCGGTTGTTGCTAGAAGAGTCAATCATTTTAAGTTGGAGTTCAGCCTTGGCAAGGATAAGTACTCCTCCACCTCTTTTGCCTTGTCTACTACTGGTGAAGACCTCAAAGTTGTTGGGGAGGAGCTGGTTGAGAATTATATTGTCTTCAGGAGATAGCCATGTTTCGGTGACCATAATTATGTCAAGGTTATAAGATGATATTAAGTCTATGACAGCTGGCCATTTTTTACGAAGAGAGCGAGCATTAATGAGGGCACATTTGAGAGGGCATGGTTGATTGTAGTTTTCTGTGTTTGACTTTGTAGAGTGCTGAATAGGTATGTATAATAAATAATGGTGATGAGAACGGTGATAACAATTTCTATTGTGGTAATTGGTGCTTGACCATTTTTGCCAGTTGTGATGTAAAATAGGTATGGTATTGCCTGAGGAAATTAGAGCTAGGATATCTGGAATCAGACCTATGAGGAGGAGGTATAGGCCTATTGTAATCTTGAAATGGAAAGCCATTGTGTGTATGTTAGAAATGTTGCTTGAGAGGGGGATTTTCGAGCGAGGGTTTATACTTTAGTGTGGTGCAGTACTTTAATATCTGGGTAGGAAAAGACAGTACCCTGTTGCAGAGGCTTACATAATGAAAGGTGTAATTTGGTTAGGCAAAGATGGTTCAATAGAGTTAAGTTAAGTACATATAACAATTTACCAAATGTGAGGAGAACTGGAGACAGTGTATCCAGATTAGTAACAGTGTAGATATGTGTGAGAGGTAACAGTCTTATGAGAGACAAAATGTTGTTTGGGAGGATGCTAGCAACAATGGATGGCAACGATTTATAAATACAATAATATGACAGCAAACATTTGTAATATTAGAGAACTTTGTGGACAAAGATGTGAATACTAGTAATGATATTAGCCATAAGCATTGAAGCATTTATGATGACGTTTCAGAAACAGCACAACAAGGAATATTTACTATTTGGAGCCTATAGTGGATAAGGCAGTCCTGTGGCACTTTTACAAGCTTAAATTACTTGTTTGATATGAGAGTTTCGTACGGTATCAATCGATAGTGTAACTTACAGTCTATGTAGTAAATAGCTGGAGTTGTTGATGGTTGCTGGTTTTCGTTAGGTTATAGCTTTTTTTTTTTCCAAAGACAGTGGACAGCATCAATCGGGGAACAGGTAATATTGATTGTAGTTGTGGAAAAGGGCTGACTCGTAGCGGCGGCGTTTCTATTTAAGTGAGCCACTGTGTTCACGAACAAAAGTGGCTTCTGGCCCTGTGCTCAGCCCCGATCAATGCCCCGCCTAAGGGCCACGCCAAAGGGCCCTCTGGCGAGGCCCTCAGGCGCGGGCCCGACCAGGCGCGGGCCCGCCTGGCGGCGGCTTCCTATTTGTGCCGGTCTGCAGCTCCTCCCCCTCCCACAGCCCCGACTGGGCTGGAGGTGCTGACCTGGAGGGCCGGATGATGAGGCGGCGTTTTGCTCCCCGATCAGGGGAAGAAGGAGAAGATGGCGCTGCTGTCTTCCCGCCGGCGGCGGCTTCCTATTTGTGCCGGTCTGCAGCTCCTCCCCCTCCCACAGCCCCGACTGGGCTGGAGGTGCTGACCTGGAGGGCCGGATGATGAGGCGGCGTTTTGCTCCCCGATCAGGGGAAGAAGGAGAAGATGGCGCTGCTGTCTTCCCGCCGGCGGCGGCTTCCTATTTGTGCCGGTCTGCAGCTCCTCCCCCTCCCACAGCCCCGACTGGGCTGGAGGTGCTGACCTGGAGGGCCGGATGATGAGGCGGCGTTTTTGCTCCCCGATCAGGGGAAGAAGGAGAAGATGGCGCTGCTGTCTTCCCGCCGGCGGCGGCTTCCTATTTGTGCCGGTCTGCAGCTCCTCCCCCTCCCACAGCCCCGACTGGGCTGGAGGTGCTGACCTGGAGGGCCGGATGATGAGGCGGCGTTTTGCTCCCCGATCAGGGGAAGAAGGAGAAGATGGCGCTGATGTCTTTCCGCCGGCGGCGGCTTCCTATTTGTGCCGGTCTGCAGCTCCTCCCCCTCCCACAGCCTCGACTGGGCTGGAGGTGCTGACCTGGAGGGCCGGATGATGAGGCGGCGTTTTGCTCCCCGATCAGGGGAAGAAGGAGAAGATGGCGCTGCTGTCTTCCCGCCGGCGGCGGCTTCCTATTTGTGCCGGTCTGCAGCTCCTCCCCCTCCCACAGCCCCGACTGGGCTGGAGGTGCTGACCTGGAGGGCCGGATGATGAGGCGGCGTTTTGCTCCCCGATCAGGGGAAGAAGGAGAAGATGGCGCTGCTGTCTTCCCGCCGGCGGCGGCTTCCTATTTGTGCCGGCTTCCTATTTGTGCCGGCTTCCTATTTGTGCCTTAAGTTAAGGTACCTTATAGCCCTTAGGGCGCCTTAGGTTAGGACGCCTTATAAGGTGCCTTATCCTAAGGTGCCCTATAAGGTGCCTTATAAGGCACCTTAGCTTAAGTTGCCCTATAAGGTGCCTTATAAGGTGTCTTTGCCTAAGGTGCCCTATAAGGTGCCTTATAAGACGCCTTAACCTAAGATGCTTTATAAGGTGCCTTCACCCACCCACCCACAACCAAGATGCCTTATATGGTGCCTTGGCCTAAGGTGCCCTATAATGTGCCTTATAAGGTGCCTTATAAGGTGCCCTATAAGGTGCCTTATAAGGTGCCTTATCCTAAGACACTGTTCAAACTTCAGAGAGACAAGGGGTCTATGATCCTCATAGCACCACGTTGGCCATGCCAAGTGTGGTACCCTCTACTTCTGCATCTCTCTCAAGCTCCCTCCCTGGACTTGGGGTCTGCTCCAGATCTCCTCTCTCAGGAGGAAGGAACATTGTGGCACCCAAATCCCCAGTCTCTTCATCTCAGGGCCTGGTTGCTGAAGGCTTAGACCTTCAAGATTTACCTCTTTCTCAGCAGGTGAAGGATATCCTTCATGCTTCCAGAAAGCCTTCCACCAGACGTTCATATGCTTTTAAATGGAAGAGGTTTACCATTTGGTGTGCAGAGAAGGGTCTTAACCCTCTTGCAATACCTCTGAATTCTTTACTGGAGTATTTGCTGCATTTATCCCATGCAGGCCTTAAGACAAATTCAATCAGAGTCCATTTGAGTGCTATTGCAGCATCCCTTAAACCCCTCAATGGACAGCCTATTTCCTCTCATCCTCTTATAGCAGTATATGATGTGCAGTGCAAAATAAAAGGTCTGGCTGAGGAAAAGTACAGGTAGCTCCAGGGACTACCATGCATCTGTGGCAACAGTGTGGTGCAATGCACCCAGCCAGTTTGTCCAGAAGCAGAGGGTCACAGGTTCAAGTTCCTGCAGAGTATGTCCCTATATTTTATCCTACAATGCAGATACAACAGCAGTGTGTGCAAAGCCCAAAGCAGCGGTGAACAGGGGTACAAACACCCACTCACACAGGCTGCACAATCCAAGCTGCATGGAGAGTCAGGCTGTTGGCCCCAGCATTGAGCTGCAGTTGTCACCAGAGCACTACTACTACCTCCTGCACAGTTTAACAATGTCGGCACAGTGATCAGGACCAGTGTGGCGGGCAGGGATGCCAACCACCCCCTATCTTTGCACAATGCTGCAATTGGAGTGTGTGTGTATGTATGTCTATCCATTGTTCTATGGATGCCCACCCCTCGCTGGGCCCAAAATGTCCCACTATCACCAGTGTTAGTATGAATATGTGTATAATGAGGAGCAAGGTATTGTGGGCATGGACCAGACAGGGCGGATTGGCCAGGATGCATCTTCACATGGTGTGGGGCAATGGCTGGGACACTGTAGTGCCCGACAACTGCCTGCATGGACAGGGTGGCCACAGCATGGCATGCTGGGAGGGCACTCATTCTGACTGAGCAGTTACCATGGCATGTCTAGGTTCCCACATAGTGCTCTACACTGTCTGTCTCTAGTAATACTTTTGTGTTCCCAGTGCTGGGGCCCCAATCACTGAGAAGTCTGTTTGGTGCACATGGTTTATTTGTGAGCTTGCACTATGGACTGGCTAGTGGACAATCTGCAGTTAAACTGGTGACTGGCAGACAGTGGTGTGAGGCAGTTGGGGTTTTCCAGACCTAACCCCAGCATTGCTGCTGGTCTGCCCCTGCCCCAGTCACAGGTATGGCTCTGGCCCACCAACCCTGGAGGGGCTGTCTTATACCAGCAGGAAGGCGGTTGCTTCACCGGGGCTAGGGCACCAGTCCCTTACCTACAAAAGGGGTGAGGTGGGCCCTTTGGGGTATGTAGTGTACACCACTTTGACCTTTAAAGGCACTGCAACACAAGCCTCATGCAAGTCTAGAAACCCCTCTGCCCCAATAACAGGTGCCTATGTCAGCCAGACCCTAACACAGGGTACACACTAATCTGGGTGGTGTTTGGTCCCAAGGATACAGATGGACACTAAATTACCTTCAAATGCATTGCAAGGAACACCTGTTACACACTGGTAGTGATGGGGATGCACAGCAGAATCTATCTCTAGCATCACATGTACTGCGGACCTAGTGCTGGGCCCCATTCCTATCCCTCGTGGTGAACACAGAACCTGCACAATGGCATGATCTGTAGCTACTCTGTGCCAGTATCACACACTGTCAGTTCATCTTTCCAAGATGAGGTACCGGAGAGGTGCAGACCCCATTTTGTGATCAGCTGTAGACAGCTATTCAGCATGTGCAGTGCATCATGGGTACTGGTGGGGTTACCCTATCCTGGCACTCAGAGCAGACAGTTTGTGCGGTGACATGCAGTCCTTCTGCACCCAGCCATTGCTTGACATACCCCCACGGAGGTATAGCCTACTGGTTAATACAATGCCATTCTTAGCAGTGTTCATGGGTTTAGTTCCTCATTGTTCCCTCCTCTCATGCCTGTCCTATTCAAATAGTATGCATGCCTGTAACAGTCATATTTTTGCATATCTGTGCTGCCAGCCCATAATACCCTCGCCACAATTGCCAATATTCCTGCATCTGTCAGCTGTGTAGAGTCCTGTCTGCCTGCCACCCCATGTCCTGCACTGCTACCCTTTCCTGCATTGTGCCTCATCATGCTTGCCTCGCCTGTGCTTGATCTGCATGGCACCACCACTCCTCTGTCCACCCATCATTGTAACTATCCTGCCATCTCTGCCTCAACTGGGGGACACGTATTCCCATCGTCTGCCACCAACTCTCTTTCCAGTACTTTATATTGCCAACACCCTGTGCCATGGTACAGTTGCCCCCACCATGTTTGTCATCAGTACTGGCAGCCACATGGGATGCCCGCAGATATGGCAGGTCCAGTGGCTCCCAGCTCTCCCTCCTTCACTCACCTGTTCATTGCCTTTCCTGAGTGCTCTATCTAGTGTTAGGGCTACATGTGTTTCTGTTCATCACAGGTCATGCATGTCATCCTGAGGCACCTTGCAGCCCTTAGGGAACACTAACCTAGGGCACCATAACCTTGTTAGGCCACCTTAACCTATGGTTCCATAGCCCACGGTGCCTTCTACGGTGCCTTGTCCAGGGGTGCCTAATACCGCGCTTAGCCTAAGGAGCCCTATATGGTGCCTTATGAGGCACCTTACAAGGCACCTTACAAGGCACCGTACAAGGCACCTTATAATGCACCTTACAAGGCACCTTATAAGTCACCTTATAATGCACCTTACAAGGCACCTTATAAGGCACCTTACAAGGCGCCTTATAAGGAACCTTACAAGGCACCTTGTAATGTGCCTTGTAAGGTGCCTTATAAGGCACCTTGTAACGCACGTTAGTCTAAGGTGCCTTGTAATGTGCGTTTGCTGATACGGCTTGTTGTAACGATGCATCACCCACGCCTTTATATGGGCATCTGTACCTTTACCGTGGAACCTAACACGAGTGATATTAACACAGTTTAATAAACATACCCCTTCGTATGGATTATCCCCTTTCCATCATATCTCTGAGATGCCTTTTATACCTACTTCTTCAATCAGTGGTATTATTCTAACTCCTCCATCTTATTTTAGGACTTTTAGCATTTGTGCAAAAAACATTTCAAAGTTTTTGTTATGTTATTTATTTATAGTAGTCTAAACAGTTTACATGGATCCTTTACAATCTTTCAACTCTTGAATCATCTCCCATTTCTATTTCTTAAAAAGCTACTGCCTTTTTCCCTGTTCCCTCATCCTCTAGCTTCTATCACCACTTTTTCTACTTCCCTAAAATTCATCTCCATCACTTTTTTCATCACTGGTTTCTATAACTCATTTCTCCTTTTCTCCATGTCTTCTATGCCACTCTTGCTTTCCTCACACCTAAATTATTTTTGTGTGAGATCACACGGCTTTCTCTTCCTTTCTCCTTCAGCCCACAGAGAACGTGGTCAGATGTGGAATTATAGCATCTTACAATAAGATATTCAGAACTGTAGTTTTCCTCTGTGTTCAGGACCTTTGAGTCTTTGGAACTCATGTCCTACTCCTGTTATCATACTTCTTACACCATGCAAAATGTAACTTCTTAAAATTGAATTTCCCATAATTCAATACGTTTCATGAATACAATTCCCAAGCTTCATAGCCAAAGCATAATTTTTGGGGTTGGCTCTTTCTTTTACTTCTCAGTGAACAACCAAATTATTAAATATTGACTCATATCAAAATAATAGCACAGCAAAATGATTTGATTTGATTTGAAAGTATTAATGCAAAGCTTAATTCTGAAGCTGTAGTAGCAGTACATTTTCACAAGCCATGGTTCTAAGATACATCAGAATAAAAATACTTAGCGAGCAGACATCTGAACTTCCGTTTACATGACTCATGATCTATTGCATGAACAGTAGTTTGAAAGTTTGGAAACTCTGCTCATTACACCAAGAAAGAGTTTAATGAGCATATCTGAAATATTTCCTATCTAGCTCTTTTTCAAGACATAAAAAGTTTAATGATTTATTTAAAAACAGAATAACTATGGGGGCATGTAAAAGTCAGAGACATTCATCTGAAAGCAGCAACCTCCTGAACAATAATGAGATGTCTTACAAATAGAATACCACTTCTGTTCTTGATTATTGGCTCACCCATTTTCACATAATATATAGCATTTGTACTTTGGTACATGAAATGTTGTCTCCAGTAACATAAACAAGATGATGTGCGGGCACTAACATTCTTCTCTATTGACTTTTTCTCAATATTTATTTTATTTATTTATTTATTTAACAGCTTTTATATACCGCGCTATTTGTCATCAGTGCAGTTTACATTGAACATTACACTCAGACTTTAGAGATCTTGTCTAAGTTTACAGGTAACCAGGGAATAAAAACAAGTATTAACTGGGGAAAAATAAATAGCAGTTGAACATTTGAGGCAACTATTTACAATTTAACAGAGGCAACTATTTAACAGAGGCAACTATTTATTTAAAATTTCTGGATGTTTTCCAGGACATGGACCAGGATGTTCATACCCAGTTAGGTACAAGCAATGAATTCTCTACAGGAAGAACTAGTCCAGCGAATGGAAAAATAACCCATATGTGAGGAAGCTATACCAGACCTGGTGCTTACGAATGGAAAGAGCATTTCTGATGTTATCGTGGGTGATCATCTCCTATCAGTGATCACCAGCTAGTGTGGTTCAGTACTAGGACAAGGGTTGATAGTCCATTCAAAAGTGAGGTTCCTATACTTCAAGAAAACTAACTTTGCCAAGATGGGATAATACCTCAAGATTTCATTAGTGTGATGGGAACAGCTGGGGGATATAAACATGCAGTGGGCACAACTGAAAGGGAATATTTTAAGAACAACAAACCTTTTTTTTAGGAAAATAAATGCAAAAGGAAAAGGAGGTCACTATGATTCTCAAAAGAAGCAGCCCAAAAAAGGTGAAGAAAAAGAGAGTGGCCTTCATAAAATACAAAAGATGACAGAAAGAGGAAGACAAGCATCAGTATTTGGAAAAGCTAGGAAAGTATTAAGGAAAGCAAAGACACAAATTGAAGAAAAAATAACCAATACAGTAAAATGAGGGAACAAAACATTTTTTTCAGATATGTTTGTGAGATGAGGAAGTGCAAAAGGGGTATTGTCAGATTCAAGGATGAAGGGGAAGAATATGTAGAAGCTGAAGATGAAAAAAACCGGAACTGCTTAACAAATATTTATGTTCTTTGTTCACATATGAAAGACCAGGAACTCAGAAAACACTGACAAATAGGAACAGAAGTGAGGCGGATCTTGAACAATTTTCTGAAGACTGTGTTCAAGAAGAGCTAGCTAAACAAAAAGTAGAGAAAGTAATGGGACCAGATGGGATACATCTGAGAGTATTGAAGGAACATAAGGAAATTCTAGCAGCAATACTGTCTGACTTTTTCAATGCTTATTTAGAGTTGGGAGTTGACCCAGAGGATTAGAGAAGGATGTATGTGGTCCCTTTACACAAAAGCTGAAGTAAGGATGACGTTGGGAGTTACCTCTCAGATGATCCAGGCATTGGGGAAAGTTCCTGATGCCATCAGCACAATGCCGGGGGTCTAGTGCCCACTAGATATTGAATCCCCAACAGAAGTGAAATTGCTGGTGGCCCGGTGAGCCCTGTTACCCTCATCCCCCGAAATAAACAGGACCTGGTGACCCAGTGAACCATGATCCCATTCACTGCCTGAAACAAACAGGACCTTGTGTTGATGGCATCGGCAGAATCCATCATATTTTTATATCCATATGTCATACCTAATATGGCATATTTTCTGTTCTTATGTTATATTTCTATGGCATCTCTAAGCTTGGCATAAGTTGATGGAATCAATGGTCAGATGACTATGCACTAGAAGGGTACTTTTATAAAGTCTTGCCTTTTTAATACATGTTTTTATGTACCTATGACAAAATTATGTACCTACTTTTCTTAATAGAATACTAGAATGAGTGGCCAAATACATGAGTTCATCTATGGCGTGATCACTTACGCCAGTCCTAGAACTTGTATAAATGTCCATGCCTAGATTTGTAAAGAACACTTATAAATTATAGTATTCATAATTTATGCGTATTCTTGCACACTCCTCCTATGCTCTGCCCATACTCTACCCATGTGCATGCCCATTATGGAAGTATGGGCTATCGGGATGATACACATACTTTCAGAACAGCAACCACCTCAGTTTTATGCATAAATATCCAATCACATGTATAAATCACTAAAATACCTTGATTTATATATGTAAAAGGCATATAACTTTAGGCAGCACCTCATAAAATTCCCATCTAGTACTGAAGAACATTCAGATTATATTAAACTGGTTTCCTAGGAAGTCAGATACTTCAATCTTACCATCATCTTATCATTAAAACAAAAGAGGTTATGTGCCAGCAAGTGCCATCTATGGACTAAGTCAAATCTATATTTTTCATTGCTAGCATTCAACTGAATGCAATTGGCATATTCTATTATCTTGGAAGCACTCTTTGCCAACTAGCGTGGGCAGTTGAAAGTGCTGTCTTTGATTTCTTCAGGTGAAGAGGGTAGTACTAGACTTTAATCAAAGATGTAGAGTGTGGTTGTGCTCGTCCTCCTGAGAGGA
The DNA here is from genome assembly GCA_033557465.1 of Ichthyophis bannanicus. NCBI lineage: Eukaryota > Metazoa > Chordata > Amphibia > Gymnophiona > Ichthyophiidae > Ichthyophis > Ichthyophis bannanicus. Next base: position 1,316,697,376 of record CM066031.1, read on the forward strand.
GGAAAGAACTTTAGCCAAGAATAGTAGAAGAAAGCTAATAGGGTCAGTTCTGTTTCAGCAAGTCTGAGAATAAAAATGTTGCCCTCTGTGCATTTGGACTGAACAAAGTCCTTGATTTATCCAGGTCAAGCATGACCTTGATGAATTTTAACTACAGTGATTAAATAAAAAACATATATTCAGTGTCCCTATTAGGATAGCAGACAGCACTAAATGTATATACATAAAGCAGTCAGTGTCAGAGTTATCTTGCAATGCTATGTGTGCCATTGAGTCAATGTTGACTCCTGGCAACTGAGCAGCTCCTGGGTTTTCTTGGCAGTGTGACCAGAAGTAGATTGCCAGACCTTTCTTCAAAGGAAATGTGTGTGTGTGGGGGGGGGGGGGGGGGGGGGGTGAATTGAGTTGCCAAAGGCCACAAGGAGTGCTAGTGAGAATTGAATGCTAGTCTTTTGGTTATCAAGCCAGTGCTCTAACCATTAGGCTACTCCTCCACTCCTAGAGCTATCTTGTTAGCTTAAGAGTAATGAAATTCTGTCCATTATCTAGATAACTGTCCATATAACTTAGGGAAGCTTCTTTTTCTGGCCTAAAGTTATCTGGATAGTTATCTGGATAGTGGACTGAATGTTGTCACTAAGAACCAGTCCAAAGCATGCATAGCAGAGGAAAGAATTAATTTATTAAATGAGAAGATAGCCAATGGCCCAACACAGGGTGTATTTCGTTATGCCTTCATCAGGGGCTTATTTGGCTGGGCTACAAAGCATAAAAACATATAGGGGTATGTATACTAAACCATCTTAATGTTACCGGCGCTAGTTGCAGTGATAATGTGAAGGATTCCATATAAGGAGTGGGCGTTCCTGCGGCAAGGTAGCAAGAATCTGTATTGCGCGATAGTGGGTGCCATGGCACGTTAACGCACGTTAACCCTAAGTTCATCCCAGTGCAGTGTTAGATGCAATAAAGATGTAGCCCATTGGTTACTGCAATGACTGCAGAGGCAGAGGTCATGCATTCATTTCTGCAGTGGTGTTATCTAAGAAGGCTGTCTGAAGCATTTCCTTATAATTTAAATCAGTGCTGTCTGAGGCGTTTCCTTTTAATTTAAATCAATGCTGTCTGAGGCATCTCCTTTTTGTAATTTAAATCAGTGCTGCCAGCAAAAACTCCCTCACAGTGCCATAACCTAAGGTGCTGCATAAGACGCCCTATAGGGTGCCCTATAAGGCGCCCCATAGGGCACATCATAAAGTGCCCTGTCTGCCAAGGCACCCTATAATGTGCCCTATAGGGCACTTCATAGGGCGCCCTGTAGGGTGCCTTAAGCTACTGCACTGTGAGGGTGTTTCTGCTGGCAGCACTGATGTAAATAAAAAGGAAAAGCTGCAAACAACATTCTTACACCACACTACTGTGGGATCAAACCCATGACTTCTGCCCCCACAGTCATTGAAATAACCAGTGGGCTACACCTCCATAGTGTCCAACCCACTGCCGGCTGGCTACAGAAAGACTGTAGGTCACCACACAAACTGTCTGCTGTGGTTACCTGGATAGGGTAAACCCACCCGTACCCATGATGCACTGCACATGCAGATCAGCAGCCTATGTCTGAACACAAGATGGGGTATGCGCCTCTATAGCAAACCCGGCCTGGTAGGGGGACCCGACCGTGTGTGTCACTGGCACAGAGTAGCTACAGACCATGACATTGTGTGGTTCCTGTGCTCACCCTGAGGGTGAGGTGTGGGGCCCAGCACCATGTCCACAGCACCTGTCATAGCTGAGACAGGCTGTGCTGCAGATCCCCATCAGTGCCAATGTGTGATGGGTAGTCCCTGCAAACACACCTAGCATGCACCTGTGTCCATCTGTATCTATCAGTCATGTCTAGGCCTTGTGGACAATGATGCACCCAAACTAGTGCATATTCTCTGTGGGTGCCATGGTCAAATGTTTATAAGTGAAGGGCACTTTGTGGACCCCAAAGCGGATTATAAAGCACCACCCAACCCACCCTCTGTGGGTCAGGGTGGGATACAAGATCCTCCACCAACTAGATCCACATTCTACATCTCTGCAATGGTGGCAGTAGAGGGGAATGTGCACATTACAGGACAGTCATTGCAGTTCTGTATGCATCACATAGGACAATAGGCCTGGCAAAGCTCAGCTTCCCCCCACCCCAATCTAACATTCACCAGCTGGAGCACAGTCAGTCTCCACCCTGCAAGGTGTTCCAGCCATACACATGCTAATTGGAGACAGTCTTCTAGCCAGTACATAGTGCATGTTCCTGGAGTAGCTGTGAGCACACACACCAAGTAAGTACATCAGTGATTAGACCCCAGAAAGGGAAACCAAGAGATATCACATGAGAGAAATACTATATAGCACTATGGGGGGAACCTAGCCATGCCGTGGTCACTGCTCAGTCAGGATGAGAGTGATCCCCCAGCATGACATGCTGTGGCCACCCTGTCCGTGCAGGTGGTGGCCGGGCTCTACAATGTCCCAGCCATTGCCCTCTGACCTGTGCAGCTACTTCCTGTTCAGGCCGCCCTGTCCGGGCCATACCCACAGTACCCTGCTCCTCATTATGAACATTGGCAGGCTAGCACTGGAAACAGTGCAAGCATTGTGTGCTCAGGAAGGTGTAGGAAGCCACCTAACACTGTATAGACATACGCACACTCCCACTCCTATTTCAGCATTGTGCAAAGATAGCGGTGGTTGGCAGCCCTGGCTGCCACACCAGTCCTGGGCACAGTGCAGGTATTGCTAAGGTATGCAGGTGCTAGTATTGGTAACTCCTGCTCTGCGCAGGGCCCAACAGCCTGACTCTCCATGAGCCACTGGATAGTGGGGCCTGTGGGTGTGGGTGTTTGTGCCCCTGTTGGCCACTGCTCTAGGGAAGAGGTTCCCAACTCCGGTCCTGGTGGTCTGAACACAGTTCAGGTTTTCATGCTGTCCCTAATGAATATGCATGGATACATTTGCATACACTGGGGGTGGTGCATGTAAATGCATCTCATGCATATTTATTGGGGACATCCTGACACCTTGAATGGTGTTTGGCCCTCCAGGACTGGGGTTGGGAAACTGCTCTAGGGATTGCACATGATCATGGTGTCGGTGCTCTGTAAGGTAAAATATAGGCATTTACATGTTTATTTAATCTGCAATAAAGGTTCTGTCTTTATTACCATGGTTTAGTACTGGATAAAACATAGGGACATGGTTTGCAGGAGCCACAGCTGGGACTTGAACCTGTGACTTTCTGTCCTTGCACACACTGGCTGTGTGTACTGCACTAAACTGTTGCCACAGAGGCAGGTCATTCCCTGGGGATACCATGACTGTTCATCAGACAGCCCTTGTCTTTTGCACTGCACGCCACCCACCTGAACAGGGCTTGGCCTTGGCGTGCTGTGGGCAGATGCCACTGCCCCTTCCACCACCAGCACCCCTCCACCACCATGCTGACATGCCCTAATGCCAGTGGTGCTGGTGGTGCGCAGTACCAGGCCATCCAGTGTGCCTGTAGGCAGCTGCCTATGGTGTGGGATCTGGGGTAGGGGTGCCTACATAGACATCCGCGCTTCCCCCCTGGCACTGCCTGCCAATGTTATTTGCCCTTTGGGTTACTTGCTGGGTACTGTCCCCTGGGACACTGTGGGACAGACACTCGTGGTCATGTTTGCCCTTGGTCAGTTGCTGTCTTGCTGGTTTTCTGCTTCTACATTCCTATGCATCACCTAGGCATATGCCTAGCCCACCCTGTGCCCCAGCTGCCCTACTGCATGTCCCATCTGCAGCCCTCTGTACTCCATTTGCAGCCTCACCGTTGTGCCCTCTCGTACTTGGGCACTGTGATGTTGCTGCACATGTATCACTACTATCACTTTACTGGGTTTCCCTGCCTTTGCTGCACATTGCTGACTGAAATGGTTTCTCTCACATGCAAATGTGACTCTAGAGCGAGGTTTTCACTGGCACTACTTTTCAGACCTTCTTTTCACAGCGTTAGTGTGCATGGAGCCCCTCCCAGCCCACTCTCCGCCCATTGCCCCTTCTCTCCACCCCTGGGGAGCCTTCCTCCACCCTCTGCGCACCTTACCACCGCAGGAGACATTATCACGCGATACGTGATGTTCTCACAGTGTATTGCACCATTATCTCGCGATAATGTCGCAGCTGCTACGTTTGCGCCAGTTAGAAAACATATCCCATAATCAACAATAAAATACAAAAAATGAATAAAACAATCAAAACAAGTGAAACAAACACACCATGAAACTTAAAAAATTATGCACATATAATAAATAAACATCCATATACAGCAAAAGGAAAGTCAGTATCAAAACAAATAAGACAACATTATAGCTAAAACTCATATATGAAAACCATATTTATAAATAAATATGTTAAAATATATTAAAAAGAGACATGTGACAAAACAAGTGAATCATTAAAAATAAAAATAAAAGACATATTAAAACAGCAAAACAAGTCAAGCTAAACACTAGGTACAGACATTGCTCAGCTTAGTTAGGACAAGCAAACACATTCTGTCTCAATGTTTTTACAAACATCTACAAAGTACAACCTTGGATTCTATACATATACACTGCTAAGCTGCAACAGAATAGAATGCTAGGTATCATAAGGAAAGGAATGGAAAATAAAACAAAAGATATTATAATGCCTCTCTATCGTTCCATGGTGCGACCGCACCTTGAATATTGTGTGCAATTCTGGTCGCCGTATCTTAAAAAAGATATAGGGGTATGTTTACTAAACTGCGGTAACGTTCCCCGCCTTAGGTTCCCTGGATGCCCATATAAGGGAATGGGCGGTGCATCATTATGACAAGCTGTGTCAGTTAATGCGCGTTACAAGGCGCCTCATAAGGCACATTACAAGGCACCTTAATAGGCACAATACAAGGCACGTTACAAGGCAACTTACTAGGCACAGTACAAGGCATGTTATAAGGCACGCTATAAGCCACCTTATTAGGCACAGTACAAGGCATGTTACAAGATACCTTACTAGGCACGTGCCTTGTAACGTGCCTTATAACGTGCCTTGTACTGTGCCTAATAAGGTGCCTTGTAACACCTTATAAGGAGTTATGGCAACTGTGGTGAGGGTATTATGGGCTGGCAGCATCTATCTGCAAAGATATGACTGTCACAGGCATGCAAAATATCTGACATGGACAGAAAGGAACAATGAGGAACTGAACCCATGACCACTGCCTAGAGTGTCAGTGTATTAACCAGTAGGCTAGACCTCTATGGCTTGTTGCAAAGCAATGACTGGGTACAGAAGGACTGCTGGTCACTGCGCAAACTGTCTGCTCTGTGTGCCAGGATAGGGTAACCCCACCAGCACCCATGATGCATTGCACATGCAGAACAGTGGCCTACAGCTGACCACCAAATGGGGTCTGCACCTCTCCGGTACTGCAGCATGGTAAGACGGACCGACAGTGTGTGATACTGGCACAGAGTAGCTACAGACCATGCCATTGTGCAGCTTCCATGTTCACCCTGAGGGATAGGATGGGCACCCAGCACTAGGTCCACAGTCATGTGATACTCTGATAGGTCTTGCTGCATGTCCCCTTCTCTATCAGTGTATGACAGCTGCTGCCAGCAGTGCAACTGAAAATGCTTCTGTTCCCATCTGTGTTCTGCAGTCACAAGTGGCTCTGTGGGACCGGGCACCTCCCAGATTAGTGTGTATGCAGTGTTAAGGTCTGGCTGCCATGGGTACCTGTTATCAGGGCAGCAGGGTGTCTAGATGTGCATGAGGTTTAAGTAGCACTGCCACTAAGTGGTATGCACTATATACCCCAAGAGACAAGCAATCACCCCTTTTGTAGATAAGAATGTGGAGGGACAGGTACTTGCACCCCACGGATTGGCTGTAGTACCAACAACCACTGTCCTGTTGGTGGATGACAGCCCTCCAGGGCTGATGGGCCAGAGCCATATCTGTGATAGTAGTAGACCAGCAGTGATGCCTGGGGTGGGCAGGGGAAGGCTCAACTGCCCCATGCCATGGTCTGCCAGCCACCAGCACAATCAGACTGCCCCTGCAGCATCCTACAGGGTAGTCCCACCATGCACAGACTAACTGCAGACAGCCCACTAGCCAGTCCATAGTGTATACTTACAGGGGAAACCTGTGCACCCAGAGGTGGGATGCACAGCACAGACACCAAGCAGATGCCACCAAGACTAGGACCCAGGACCAAGAACACACAGATATCACTGGAAGCAAATAATGTTTGGTACTATGTGGGAACATGGACATGCCATGGTCACTGCTCGGTCAGAGTGAGACTGACCTCCCAGCGTGACATGATGTGGCCACCCTGTCCTTGCAGGTGGTGGTTGAGCACTACAGTGCCCCAGCCATTGTCCTCCACCCTGTGCAGATGCATCCTGGCCAATCAGCCCTGTCTGGACCATACCCACAATACCTTGCTCCACCTTATGCACATTTACAGGCTAACGCTGGAAACAGTGTGAGCAATGTGGGCCCAGTAAGATGTTGGCAGACACAAAACAATGGATAGACATGCGCACACTCCAACACCTATCTCAGCATTGTGCTGAGATAGAGGAGGGTGACAACCCTGCCTGCCACACTGGTCCTGATCACAGTGCCAACATTGCTAAACTGTGCAGGGGGTAGTAGTAGTGCTCCATTGATAAGCCAAGCTCCATGCTGGGGCCACCAGCCTAACACTCCATGAGGCTGTGAATAGTGGAGCCCGTGTGAGTGGGTGTTTGTACCCCTGTGCACCGCTGCATTGGGGTTTTCATATGTTGTTGTTGTGGCTGCATTGTGGGATACAACTATGGGGTGATGCTCTGCAGGATCCACAGTCTGGGACTTGAACCTCTGACCCTCTGCTCTGGGACACACTGGCTGAGTGTACTGCATCACACTGTTACCACAGCAGCATAGTGGCCCCTGGGGCTACCCTTCCCCTCCCATAGCCTGACCTCTTCTGTTGCACTGCACACCACATACTGGTACAGAGCATGGCCTAGGTCCACTGCAGGCAGGTGCCACTGCTCCCTCCAGCACAAGCACCCTCCCCGCCATGCCGCCATGGCCATATGCTGTCGGTGCCAGTGGTGCGCAGTCCCAGGCCATCCAGGAGGCAGGTAGGCGACTGCCTAAGGTGTGGGTTCTGGGGTAGGGGGCCTACATAGCTGTCCATGCTTCCCCCGGCACCGCCTGTCATTGTTATGTGCCCCTTGAGGTACCTGCTGGGTAATGTCCCCTGGATGGGACACTGTGGGCCACAGACTCATGGGCATGTTTGATCCTGGTCAGTTGCTGTCTTGCTGGTTTCTGTTTTCCGCATTCCCAATGGTGAGCTGAGTGAAGGTGTATTAAATTGGCGAGATAAAGGGGGACACCGGTGTGGATGATTCTGTGCACATATATGAGTACTTTGAACTGTATACGATAGACCAAGGGAAGCCAGTGAAGATGAATGGGGGTGATATGATCGAAACGGGAAGCGTGAGTGAGATTACAAGCAGCAGTGTGGTGGACAAGTTGTAGTCTGCACAACTGGGTTTGAGAGAGGCCAGCCAGCACAACATTGCAATAGTCGAGATGAGATAATACCAGGGACAGCATTAATGTGGTCAGGGAGGAAACTGATATGAAGGGGCAGATGGAACAAAGTTGCCGTAGAGTGTGAAAAGACCATTGTACGACAGAGGAAATATGCTCTTTGAAAGACAGAGAGGAGTCCAGAATGACTCCTAAGTAGCGCAGGGAAGCAACTACTGGCAAGGGGGAGCAGAACAGGATAGGAGCAAGAGAGGGAGTCGGGGCACCAGAGGTGAACCAAATGGCGGACAATTTAGAGGGATTCACATGCAAAAAATTAGCAGAAAACCAGGAGGACACCAAGGCTAAGCAGGAGTTAAGGGGGGCGAGATCTGGGGTAGAGGGGTCTGTATGGTGGAGAAGAATGATATCATCAGCATAATAGTGGGCAGAGATATTGTGCTGCTGAACTACAAGTGCAAGGGGGGCCATGAAAACATTGAACAGGAGAGGGGCAAGGACACCTGAGGGACACCACATGGAAGAGAGGTGGGAGGTGATGAAGAGAGACCCTTGGAAATGGAAAAAGATCGGATGGAGAGGAATGAATAAAACCAAGAGACAACAGTGCCAGAAAGCCCAGCGTCATGTAAGCATGCTAGAAGAGTAGAGTGATCTACAAGGTCGAAAGCAGCAGATAAGTCTAGGGAAACGGCAATGGAAATATGGCCTCGATCATGAGCGGTACGCACTTCATTAAGAAAGGAAAGCAGAATAGATTCAGTGCTGTGATTGGGACGGAAACCAGATTGGCGGGGGTGAAGTGTTAGGGAAGCCTTGAGGTGAGAAGAGAGTTGAGCATAGACCAATTTTTCGAGAATCTTTGAAAGGAAGGGAAGATTGGAGATAGGATGCCAATTGGCAGGGGAGGACGGGTCAAGCGAGTCTTTTTTTAGAATGGGACAAATAATGGCATGCTTCCAGACAGCAGGGAAAAGACCAGAAGAAAGACTAGAGTTTAAGATGGAGAGAATGTAGGGGGAAAGGGCCAAGGAGGGGTCCATTAACCAGTAGGAAGGGATGGGATCTGAAATGCAAGTGGTCTTACGAATTGAAGAATAAACCTGGGAGAGGTCTGACATAGTCACGGGTTGGAAGGAGGACCAATTATGAGAGAGAGGGTGGGGGGTGGGAGGAAGGAAGTGAAAGGGGGGAAGTTGGAGGGGGAGGGGAAGAGGAGAGGGGGGAGGGGCAGGAGGGAAAAAGTGAACGAAGGTTTTGGATTTTGGTAGCAAAGTGTGAGGCAAGAAGAACAGGGTCAGGGGACACTGGAGAGGAGGCTGGGGAGGTGAGGGAATGAGAGGCAGAAAGAGAACGAAGGACTGAATAGAGTTGACGGGTGGAGTTGGCTGACTAAGAGATGCAGGAAGAGAAATAATCCAGTTTAGCAGAATGAAGTAGGGATCGGTAATGAGAGTGGCAGTGTTGAAAGTGTGCTAGGGAGGCAGAGGATGGGTGCTTGCGCCAGCGCCGCTCAGCGCGGCGCAAGTAGGAGCGGTGAAGAAAGAGACCAGAGTGAAACCAAGGGAAGCGATGATGGCGAGAAGGAGAGGGAAAAGGCTGGAGCGGGGCGAGTTGATCCAGTGCAGCTGTAAGGTTGGTGTTCCAGGACTGAGCCTGGAGGCCCACTGGAAGAAGGTGAAAATCCGGGGGGAAGAGGGTATCAGAGGAAGGAAATTGTGAGAGAGTGGCGGGCGTAATGCGGCGAGCAAGGCGAGGAACAGAGAGAACCCCGTCCTGGATGGGGGGAGGGGAAGAGGTAGGAATGGAGAAAAATAGGCATAGGTGATCAGACCAAGGAATAGACAATGTGTAAAGGGAAGAAGGGACCAGAAAGGAGGAGTGGGAAATAACCAAGTCCAGGGAATGACCAGCAGAATGCGTGGGGATGCAGACATATTGTTGAAGGGAGAGATCAGAAAGGAGAGAAAGAAAGGTGGCATCGCGGGAGGAGGAGGGGGAATCAACATGGATATTAAAGTCACCTACCATCAAGAGTTGTTGATAGGTGAGGGAGAGTTCGGAGAGAGTCTGGACAAGAGAGTCCCATTGGGGACCGGGTAGGGCAGGCGGGGCATAAACTAAAAAGAAATATGTTGGAGGAGAAGAGTTGGAGCGAAGAAGAATGGACTCGGGATAGTGAATGGCAGGGGAGGAAATCTCATGAAGGGCCAAGGAGGAGCGAAAAATAACGGCAACCCCCCCACCACTCTGACCCCAACGGCAGGTGGAGAGAGCGGAGTAGCCGGGGGGGGGGGGGGAGACTCTGATTCAGAAGAGGCTCCTCGCCGTCCCTGAGCCAGGTCTCAGTCAGAAATAAGGCATCTACAGCGTGCTGTAGTATAAGGTCCTGAATAAGAGAGCTCTTTGAACGGATGGAACGACAGTTCAAGAGGGCGAGCTGGAGTAGAATGAGGGCTGAAGCAGAAGAGGTGGAAGGAGCAGAGGAGGGGCACAGAATAAGATTTGAGGAGTTCCTAGCAAAGAGTCCTGTTGGGTGGGGGGGTGGAGAGGGCCTCCAGCCCCAAGAGACAGGTATTGCAGACATAGCAGGTGAGACTACAGAGGCTGACCGGGCCGAGGGGGAGGGAAGGAGAGACAAAATTAGCAGAGTGACTGCACCGAGAAAAACCTTACCTGTGGAGGAAGGGATACAAGAGTGAGCTGGCCGCACAAACGAACGATGAGCACCCGACCCGTGCGACAAGGCGTCCAAGGAGGTGGGAGAGGATGAGGGTGAGGGACTCTGGACTCACCACCATGGACTCGCCCCAAGGAGCTCGCACAAGGAGCAGGCCTGCTCCTTGGGCGCGTGCCGTGGCGGCGCAGAACGCCGCGCTGGGAGTAAATATATGCTGAGGAGGAGGCACCTTGAAATCACGCAGCCGCGAGCAGCGCGGCCGCGTCACATCCAGTTGGGAAGACAATGTGTTATGCTTTAGCGTTGCCAGGCAGAACGGCATTGGGAGATTGCACCTGAGGAGGGAGGAGACAAGGTTAACACAATAGCAGAAAGGAACCTGAACACAGGAGACAGTAAAGTCAGCTAACAATAATAACAAAATAAAAAGGGGGAAACACATATCCTCATGGAGAGTCAGGCTTTTGGGTCCTGCGCAGAGCAGCAGCTACCACCTGCATACCTTAGCAATGCCGTCATAAACATGGAAACACACTCCACATATATCAAAAGGTTGCTATGATGAATGTCAGATAACAGATCCTACATTAAATACAAATTGTTAACAGAGATTCATCATAGCAACCTTTCTGATATATGTGGAGTGTGTTTCCTTTCTGTTTGTTTTCTGACAGTGTTTACCACCCTGGAGAGTAACCATAACATTATTGACTACTTTAGCAATGCCTACACTGTACCCAGGACTGGTGTGGCGGCCAGGGCTGCCAACCACCTCTATCTTTGCACAATGCTGAAATAGGTGAGGAAGTGTGTGTATGTCTATCCAGTGTTTTGTGGCTGCATACACCTTACAGAGCCCACAATGCTTACAGTTTCCAGTTAGCCTGCCAATATGCATAATGAGGAGCAAGGTATTGTGGGTATGGCCCAGAAAGTGTGGTCTGGGCAGGATGCATCTGCACAGGGCATAGGGCAAGGGCTAGGATATTGTAGTGCCTGACCACCACCTGCACGGTGGCCACAGCATGTCATGCTTGGAGGTCAGTCTCACCCTGACTGAGCAGTGACCATGGCATGTCTAGGCTGCCACATAGTCCCACACTTTTTGGGTACACACAGTTCTTCCAGGAAGATGCACTATGTTCTGGGTGTGTGGTGGTGGCGGTAGCTGAGCTTTTCCTGGCTTACTGTTTGTCTGCCAGTGCCCTATGTGATGAGTACAGATCTTCATTGACTGCCCTGGAGAGTGCCTATTCCCCAGCAGGACTGGGGTGGTTGTCCTTTCTACTGCTGATGTAGTGTGTGGATCTGTTGGTGGGAGATCCTGTCCCCTATTCCTCACCCAGTGAGAGTAGGTTGAGTGGTGCTACATAATCTGCTTTTGGGTTCAAACACCACACTTGTCCTATAACAAGTGCCCATGGCAACCACACAGGTTATGCACTATTCTGGGTATATCATAGTCCACAAGGGCTAGATGTGACTAGGAAATACAGATGGACATAGGCGTGTCTGCAGGGACTACCTATCACATACTAGCACTGATGGGGATCTGCAGCACAGCCTGTCTCAGTTATGACAGGTGCTGCGGACATGGTGCTGGGCGCCCCACCTCATCCTCAGGGTGAGCACAGGAACCGCATAATGTTATGGTCTGTAGCTACTCTGTGCCAGTAACACACACGGTCAGTTCCCCCTACCAGGCCGAGGTGCTGTGGAGGCGCATACCCCATCTTGTGATCAGATGTAGACTGCTGATCTGCATGTGCAGTGCATCATGGGTACGGGTGGGTTTACCCTATCCTGGTAACCACAGCAGACAAGTTGTGCGGTGACCTGAAGTATTTCTGTAGCCAGCCAGCACTGTGTTAGAAGCTGTAGAAATGTAGCCCACTGGCTACTATGATAACTGTGAAAGCAGAGGCCATGAGTTCAATCCTGTAGTGGTGTTATTTAATAAAGCTGTCTGAGGGACTTCCTTTTAATTTAAATCAGTGCTGCCAGCAAATACACCCTCACAGTTCTGTAACCCAAGGTGCCCTATAGGGCACATTATAAGGTGCCTTGGTGGACAGGGCACTTTATAGCACCTTAGGTTACGGCACTGTGAGGGTGTTTTTTCTGGCAGCACCGATTTAAATTTAAAGGAAATGCCTCAGACAGCCTTATTAAATAACACCACTGCAGGATCAAACTCAAGACTCTACGGCACCTTAAGCCCATGTTGGAACCAGATGACTTCTGCACAACATTCCAAGCGCTAGTCACCCCACATTTTGACTATGCGAATATTATACTACATGGCCTACCCAAGAATACACTAAAACCGTTACAGCTGGCTATGAATGCAGCAGCCAGAGTACTATGTGGAACCCCCACATAACCCCCATCCTGATGGAGCTTCACTGGCTCCCAATAAACTGCAGGATATCTTACAAAGCCCTCCTCATGACCTTCAAAGCATTCCATAAAATCTCACCATCTTAAATCTCAGACCTTCTCACTCACACCCAAAACAATAGATCTAGGAGATCTGTAGCTGAAAATATACTATCGGTTCCAAAAGAACTAGTAAAATGCACCCAGACTGCTATCAACAGAGCTTTTGCATCCTTCGCCCCCAGATGCTGGAACAAGCTGCCTATCAACATCAGATTGATGAAAGATATATCACAATATAGAAAAGCTCTAAAAACCCACCTCTTCTTACAACACTTCTCCCACATCAATATTTCCCCCTCTCCTCCCCCCACGACCCAAACCAGTAATTATGGTTAAGCAAGTAGTTCCTTGTAGCATATAGCTCGGACTATGTCAAAATAGAGTCCTTTTTCGATGAAGAAAGATCTTTTCAACATATGATAAATCATTGTACATAGTTGCCTCTGTTAAATGTTAAATGTTTAACTACTATATACTACTGCTGTTTAACTACTATATACTATATTCCAACTGCTGCAGCCATCTTGAGAAGCTCCCCGGTCGGGGTAGAGCCCAGCACGAGCAGCGATTTCCCACTCCTGAACTCCAGCCCAATCGAGGGCTGTGGGAGGTCACAGTGGCGCACATAAGAAGCGCCGCCGGCAGGAGACAGCCTTTCCAACTGCTGCAGCCATCTTGAGAAGCTCCCCGGTCGGGGTAGAGCCCAGCACGAGCAGCGATTTCCCGCTCCTGAACTCCAGCCCAATCGAGGGCTGTGGAAGGTCACAGCGGCGCACATAAGAAGCGCCGCCAGCAGGAGACAGCCTTTCCAACTGCTGCAGCCATCTTGAGAAGCTCCCCGGTCGGGGTAGAGCCCAGCACGAGCAGCGATTTCCCGCTCCTGAACTCCAGCCCAATCGAGGGCTGTGGGAGGTCACAGTGGCGCACATAAGAAGCGCCGCCGGCAGGAGATAGCCTTTCCAACTGCTGCAGCCATCTTGAGAAGCTCCCCGGTCGGGGTAGAGCCCAGCAGGAGCAGCGATTTCCCGCTCCTGAACTCCAGCCCAATCGAGGGCTGTGGGAGGTCACAGCGGCGCACATAAGAAGCGCCGCCGGCAGGAGACAGCCTTTCCAACTGCTGCAGCCATCTTGAGAAGCTCCCCGGTCGGGGTAGAGCCCAGCACGAGCAGCGATTTCCCGCTCCTGAACTCCAGCCCAATCGAGGGCTGTGGGAGGTCACAGCAGCGCACATAAGAAGCGCCGCCGGCAGGAGACAGCCTTTCCAACTGCTGCAGCCATCTTGAGAAGCTCCCCGGTCGGGGTAGAGCCCAGCACGAGCAGCGATTTCCCGCTCCTGAACTCCAGCCCAATCGAGGGCTGTGGGAGGTCACAGCGGCGCACATAAGAAGTGCCGCCGGCAGGAGACAGCCTTTCCAACTGCTGCAGCCATCTTGAGAAGCTCCCTGGTCGGGGTAGAGCCCAGCACGAGCAGCGATTTCCCGCTCCTGAACTCCAGCCCAATCGAGGGCTGTGGGAGGTCAGAGCGGCGCACATAAGAAGCGCCGCCGGCAGGAGACAGCCTTTCCAACTGCTGCAGCCATCTTGAGAAGCTCCCCGGTCGGGGTAGAGCCCAGCACGAGCAGCGATTTCCCGCTCCTGAACTCCAGCCCAATCGAGGGCTGTGGGAGGTCACAGCGGCGCACATAAGAAGCGCCGCCGGCAGGAGACAGCCTTTCCAACTGCTGCAGCCATCTTGAGAAGCTCCCCGGTCGGGGTAGAGCCCAGCACGAGCAGCGATTTCCCGCTCCTGAACTCCAGCCCAATCGAGGGCTGTGGGAGGTCACAGCGGCGCACATAAGAAGCGCCGCCGGCAGGAGACAGCCTTTCCAACTGCTGCAGCCATCTTGAGAAGCTCCCCGGTCGGGGTAGAGCCCAGCACGAGCAGCGATTTCCCGCTCCTGAACTCCAGCCCAATCGAGGGCTGTGGGAGGTCACAGCGGCGCACATAAGAAGCGCCGCCGGCAAGCGGCGCCCGCGCCTTGCGGGCCCGCGCCTGAGGGCCTCGCAAGAGGGCCCTTTGGCGTGGCCCTTAGGCGGGGCACGATAAGCAAAAAGCTATATCCTAACAAATTCATCTGAGGAGAACCCTCTCTCCGCCCGGAGACAAGTAACCGAAGCACCAGCCACTCTGAAAACCTGCATTCACAAAAGATATCTTTGAATGTGAATCCCTCTCCCTACACCAAGAACTACCACTAAAGCAGCAGACGCAGAGGTCACGTCCATTCAGAAAAGAGCTCCTGTGTAGTCACGACTAGCATCTATCACCACCGTGCAATCGAGGCACGGCCCCTAGGCTAAGATGCCTAAGACTCCAATACTTATGATACAATGAAGAAACAATCAACACTAAGTCCAGCATCTACACCCAAGTACAGCTGAGCTCCCCTAGAGGGTCGAGATCGCGTACTTCACCTCCTCCACAGAACTTCAATCACAGCAAGTATACCCTTCACAAACTTTATCCAGCTGACTTTTCCCCTTTCTTAGCTTTCTTACATTACTGTTGTCAGTAGCAGCTGTCAGTAACAGTTTCATATTACTGTTACCAATCAGCCATTACATTTGTAATACTGTAGAAATACTGTTGCCAGTAGCTGTCTCATTTATATTACATGTATAATACTGTAGCAATACTGTTGCCAGTAGCTGTCTCATTTATATTACATGTATAATACTGTAGCAATACTGTTGCCAGTAGCTGTCTCATTTATAAAACTGTTTCCAGTAGCAGTCCCTCAATTACCCTGCCTAAGCTGAAAATCTCCTCAAAACCGCAAAATACTGCTGTATCTCTATCCATACTCTAGCTTTCTTGAATTATAGCTACCACCAATTGATACTAGAATTATAGCTATTACAACACCTTATTTAGGGTCCTCCATGATAAAAGATTAATTCTACTTGATTCCATATACCGTTAGTAGCTAATTATATTACTTGATTCTTATATAAACCTCTATACTGCTGACAGCAATTAATCACACATTGTATTATTAACAGTATTGTTAACAGTTAACAGTATTGTTAACAGCAACTAGTTCTCTCACCTCCCTCTCAGATATTGATTTATTGTTATATTGTCATCTGTAGCACATATACTATTGTATTGTTATTTGTAACCCAGTAGCTACAACACTATAGAGTGTATCCTATTAGTCATCTACTATTGCCAGTAGTCACCCAGATCATCGAGAACTGTCACAGACAGCTATATACCATCAATACACAGACACATCCACTAGTCCCCATTCCCAGAGCCCGTCCTCAGAGTTCCTTTGCCCATCAAAATATATACACAATGTCTCCCACAAGACAGGTAAACCTCCCACTCACTCTCATTCTAATAACTCTCCTAACTCAACACATCTACCCGTACAAAACCAATCAAAACCCCTACAATCATATCCCCATCATACATAATCATTACAGAAACCCATATAACAACATTATCACTACCCACAATCCTCACCAAAACACACCACACTGTTCAACCTTTACACACACCCACAATAATTACTCAAGCAATGACTCAAACAGACACCATCGCAGACTCATCCAAATAAAACACCAGCCACACACTGGTTTAAGCGACAACACAACCAACATAGATACCCAAACAAAGCTCATCTTAATAAACGTTAGATCCATACGAAATAAAATACCAATCATCAACGACATGATAAAAGACACAAACCCGGAAATCATCTGCATTACTGAAACATGACTCACTCCCACAGACACCGTACTACTAAACCAGTTAACATCACATCAATATGATACATTCAGCTGCCATCGGGATGCAAAAAGAGGAGGTGGCACTCTCATACTCGCTAAAAAAGACCTACAATTCACCTTAACATGCTTAAACAATATAGATGGAATAGACATCATCAACATAGAAAATAGAACCCTTGCACTTACTCTCATATATAGACCCCCTTCAACTGATAAAAAAAACCTCTCCTCCATCTTAGAACTTGCATGCACAGCATCACCAAACAAACCTCTCATAATCCTAGGTGATTTGAATTTCCCTTCCCTGAATAACTCTCAATCAGACAATTTCATGGATGCTATGACCCAAATGGGTTACACTCAGATAATACATGCTCCCACCCACATAAAAGGCAACACCTTAGATCTCATCTTCCTTCCCTCCTCCCTTCTTAATAACCAGCACCAACATACACCTCCAACTATAACAGAGGTACCATGGTCCGATCATTACCTTATCACACTCCACCTCCCAGCTCAAGCAACACTAAACACAACAAACTCATCACCCCACATATCACGTTTTACACACTTTGACAAAGCTAATTTCCTTGACAAAGTATTACCCATACTCAACACAAACCTCCCAGACATCGAATCCGCTGTAAACCACTGGAATCAAACAGTCCAGAAAGCAGCTACCCCCACACATACCATGCATAAACAAGTAAAAAAGACAGAAAAATGGTTCACAAGAGAACTAGCAAATCTAAAAAAACAACTGAGGAAACAAGAAAAGAAATGGAGGAAAACTAAATCTGACGAAAACAAATCCCAATATATGACCACCCTCAACAATTACAAAAATGCAATTAACAAGTCAAAAAAGGATTACCACTCCAAAGTAATAAACATGGCTATCAACCGCCCCAGAGAACTATTCGCAATCGTAAAAACTTTGACAAAAGCTAAAAACCAAGAGCCAAAACAGTCGGCTATAAGCATACAGACCTTAGCAACCCACTTTGCAGAAAAACTAAAGTGCAAATCCAACACCATACCAATGATACTACCTACAAACACTGAATCTAATAACACATGGACCTCCTTCCACACGATAGATCAAAAACAACTTCTTAGGATCATAACACTTATCAACACCACAACTTCTCCACTTGACCCATGTCCTGTGTCATGGATCAAATACACAAAGGAAGAACTCGCTGAAAACATCCAACAAATGGTGAATCAATCCCTTGTCCAGGGCATCATGCCCAACGCCCTAAAACTCACAACGCTCCGACCAATAATAAAAAAACAATAAACTTGACCCAAAAGACCCAAACTCTTACAGACCGATAGCCAGCATTCCATTTATAGCTAAAATAATAGAAAAAAACGTCCAATTACAATTACAAGACCATATCGATGAACACAAACCCCTAGACTCTCACCAGTTTGGCTTCCGCCCCTATCACGGTGTAGAAACCCTTCTTTTTTTTTTTTTTTTTAACTTTTATTTTCATTTTACAACAAGCAAAAGAAACAACACACCAAAGGAAACAAATACAAACATACAATAAGGAAAAAGCAACCCCAATTACCCCCCACCCCTATGCTTCTTCTCTAAGCTGATAAGTATCATCATATAAGCGCTTACAAACAACAGTAATTGTACATCAAAACAAACAAAAATAGTATCTGCGATACAGAATGATCATGTGACAGAGATTTACACAGATTTAAACAGTCAGATGAGAGCATTTAGCAGTTTGAACATAGTCGTTGAGCATCTTCCATTTAGACAAGTGGTGGGGGGTCTGAGCGGAAGAAGCTAACATACGAGGTATTTGCTCATATTTACTGTAGAGACAGACATGATTCCACCATTCATTGGGGCTCAGGTGGGAGCTATTTTTCCAGTATTTCGTAATTAGGGAAATAGCTATGCCCAGCATAAAGTCTAGAAGGAAGTAAGCCGATTTGGGAAGAGAGGGGATCCCCGCAGCTGAGCGGAGTCCCACTATCTTCCAAGAGAGAGGCTCTTGAAAGTGCAAAATAGATTGAATACGACCCCAGACCCGACTCCAGTAATACTGTAATGCGGGGCATTCATACATAACATGAGTGAGTGAACCAATGGCCGCATGGCATGTCCAGCATCTATTGCTCTGGGTGGCGTTCCACTTGGCTAACCTGTCAGGAGTATAGAAACATCGGTGGGCTAGAAAGAAAAGTGTCTGAGTGAGTGAGGCGGATCGAGAGACCCGTGTCACCTTGCTCCAGACTAGGCTCCATTGCTCCGGGGTCAAAGTTACATGCAGTTCCCGCTCCCAGGATTTCTGTGCAGTAGGAGTGCCTCTATTTACAGTATTACATAAAGTTTTGTAAAAGTTAGATGCTACACCCGATAAGCTCCCGATAGATCGGATAATCTCCGACAATCCTTGGGTATGGGTTTCCGATGGCGGGAGCACCTTAGCACTCCGAAGACAATGCTGAAGTTGCACCAACTGAAAGTAGTGTTTCGCTGGGAGACCAAATTCAATTTGTAATTCGCTAAAAGTTTTCCAGCGACCATCATAGAACAGCTGGTTAGGGATCCAAATGCCCCTAGTGTACCAGGAGCTCCACGCCATCGGTTTATTTTGTATTTGAAATCGAGCATTGTGCCAAAGCGGGAGTCTATCCAGCGGACAAAGTCGGGAGTCTAGAGATTGCTCAAGGGTATTAAAGGCACCTAAAGTGTCTAAGAGCATTGGTGGATAGTGGGAGTCTGATGGGAGAGTCATACCAGGGAGATAAGTAAGAGGAATTGGTTTGCAAAGGTCCTCCTCTATATCTAGCCACACTGGTCTACTCGGTGTTAGGTCTTCCAGCCAACGAGCGCCTTGTTTGAGAAGAAAAGAGTGGTGGTATTTCAGGAAATCAGGGAATCTGACACCACCATTTTCTTTATCTGCTTGTAACTTATGTTTCGCTATCCTAGGTGTCTTGTTTTTCCATAAGTATCTAGTCAGAAGACCCTCTAAATCTTTATATGTACGTCGAGGTAGGAGACATGGCAACATTTCTAAAATGTAGTTCACTTTGGGAACAATCATCATTTTAATGGTTTCTAGGCGGCCCCACCAAGTAAGTGTTAAAGGAGTCCAGCGTTGAGTAAGCGCCCGGACCTTAGAGGTTAAGTCTTTAGCATTAAAGGTGATGGTGTCTTCTAAAGGAGAGCAGTAGTGCACCCCAAGGTATTTGACCATGCGAGGTTGCCATAAAAAGGGAAAGGATTGCATATCTGCCTGATGGATCAGATGATTTAGTGGAAAGGCTACCGATTTGGTCCAATTTATCTTATAGCCCGAGAGTTGTGAAAATTTACCAATTTTCTCTAGGACAGCCGGCACTGAGTCTAGGGAGACAAAGAGCATAAGGTCATCAGCATATGCTGAAATTTTGATTTCCCTATGAGGGAAAGGGACTCCATGAATATCCTTGGATTGCCGGATTAGTAAAGCTAAGGGTTCGAGTGCGAGATCGAAAAGAAGTGGAGACAGTGGGCATCCCTGGCGAGTACCGCGTTGCAGGGGAAATGGCTGAGACTTTAAAGCATTAGCACAGATACTAGCTGTAGGCTGTGCATACATGGTTTGGAGACAACGGAGAAAGCCTTCTCCGAATCCGTACCAGCGGAGAGTTGCAAACAAGAAGGGCCATTCTAAGCGGTCGAAGGCCTTCTCAGCATCAAGTGAGAGGCCAACCAATGGGCGATCAAGATTAACTGCGGCAGTCAGTACATGACATAGGGTCCTAGCATTATCAGCAGTTGATCTACCGGGAATGAAACCGCATTGATCTGGGTGTATTAAAGTAGACATCTTGTCAGAGAGCCAGGTGGAGAGAATGGTGGCAAATATTTTATAGTCTGCGTTTAGTAGGGAAATGGGACGATAATTAGCTGTTAGTTGCGGATCTCTCCCCTCTTTCTCAAAAACTACTACATTTGCCATTGAGAAGGATCCAGAAGGAGATCCCTCCTCGGCCAGAGCAGAAAAATAAAGTTTCAAAAACGGAGCTAAGTCAGCGTGAAAAGTTTTGTAGAATTCAGCTGGGAGACCGTCCGGGCCTGCGGCTCGACCTGTGGCACATCTCTTGAGTGCCGATTGAATTTCTGATAAAGTGAATGGTTTGTCCATGGCCTCTCTATCTTCGTCAGATAGGGTCGGTCGTTGTACCCCTGATAGTAATCGTTCAAATGCTTCTGGCTCGAAGTCACATTCAGATTGATAAAGCCGAGTATAAAAATCACGAAAAAGTTCTAATATTTCTGTATCTTTAGTGACCAAGCTCCCCCCCGACGGATTGCGGAGAGCGGTAACACGCTTGGCTTCTTTTTGACCTTTCAGGGCATTGGCTAACAATTTGCCAGCACGGTTATTTTCCCGATAGTACATCCCTTGTTGTGATTCAATATTTTTAGCAGCAGCGGTATATAAAAGCTGATTGTATTGAAAACGAAGGCGTTGTAAGCGAAGTAAAATACATGGGTCAGTACGGGACGTGAGGAGACGCTCTCCAGCTTGTATCTGTTGTTCTAGAATCAGTAACTGTTGCTTTCTTTGTTTCCCCTGTCGAATTTGATAGCTAGTTATAGTTGCACGGATAGACGCCTTGAAACCCTCCCACCAAGCCCAGCTCGCAGTGTCATGGGGTGAATTAAAATGAAAGTAGTCTTGGATAGCGGCCTTTATGTCAACCTGAAAATCTTTTTGGTCTAGTAGGGATCTATCAAAAAACCAAGCACGGGGATGTGCGCCTTGCGTAGTGACATGTAATGAGAAAGATATGGCAGCATGATCTGAAATATGGAGAGGATGAATCCTAGCCGTGTCCACTTGGGGTATCAGTGCTTTGGAGATAAGAAAAAATCTATTCTAGATTGAGAGTGATGGGGGGCTGAGAAAAAGGTGAACTCTAAGTCGGAGGGGTGAAGCAGCCTCCATATATCTACTAACGCAAGATCTTTCATCAGAGCTGTAAGGGTATCAAGACTCTTGGGTAGACCACTCGTTCTAGGCGGCTGTCTATCTATCAAAGGATCAAGTACTTGGTTGAAATCACCGCCAAGTATTAATGGAGTATTGGCAGAGGCCTGTGCCAACTGCGCAATACTTGCATAGTAAGCAGGGTTATCCACATTCGGAGCATAAATACAAATACACGTGAATTCACTATCTCCAACCTTAAGGTGTGCACGGGCCCATCTACCCTCCTTATCAGAGCTAGTATCCATTACAGTAGCTTGCAAAGACTTCTTAACCAAGATGGCTACCCCACACCGTTTAGAAACGGCGGGAGAGTAGGCAGCCACCATGTAAGGCTTGGCATTAAGTTTCAGTGTTTCAGCGGAGTTTAAATGCGTTTCCTGAAGAAACACTAAATCAGCATGCTCATGATTAAGATAGCTAAGGATTTTCTTTCGTTTGATTGGACTATTGATGCCTTTTACGTTCAGTGATAAGATCTTACATAAGGCCATTCAGAAAGGTTAAAAATTCTGAAAAAGAACATGATAACGCACATAATTTCACAATGTCCCTCATATTAACTGTATATGGCTGTACACATGACATGATAGAAAATAAGCTAATGAAAAACAATGAAGCGCCCCAAATAAAAAAATAAGCACCGAAGTGCATTAGAGAAGAAGCAGAACCCCTGAAATTACTGGCGACCATGTGTCTGCGGGGAGAAACCCCAGAGAAGGCCTAAATTGAAATATATAACCTGTATAGCTGTGCGTGTTCCGAATCCAACCGAGGTGCACAACATGGAGGGATAGGAGACCAAGAAAGTTATATATAGACAGAAAGAAAAGTCCAGGCAGTCTCTGTTCCAGGCAGTGATCACCGCGTCGGGCCATTCAAAATGGCGGGCAGATCCGGCGGATTACAGATCCAAGTTGTTGGATTAGCGCATCTGGTCTGCCTCTTTGGAATCTAAAAATGTTGCTAGTAGATCAGGATCTTCGAATGTTCTAGTTTGGTTATGGAGAGTCACTCTGAGCTTCGCTGGATACAATAGGCCAAAGCGAGCCTGTAGCTGTTGAAGTCTAGGGCGAAAAGCAAGGAGTCTCTTCCGACGGTCAACTGTGGGCTTTGCCAAGTCAGGGAAGAAGGAGACTTTATGACTTTCAAACTCCAGATGATGATTCGCCCGGGCAGCATTTAGAATTTGCTCAACTTGCTGATATCTCAGTAATCGAAAGATGATAGGCCGGGGGGTCGTCCGATTGAGCGCCATGTTGGTAGGAACACGATGTGCTCGGTCAATTTCCAGTTCTCTGTGAAAAGTGATCTTCAGCAAGGAGGGAAGAGTTTTGGCCAGGAATTCTCTTATGTCTCCTGCTTCGGCCCCCTCCGGTACTCCAATGAGCCTTACATTGTTGCGACGGGCTCGATTATTGCTATCCTCTAACTCTTTTTGAAGAGTCTGTATCTGACGCTCAGCCTTGTCCAGTTTCACCAAGCGCACCGCGTGCGAGTCGAGGACCCCGCCATGTTGTCCTGCCGGAGTGAAAGACCTTCAAGCCGGTCCTGAAGCATACCGAAGTCTTCTCGCATGGCTCGGAGCGCTTCTCCGTTGGACTGTACCAGTTCCTTCACACCGCGTATTTCCTCCAAGATCTCCTGTTGCATTTCGGGGTTTTCCCGAAGTGGAATTATCTTTTGTGGGGAAGGCAACTCTGTTTTGGAGCGTTTTCCGTGTGAAGAAGAGGGAGACCCGAAGTCTAAGCGCGCTGGTTTGTGGGCCGCCATCCCCCCCGAGGTACCCCGGTAAGTTCGGAGCAAAATATTAAGTTTAGGTAGGTATTAAGTCAGGATTCTGAGTAGGCCTCTCGGGAGCTTCAGCGCGAAGCGTCTAACCCGCTGGACATCAGGCTCCGCCCCCCCTAGAAACCCTTCTAATTACACTGATAGACTTCCTCATCAAAGGCACAGATGATAGCAATCAAGGCTTCCTACTCCTCTTCATAGACATTTCTGCCGCCTTTGACAACATCAACCACCTTACTTTGATCAATAGACTAGAAAATCTAGGAATAGGTGGGACAGTACTCAATTGGTTTAAGTCTTACATCACAAACAGACTAATACATGTTCAAATAGACCAGGAAGTGTCAGAAACCTTCCCCCAAGGACAAGGAATACCCCAGGGATCCGCCCTTTCTGCCCTCCTTTTCAACCTGTACCTCCAACCCATTACAAAAATATTCAGAAAACACAAAATTAGTCACTTTATCTATGCTGATGACATCATGCTTGCTCTCCCCATATCCACCAAAAACCCTACCTACGATGCCCTATCAAAATGCATGGTGGAGACTACCTCCTGGATGGAATCTAACTACCTTAGCATCAACCTCAAAAAAACTGAGGCAATGTTCGTAACAAGATCACCCGTGACTGAGGACACCTATCCAACATCAATCTCAATCATAAATACAACTATACCCGTCAAAAAAGAGGTAAAATACCTAGGGGTAATAATAGACCATACACTCACCATGCTACCACATATAAAACAGATGGTAAAAACCATATTCTACAAACTCAAAACCATACAACATCTAAGACCCCTTCTTGACACCCATGACTTTAGATCAGTTGTTAACACACTCATCACCCCACACTTTGACTATTGTAATAGTCTCTTAATTGGCCTACCACAAAAAAGTACATACCTACTTCAAAGAGCCCAGAACATCTGTGCCAAAGTAGTCACTAAAGCCCGCCTAGTAGACCATGTAACCCCAATAATGCTGGAACTGCATTGGCTCCCTATAAACAGCAGAATCAGATATAAAATCCTCCTAATCACATTCAAGCTCCTGAACAACATCGCCCCCTCATATCTATCCATGCAATTACATGCCCCATCAGAATCAAGAACTCGCAGACTAAATGCAACACACTCACTTGAAATACCAAATTCATTCAAAAAAACTAAAAAACCCACCAGCACCAGAGCCTTCTCATTCACTGCCCCCATGCTCTGGAATAATCTCCCAATAAACCTTCGGATCATAAAAGACCTCACCCAATTTAGAAAGGAACTCAAGACATACCTTTTCTCCGAACACTTTGAAATTCCATACCCCCAAGTCCAACCACACACTATCCCCAAACACTCAAACACAAAGCCCTAAAATCACACTCAACTACCCACACACATACACCCACCACATACTCCCACCACATACACCCCAAAATACTCTCAAGAGATGAAAAAAAAGGAAATAAATTCCTCCACACACACACATATGAAAGGTAGAAAACTCTGACTACCTGTAAAAAGGTAGAAAAATTCTGATCAACACTACGATACAGAAACTTATTAATGTATATAAATGTAAATAGTTCCAACAATTAATGCACAGTTATTTGTATAAAGTTACAATGTTATAAATCTCTGTTCCGTGTAATATAATAACTATTATCTGTATAAAGTTAAAAAAAAATCTCTGTTCCATGTAATGTATACATTAGTATACAAATTTGTTTACTTGTTCCATGTAAACCGCCCCTGATCTCTGGAAGGGGCGGTATAGAAGAAATAGATAAATAAATAAATAAATAAATAAATAAAAATACTATTCCCCAGTTAATACTTGTTTTTATTCCCTTGTTACCTATAAACTTGGACAAGTTCTCTAAGCCTGAGTGTAATGTTGTTCAATGTAAACCGCACTGATGACAAATAGCGCGGTATATAAAAGCTGTTAAATAAATACATAAAATGACCTCTGCCTCCATAGTCATTGTAGTAACTAGTGGGCTACATCTCTATAGCTTCTAATACAGTGCTGGCATGGAC
The DNA here is from genome assembly GCA_033557465.1 of Ichthyophis bannanicus. Lineage (NCBI taxonomy): Eukaryota > Metazoa > Chordata > Amphibia > Gymnophiona > Ichthyophiidae > Ichthyophis > Ichthyophis bannanicus. The sequence goes on from CM066031.1 coordinate 1,316,722,742, forward strand.
TTAAGGTTAACGCGTGTTAACGAGCCAAGGTGCTCGCTATCGCGCGATACAGATTCATTGCTACCTTGCCGCCTGAACGCCCACTACCTTATATGGCATTCCTCACATTAATGCTGCAACTAGCGCCGGTAGCATTAGGACAGTTTAGTAAGCATACCCCTTAGTTTAGCTGGGTTTAAAAAAGGTTTGGACAAGTTCCTGGAGGAAATGTCCATAAACCATTATTAAAAGGGACCCGGGATATCACTGCTTGACCCAATACAGAGTGGGTTTTCAATAAAGTGTTTATTTATACGTCCTTTTGTTGCTATCCACGTTTGTACTGGGTTGTTTGTTGCACGTGGAATTGTGCCTGTTTGTTGGACTGAGTGGCCAGCTGCTCTTCCTAAATCTTTCAGTAGTTCAGAAGCTTGCACCCACATTCACATCATGACACTGGTCACAATTCCAAATTTTTTAGCAGCATCTCTTTTCCACTCTGGGCTGTGCACATCTTGGACAGAGTTTCAGTGACTATCCATCCAGGCTTCATGGCTCCAGATATATGAGCACTCCTGCTGGAATCACTGATCTTTGCTCCTATTCAGCTTTGAGTGGCATTGAAGTCTTTTTTTTCATTCACAGTAGTCATTGCCTTTGGCCCGTAGAATTCACTGCATGCAATATATAATTTGCAGAACCAAAATTCACTACTACCTCACAATTTCAAACAACCTAGTGACAATATAGAATTGCTGAACAGAATTTTTGCATCTACATTCCTTAAGTTATTCTGTTTATTTACAAATTAAAGTTAGGCCACATGTTAATAGACACACCTCTCTTGTCAGGTGCACAATTGTTTATATCACTAATTATGTTTGTGCTTTATTCTCCAACTGCAACAACTTACAAAGTACAGTTAATCTTATTACTTAAGAGATAACAAACAACAAAACATGACCAACGGTTTATAGCAGTTTGATTAAACTCATTTTAATTGTGTACAAAAAATTCTTAGGAAGGCTCTCATATCTTGATTTGGCTCACAATACTTTGAATATTGTAAGCAATATAACTATTTGATTAACATAGACATTTCAGCTCATAAAGGAAGGACAGAAAACAAAAGCAGATAGATAAGCATCATTACATAAACACAAACGGGATAATTCAAGTTGTGAATAGCAGGATTGGATGACCCATTGGGACATCCATCCCTGCTATTCTGCCCCTCTGCTGACCCTGACTAATTTCCCCATACATTGTATGGGGAGGTTACATGGGGGGGGGGGGGCGGTATGGGGGTGGAGTTATGGTGGGCTGTAGGTAGTCCACGGTCCCAGACATAAAGGGCCGATTCCAATGTCGGCCCTGTATATCTGGGGCTGGCTGACTGAACAGGGAACTTATTCCACCTCTGAGGTGGAATACGTTCCCTTAGACGGGTAGTTATGGCAGGCCCAGGGTACATCAAAGGTGGGAGGGGGCACAGGAGATTCCTAGAAGCCCGATCCTGGCCTAGAGAGGCCAGATGGGGGGGTCGGGCTGCGGGGAATGCAAAAAGTGGTCAGTGGCTGGGGATTACAGCTCACGAATGGAGTTGCGGTGCCATGGCAACCAGACACCATGGCGCCATGGCTCCATTCAGGAGCCCTGACTGAGTTAAATGCCAGATGCGTACAGGACTGGACACGATTCTGGTCCCTCAGGGCTAGATGTGCCCCCACGGGATCAGAATCCTGTCTAACTCTGTGAATCCAGTTCCAACCGGGTGCACAGAGGGCCGGGACATCCAGGATGGAATTGGGCCCAAAACTTTTTAAAATATAAAGTTGTAACCAATTAAAAATTAATTTGTTATTGCTTAATATTTCTTTTTGTTACACTATTCTCAGCATAGAACAGTATAATAATAGAAGGGTCAATTAATCTCTTGCACAAGGTAAATTTATTTACATCTTGAATCTACTTCAATCAGTGATACTAATTTAGTTAATAGTTTATTTTATTTATTTAATTAACATTTCTTTTAGACCATTTTCCATGGTTATCAAAGCAATTTACATTTAACTCAACATTATACATGGAACCAGGTCATAATAACTATAACACAGAGAACAGTGGTAACTATTTGCAGAAGGCTATAAGCATTATGAGTGCAGCCAATACAGAATAACTGTAGAACTCTGAGCCATGGTAACTGTTTATATGTGAAGGCAAAGAGGTTTGTGTTTGGGTGTTTGTGATATTAGGAGGCAGTACCTTTCCATAACAAACTGAAACACACAACATGAGAATTTAAGATTACTCCTCCAATAAACTCTTACAAGCAGCTTAAAACAGATTGGAATTGCCACTCTAATCACTTACACTTTCATGGATATGATGTGCACCAGAATTTTCAGTTAATCTACTAATTTAAAAAGAACATATTTTAACACATATTTACCATCCTAGTTTAATTACTTGATTTACTTGTTAGAATGGAGGTGTGTCACTCATTATTTGTGACCTTTAAAAGCTAAATCTCTAATCTAACATCTTTTCCTTAATATATCACTATGCTTCTTGCACAATAAGAAATGAAAAGAAATCAGGAAATGAAAACAGATCATCAAATCTTCATGACAAGCACTATGACATAAATATACATGACATATAATTTGCACTCCACAGACTGAATCCACTGTATACCTTTCTTTGTTAATTTTATTTTCCTTTTACTCTTTTTTAGTCACAATTCTCTTTAATTAAACTTGCTTTGACTTTCACATGCAATCCAGTTTTCAGCAAAGCTGTTTACTTGTATCTTTTCCTTTAAACACCTTCATAATTTTTCTTAGGGATATGTTTAGTAAAGAACAGTAAAGGAGCAAGGGTGCCATTAACATATGTTATCGGCACCCATGAGCAGTTACGCCGTGGAAAGCACTGATAACATTGTATTAATGAGTGTTAGTGGGGCCCACAGCATTAAGGGAAAAGGAAGTGGAGAGTGTGTGTTGATAGCATCTGCTCCCTTATCACTGGATTGCACAATCACACTTTAGAGCCCACAGCACTGGGAACCCCAATGTCAAATAAAACCTCATGGAAAGGGATTTTTGTAGGGAAGAGAGCCTATTTAAATGTCTGCAATGTGCTCCACACACAGGTGATCCCAAGAGAGTGATAATAGTTCTCCATTAGCAGCAACAGCATAGTGCCCTACTATGACAGACAAATATGGCAAAAGAGGTGTCATGTGAGTGATGCTGTGGGACTGTGATGGCTGGTATGACTCTGATGTGATAGAGGCAGCCCACACACATGCTGCTGCAGTCAGAAGGAAGTTCTGCCATCCCCACTGCCACCATGCTGCCATATCAGCATTGTATGTGGGTGGGGGTGGTGACGCAGTGGCTGCAGCCTGCTTTTAGAGAAGCAAGTGTCCTAGCCCTGTGTATCAGATGCAGCACTACAGTTTCCCCTGTCAGTGGGGTTGAAAGCATGTTAGCAGCAGGTACAGCGGGGCACATCCTGCTCCTTCCCTCTCGAGGTCTAAGGCAGCAGCAGCACCTGTGCCCACATCCCCCAGTTGAGGGGGGCAGGAGCAGCGTGGTTTGAATAACTGCATGGGTGCTACCTCAATAAGACCAGTGGCAGCAAAGAGGTGGCGGTGGCTGGGCATGCTTTCAGGGAGAGAGGTATTGGCTTACATTCTGCCTACCACCATCTGTAGACCCTGGGACATGGCTAGTGTGCTTACTGGATGGGCTGATCCTGGGATCAGGATGCCCCCCCCCCCCCCACACACACACCTGTGCATATTGAGTGGATATGTGCATGTGGTGCGTAAAGAGTCCACTGAGCCAGGATCACTATGCAATATGAGAACAGCCCATGTCACAGGAAAATATGAGCACCCTGCTCTCTTACCTGCCAAATGATGACCAGAATCAGTGTGTGCTCAGGTGACCCCTCAATAACTCAGTACTCAGTCAGTCACAGCCATCTGAATCACATGTGAATCTAGATAACCTGTTGTTGTCTGCAACATATGATAGTAGTCCATGACTGACCCACAAGCACATACCATGCAATGGATGCATTGGTCATTCTGCTAGGAACACATGGGCTGGAATATGTGTGCTCATGGATCATGGCCTGCCCCTCTGACTGGACAGATCCCATAATGCATGCCATGCATGTAATTTGCACTAGCAGCATAGCAAGGCTGTGTGACATACAGATTTCACAAGACATCCCTCTCACACACCTGCCTAACAGATCTTATCAGACAGGTATGGCACAGAGCCTACAGACAGCTACACAAATATAGGCATACCCCAAGTCAAATGACAACATGCACAACTTTTGGACAGTGGGGTTATGTGTGTGTGTCCCCAGAGGACTATGAGCAGCAGCAAAGCATATGCTGCCCAGGCATTATGTCTGTGCATACAACATGCTGCAGGTCAGCTCTTCAGCAGCTATACATATATCGTGAAACCGCATGTACAAGCTGCCATGCTATAATGTGCTCTTGGGGGCAGTGTCACCTATATCTGCAGTGTGAGTGAGTGCATGTGCTGCACTGGCCAGTTTGGCAGCGTCTGTGGTGAGGCAGGGTCCGTGGTGAGGGACGTGACATTTGTGGGTGTACAAGCATGGCACCAAGCTGTGTAGGTAGGCACAGTGTTTGGGGATGCATCAGACATAGTCCACTGTGGTCTAACATGCACTCACAGCCTGTCTGCACCCCAAGTTCCAGTGCACCTTGCATTGTATTAGCATTACACAAATTCAGACTCAAAGGGTAAACAAATGAAGGGAAGAGGATTCTGGGTATTGCCAGAAATAGAGCCATTTGCATAAGATGTATATGAGTCAGAGGTTAGGTAAATGGCACAGCAATCCTAACATGTATCTGCAACACACATGGCCAGGGTGCACAAATCAGTTCATGCTAAGAGGCCACTTTCACTCTGACCAAGCTGTGACTATGTATCCACATTGTGCTATATAGTGTCATACTGTAGTGATGTGGGTGCAGTTTTTTTCTTGGTAGTCCCATCACCGTGCTGGCTGTTTGTACTAAGCCAGAGTATACATAGTCAGTCTGTGCACATGCAGTGTGTGATGATTAACAGACTGGGCACAGTTGGGATGTGTATGGTTGACACATCCCTGTGGTGACCAACACATGCCGATTATCTGTGCTTGCTGTAGTAGATTGGAAGTCTGTGAAGGTAAGGCTAGTTTAGTATTAACATCCCCTTCCTGCCTAGATACAGGTCATTGCATTTAGGTTCCTTGGAAACAGCTGCTGCAACATTAGGAACTGTTGTGAGATATTGTGGAAGCGTTCCTGGCCAAAAGGAACAGGCCACAAGGCCCATATATGACAGGGCACACTGTCATACTTCAACTGTGCAGACAACCAAGTGACTAGCAATACACTGCAGACAATACCTGCAGCCAACTAGCAGTGATATGGAATTGTTCTGGAACCTGGAGGGTCCAACTATTGCAGTACAGGCTCTGAGGACTAGTGATTTGTGCTCCCCTCACATTCAGGGTGACCCCAGAAACCAGTCAGTAGCACAGTTTGCAGATGTTATGTGCTTGAAGCACCCAAGGTCCCTGTGTAGTTCTGGCCTGATGTGCAGCAGGTCACAGGGGACTGCACACTGTGCACATGTGTTGCCTCTGGGGTAAGTGCCAAACTGTGGCACAGCAGACCCATGAGTATGAGTGTTGTGTGCCATTGGGGATACAGTGGAGGGATGGGCATTTTGACCTCACATTTATTTATTTATTTAACAGTATTTCTAAACCGCCTTATCTTATTAATCAAGGTGGTATCACAGCAAACAATCGGGTAAAGTGAGCGTGTTATTCATGCAGTGAGGGTGAAACTTTGACTTGAGCGTATGTTGTGTTGTGTGCGAGATTAGATTGAGCTATGTACAATGTGCGCTATATATATTGGGGCTATAAAACATTTTCTATACATACAGTGTTAGGAGGTATCATGTGCTGTTATACATTCTCTGAGGTTATGTGATGTGTCCATAGTGTTCTATGAACAGCAGCTGTTTTCTGAAGTCTTTGAGGTCTGTTGTTGCCCTCAAATCGTCTGGGAGTTTGTTCCATATTGTTGGAGCAGCCATGGAGAGTGCTCTGTCTGTTGTGTCCTTGCGTGTGTGTTTGAATTCACTTGGAGTGCTGACTCGGTTGTGTGTTTGTTTTCTTCTTGGACGTGTGCTGGTGTCTGGTTGTATGAGGGTGTGCAGGCTGTTGGCTGATGTGTGCTGATTTATCTTAAATAGGTTTTGTATCTGATGCGTGAACTGATTGGGAGCCAGTGTAAGTCCAAGATGGGTGTGATGTGCTCCTGTCTTGCTGTTCCAGATATTATTCGCGCAGCAGTGTTTTGTGCCAGTTGGAGTGGCTTGAGGGCTTGTTTTGGTAGTCCAAGGTATATCGGATTGCAGAAGTCCAGAAGTGGGGTTATCAGTGCTTGACAGACAGTACGGAAGTGTTCAGGGGCGAGGAGTGGTTTCAGTCTTCTGATGATTCGCATCTTGTAGTAGGCTTTTTGGATTGTTTTGTCTATGTGTGGCTTGAGATTGAGTTTATTGTCCAGAGTAACTCCGAGGTATCTCACTTCTGATCTTATTGGTATAGTAGTGCTTTGTATCTTTATATTTGGTGGGTGTATGAAGCTTTGGTTCCGAGTGATGATTAGAGCCTCGGTCTTGCTGTAGTTGATTGCGAGGTTGTTGTTTTGACACCAACTTGTCATTTGGGTAAGGCAGTATGTTATCTTAGAGAAGTCCGGGTTGTCGACTGATATCGGGGTGTATATCATGATATCGTCTGCATATATTGTGTATTGAATGTTGTTCTCTTTCATGATGTCACATATTGGTTGGATGTAGATGTTAAATAGTAGTGCTGAGAGTGCGGATCCTTGAGGTACTCCTTGGCGGACATTTATGGGTCAGGAGGTGTTGTGGCCCACCTTGACCTGTAACTGTCTTTCGGTTAAGTATGAATGGAACCATTTCAAGGTGACACCATGTATCCCAGTGTTCTTTAGTCTTTCCAAGAGCATGTTGTGGTCCACTGTGTCGAAGGCTGAGGAGATGTCGATGAAGATCATTATGATTCCATTCTTGGTGTTGTCAATTATTCTTAGGATGCTGTCGAAGAGGTAAATCAGTAGTGTTTCGACTCCATGGTTGGGACGAAAGCCGTGTTGGTTGTCATCAAGTGTTTCATGTTTGTCGATGTGCTCCTTTAGTTGTAGTTGAACTGTTTTTTCGATGATTTTTGCCAGGAAGGGTATGCTGGAAATTGGTCGGTATGCTGCTGGACTTTTTTTGTCGAGGGTTGTTTTCTTTGTGATTGGTCTTACTGAGGCGAGTTTTAGTTGCTTTGGCATGAATCCTTGAGTGAGTGAGTTGTGCACCATGTTGTGTATGGTGTGGATGAAGCTTGATTTGGTGGCTTTGACCCATGACACTGGGCACGGGTCTGTAGGAGCAGTGCTTGTGTTGATTGTGAAGATGATGTGGGATAGCTGCTCTATTGAGGGTGTGTAGAATGTGTCCCAGGTTTTGGTGTGTACGTCTGTCCTGGTGGTTACGCTGGGTGTTGTTCGCTCTGCGGAGTGGAATTTGTCCTTGATGTGGTCGGCAAATTCCTGTGGATCTATTTGTACTTCCTCTTCTGTTGTTTGCTCTTTTGTGAGGATTTTTAAGATTCCGAAAAGCTCTCTGGGTTTGTTGATGGAAGTATTTTTCATGTTTGTGTGGAATTCCCTCTTTGATTGGTTGATGTGTTCATTGTATTGTTTTTGCCTTGTTAGGTAAAGATGCTGGCTGTCTATTGTCTTGTTTTTTCTCCATCTCCGTTCAATCTTCCTGAGTTCCCTCTTTTCCTGTCGTATTTTTGCTGAGTACCATGGTTTGTTTTGTCTCCTGTTGTGATGGAGTTTCTCGGGCCCGCCATCAGATGATTTGGCAGCGTTAGCTAAAATGCTGTTCCAGCTGGAAACTTGCTCCTCCAGGTCATCTGTTGTAATGGTCAGGTGTTGTATCGTGTCCTGTATGAATTTGTCCCTGTCGAAATTCTTGAATCGTCTTTGTGTGTGTGAGATGTCTGCTCGTTCGTTTATCTGGTCTTCTTGTAATCGCAACTTTGTCTCGATTATGTAGTGGTCGGACCATTGCACTGGGGTAATGGTGGGCGTTGAAATTAGGTCTCTTGATGTTAGGTAATTGGATGCGAAGATGAGGTCTGGGGATGATCCATGTTTGTGCGTTGGTGCATTGATTACACAGGTACACTAAAAAAATTTTTTTTTAAACTGCCTCTAATGTTTCGATTGATTTTTACGTTTTTTGGTGCGCTGAATCCAAATCTGGTAACCAATTTGCTCCATCACGTACAGATGTTTTGCTACATTGGGTTAGCAGTTTGAGGTGAACGTTTCAGATTGAGTGCGATCGAGATAAAAGTTTCTTGGATGAATTCTTTATACTAATTGTTTAGTAGTTATTGAAATAAGAATAAAGAAAATTGTAACAAGGCAGCACATAAGAATAGAGTAATGTCAACAAAACACCCTGTGATGGTAGCAAAATTGTCTGCACTTAAAACAGCCACATACATGGCACAAACATTGAGCTTATAAAAGCGAGGTTAGACACAAAGCAAAGCAAAGAAATGTGCAAAAAATGTTGTACAGGTATGTATGTAAGAATAGAAAACGCAAACCGCACCATTGCAATACATGAAGACAAACACCCGATGGTGTGAAAATAAAATTCTAATAAATGAGATCCGACACTGTGGTAATAACTAGCACATTTTTATTTCAAAGTTTAGTAAAAACACGATATTTGTCAACACAGTTTAGATTTTAAAGTCATTCTTGGGTCAATCAATCTCCTGGTGGGCCCGTTTCTTCTTCCCCCGAATGCTTCTCTTGGTGCGCTGCTTGGCGTATTTTTCATCTGGGGTTTCCCGCAGCAGCAACCAGCAGAAATCAGCCATCATAGTGGTGTTCCATCTTCCTTGGTACCTTCTCTCTGTGTCCTTGATGTCCTAGTGAAACCTTTCACCTTGTTCTTCACTGTACGCCCCCAAGTTTTCGGGAAAGTAGTTCACATGGGAGTGCAAGAAATGGACTTTCAGGCTCATGTTACAGCCTTGTTCTTTGAAGGCATTGAGCATCCTGGCAACAATATCCTTATAGTTCTCATCCCGCCTGTTCCCCAAGAATTTGAGAACAACATCCTTGAAGGAATCCCAGGCTTCTTTTTCCTTCTCAGACATCGTTTCAGCGAATGCTCCATCTGAAATGAGTTTCCTTATATCAGGGCCAACAAACACTCCTTCCTTTAGCTTTGCTTCAGAAAGTCGGGGGAACTTTGAGCAAAGGTACCGAAAACACTCACCATCTTTTGGAAGGGACTTGATGAATTGCTTAATGAGACCCAACTTAATGTGGAGAGGTGGTAATAGAATTTTATCACGAGGTACCAAGCTCTCATGAAGAACATTTTTCTCACCGGGTCTCAAATACTCCCGAATTGGCCAGTCTTTTTTCCCCCAGTGTAGGTCGCGGGCCCGGCTATCCCACAAGCAAAGGAAGCAGGGATACTTGGTGAAACCGGATTGCTGCCCTAATAGCATGGATAGAATTTTAAAGTCTCCACAAATCATCCACTTATGTTCATCATAACGAATCTTCTGAAGAATCAGGGCCAAATTCTCGTATTTTTCTTGGAGAATAACAGAGTGAGCAATAGGAACTGAAGCGAATGTGTTGCCATTATGAAGAAGAACACCTTTTATGCTGTCTTTTGATGAATCAATGAACAGCCGCCATTCAGCAGGATCATACTTGAGTTTAAACTTTTCCATCACTCCGTATATATTGTTGCAAAATACCAAATCTTCCTCTTTGCTGAAATACTTCAAAAATTGTGTCTTGCGGTTGCGGTACCAATAAAAAGTTGTTCCTGGTGACAATAGATTTTTCTGTTTAAGCCGAGAACCTAGCAGTTGGGCAGCATCTTTTGGGAGTCCTAAATCCCGGACTAAATCATTCAATTCAGCTTGAGAGAAAAGTTCAGGTTTCGGATCTGGTTCAGTTTCAAACTCGGAAGTACTGGACTCATCGGGAAAAGCCATCTTATGAGTCTCATCATGATCAGAACCGTCCACACAAATATGATCCAAAGATTTTGGTGGTTCAGGCACAGGTACTTTGTTGCTATGAGGCATAGGCCTAATTGCTGAGGGAAGGTTGGGGTAACTTATTACGTTCTTATTTTTTAAGTTGTATCCCTTCACAATGCAAGAGCAAAAATAGCAGTCACTGCTGTGGTCTCTTTGTTCACGCCACATCATAGGTATTCCGAAACGAAATGCTTGTTTTTTACCTTTCATCCATAAGCGTAGATCTTCCTCACATGTCTTGCACACTTTGTGAGGAGCCCACGGTTTGTCTTGATCACCTAACTTCAAACCGAAATAGGCGAAATATACTTTTTTAATAAATGCAGAAATGTTCCTCTGCCGTTTTTTCACGGTATATTCCCCACAAATAAAACAAAAACTGTCCGGAGAGTTGACGCAACCTCTGGCTCTGTGAGCCATCACAAATACACAGCACTGCAAACTACAACTGTAGTGAACCACTTCGGAATAAAGCTGGATTACGACTGAGCAAACAAAAGGTAATAATGAACTTGCAAGAAACTGAAATTTGACAGGAACGTTCATGTCGCAACCACCGTGTTTGAGCGAGCGAACGAGGCGAGGCGAACAGGAAAGAACATGCGCCAGCGCGAGTACTGGATTTAGCCCCCCGCCTCCCAATTGTCCTGTTAATGTATAAAATGAATACAAAACACTCTAAAATATCATGAGGGAGTGTTTCTAGTTAGTTAACCATTACAACCTCTATTTTGGGCCAAGAAAATAAACTGCAGTCGGCTAAAAAGAAATTATGTGAACATTCCTTATATGGTTAAGAAATCTAATTTTGCAAGAAAACGTGACGTGATGGAACATTTTGGCTATTTTTCCTGGATTCAGCACCCCAAAATCTATAGGAATCAGTTGCAAAACAGGAGGCAGTTTTTTGGTAGTGTACCTGTGCTATTTGTGTGAATTGAAGTGAGGTCATCGCTTGAAGGAAGGCCTCTGCGTCTTTGGTGTTGGTGGACTTGAGGTTGAAGTCTCCAATCAGTAGCGCTGGTTTATTATTTGTTGTTATAGCACAGGCTTATTCTAGTGTGAAGGCTAGTTCGTCGGGTGGAGCTCTGGGTGCTCTGTAGGTTAGGCAGATTGCAATGTGTTTGTTCTTGATGCTGATTGTGTTACATTGCTGTGTATCGGTGAAGTTCTGTGCTTTGAACTTTAGTTTTGTCTTTGCTATTATCAGGACTCCTCCTCCACGCTTGTGGGTGCGTGGGCAGTTGTACGCTGAGTAGTTGTCCGGTACTAATTGGTTGAGTAGCACATTGTCAGTGGGATTGAGCCATGTCTCTGTGATGCATATTATGTCGGGCTGTCGGTCTTCTATGTGGTCTACAAGAGTGTGTATCTTGTTGCAGACAGATCTGGCATTTATGAGCTCAATTGTTGTCTTCGTTGAGGAGGTTGCATGTGCCTTGGCCTTTGGACAAGTGATGTTTCTCACAGCAGTGTGTATGCAGTGTAGCTGCAGTACTGAGTTTTATTTGCATACTGTACTGCATGTTCACTGCTGTAGGCAGGCCTTAGGTGTGGTTTACCATGATCTCATAATGTGTCAGCGTTGTTTCATATCCTTGATTTCACCCATTGCAGGCAGAGACCTTCAGTCTCTTTGATTCAAGGCATTGACATGCAGAATGGTATGAAGGTGCATTCTAATCGATAGAGCACTAACTTGGTCAAGTGATGGAGGAGGGTTCAATTCCCATTTGTTCTCTATGTGACTGTGACATACTCAGTTCATTTTGATGCCAGGGTTTGCTTTGACTGGTTGGCACACGTTCTTATACTATTCTATATGTTCCAATAGCACCTTGGGTCTGTACACATACTGTTCACGATCATGCCCTTCTGTAAGAAAGACTTTATTGGCTCTGCCACAAGCCATTACAGAGGGTCAGACATGTTCACCCTGTAGATATATGGCATCAGCGTTGAAGAGTACCCTAATGGTTAAAGCACTGGCTTGGGAACCAAGAGATCAGGATTCAATTCCCACTGTGTGTGACTAGTAGAACATTTCACAGAGGCTTTTTATATATGAAAAGTCCTTCATAGCATGACCTCTACTGCTTGTGGTTTTGGGCAAGTCACTTAACCCTCCATTGCCTAAGAATAACCCAAGTTATCAATGACTCTGTTTTTATTGTATATTACCAAGTTTAGGCTACAATATGCACCGCTTTGACTGAAATGATAAAGCAATATAAAATAGACCAGTTTAATAGATACATATATAGAATACACAAGAAACATGATTTAACTATTCCATCATCACTGTGATTGTACAGCTTTGCCTCCATCACATGTATGCATTACATGCAGCCACATTTTATCCCTTGGATGGCCACCTTTCAGGGATCATCATACTTCCTTACTTGCTCCATATGTCCAGTATAAGCATTCCTTGTCCAGTTGTTGTATGCACAATTGTCTGGAGAGTTGAATGGTGGTTGGGTGGCTGGGACAGCTGTGAGCCCACATAGCTGGTATTAGGGCTTTCATGTGGCACAGGCACACTTTTTTCCCATACACTACAACTGCATTGCTGATGACACATCAGGTACATTGGTGCTGCAAGCCAATACTATACTCTTATCTAACGCTATTCTTCCTTCAGTCCACCCATCAGCCTCTGCCGGCTATGTGCAGTTATGTATTCTCCTGCCAGCTGCTATACCATGACCTACACTAGAACCTTTTCCTCATTTCAATGTATCACTCCTCTCCTATGACTGATCTGCATGTCACCACTCCTGCTCCATCAGCCTTTTGATGTACACATCATGACGATTCTGACTTCACAGGGGGACACATCTTCCCCATCCTATGCTACACTGACATTATAGAATTTTTTGTGGGCACCCCTCAGTTCATCAGTACAGCTGCCTTCGACATGCTCATCCCACTTACTGACTGCCACATAGGATGCCCAAGGATTTGTCAGGTCCATCAGTCCTACCTATCCTTCCATCCATCACTTTTACATTGTCTTTCACTGGAGCTCTCTTATCCAGTGTTAAAGTGACTGCCGTTTTCAGACATTAAGATGGCACCTTAACACCCAGTGTCCTGTTTGCGCCCAATAAGTAGAACATAATGCCTTACCGCTGGAATGCCTTCTACCCACGCCGAGCTTTTGTAACATGCAGACACCCTTAATGCTGTCATTAGCATTCAATGTCCCGTGCTCTTTGTCTTTGTGATATCATACAAATTCACCCAATTTATAAGACATCTAAAACACCACGGAAGATCTTCCCATTCATTCACATTAATGCACACATTAATTAAAAAAAACAACAACAACAGGAACCTTTACATAGAGGTTCTTATTCTTATTTGAATATAATCAGTAGACAAACTCTCTTAACCAGGATATGCTTAGACCCCTAACTTAGAAAACAAAATTTGCACAAAACATATCTACAAACCCAAACACAAGAAAAAAAAAAGATAAATCATTTTTTTTGGGGGGGAGGGGGTTTCCTCACTTCTATCACAATTGTCAAATACAGGACCTCTGTAAAATAATCTTAAACAATTTAATAAAATCATAATATTGCTGATTGGAAACAGAAGTTGTTCTTTGGGGTATGTTTACAAAGCCGTCTTAACGTGCGCCCGGCGATAATGTGCAGGATGCCTTAAAAGGAGTGGGCGTTCCGGTCTAAACGTAGCAATCGGGGATTATCACGCGATAATGTGTGCTGCGCATGTTATCGCACGATAGAGGGAGCCGCACACGTTACCGCGTGATAACCTTACATAGGCACGCTGACCAGCATCTGCATCAGCAAAGGAGTAGTGCAATGGTTAATACACTGACTGATGGTACCAGGGTCATGAGTTCAATCCCCCAGTGGGCTTAATGAATAAGGCTGTCTGAGGCTTACCCTTTACTTTAAACCAGTGCTGTATGAGGCAATTTCTTTTTTACTTTAAATTAGTGCTGCCAGTAAACACACCCTCACAGTGCCGTAACCTAAGGTGCCGCATAAGGCGCCCTATAAGGCACTCCAAAGGGCACATTATAAAGTGCACTGTCCACCAAGGCACCCTATAATGTTCCCTATAGGGCGCCTTATAAGGCGCTTTATGGGGTGCAATATGAGGCACCTTAAGGTTGCAGCACTGTGAGTGTGTTTTTGCTGGCAGCACTAATTTAAATTCAAAAAAGAAAATGCCTCAGACAGTCCTATTAAATAACCCCACTGTGAGATCAAACCCATGATCTCAGGCTCCACAGGCAGTGAAACAAGCAGTGGGCTACAGCTCTATAGCTACTAACAAACCCCTGGAAGGTCACCATACAAACTGTCTGCTATGGTTACCAGGATAGGGTTAACCCACAAGTACCCATGATGCACTGCACATGCAAATCAGCAGTCTACAGATGATCACAAGATGAGGTATGCACCCCCACAGCACCTCAGCCTGTTAGGGGGTACTGACCGTGTGTGTTACTGGCACAGAGTAGCTACAGACCGTCACATTGTGTGGGTACTGTGCTCACCCTGAAGGTGAGGTGGGGCCATCAACCCCAAGCCTGCTGGGGAACAGACACCCTACAGGGCAGTCAATGCGGATCTGTACCCATCCATAAGGCAATAGCAGACAGACAGTAGGCCTGGAAATGCTCAGCTGCCCCCCACCACCATCTGACATTCTCCAGCAGCAAGCACAGTGACTCTTCAACCACTGTACCCTGCAAGATGTTCCAGCCATACACATATAACTGCAGACAGTCTGCTAGCTAGTCCATAGTGCATGCTCCTGGAGGAGATGTGCACACACCCACCAAACAGATAAGTCAGTGATTAGACCCCCAGAAAAGAGAACCCATCAATTTCATTTGAAAGAAATACAACATAGCACTATGGGGGAACCTACCCATGCCGTGGTCACTGCTCAGTCAGGGTGAGAGTGACCTCCCAGCAGGACATGCTGTGGCCACCCTGTCCATGCAGGTGGTGGCCGGGCACTACCATGTCCCAGCCATTGCCCTATGCCCTGTGCAGATGCATCCTGCCCAGGCTATACCCACAGTACCTTGCTCCTCATTATGCACATTGGCAGGCTAACACTGGAAACAGTGCAAGCAGTGTGGGCTGAGTAAGGAGTTGGCAGCCACCACACACTGGATAGACAGACACACACTCCCACACCTATGCCAACACTGTGCAACTATAGAGGCTTTTGGCAGCCCTGGCCACCGCACCAGTCCTGGGTACAGTGCAGGCATGGCTATGGTACGCAATACTGTTGGGGTCACTCCCCGGGGTGGTAAACACTGTCAGAAACCAGAACTGAAACACACTCCACAGACATCAGAAAGGTTGCTATGATGCAGCTCAATCAGCAAATTGTGCTGAACTTAGGAATTGATATCTGCCATTAAGCATAGCAACCTTTTGATATATGTGTAATGTATTCCCAGGTTTAGGGCGGCATTGTTAAGGTGTGCAAGTGCTAGTATCGAGAGATGCTGCTGCACGCAGGGCCCAACATCCTGCCTCTCCATGAGGCTTTGGATAATGGAGCCTGTGGGTGCGGGTGTTTCTGCCCCTGTTGGCCGCTGCTCTAGGGCAGAGGTTCCCAACTCCGGTCCTGATGGTCCAAACACTGTTCTGGTTTTCATGCTGTCCCTAATGAATATGCATGAGATACATTTGCATGCCATGGGGGCGGCGCATAGAAATACAGGTCAGGCATGTTTATTAGAGACAGCATGAAACCTGAATGGTTTTTGGCTCTCCAGGGCTGCATTTGGGAAACTCTGCTCTAGGTAGTGCACATGTTTATGGTGTCTGTTCTCTGTAGAGTAAAATATAGGCGTTTCAGGCATGTTTATGTTATGGTTATGGTTAGGCATTTGATATACCGCCCTTTACTTACGCATCAGAGCGGTTTACATGTATATACTAACAGGTACTTTTATTCCCTTGTCCCCGAAGGGCTCACAATCTAAGTGTACCTGAGGCAATGGAGGGTTAAGTGGCTTGCCCAAGGCCACAAGGAGCAGCCATGGGACTAGAGACCTCAGTCCCTCCGGCCTGAGGTTACTTGTCCCCATGCGGGAATTGAACCCCCAGCCCTCCGGCCTGAGGTAACCTGTCCCAACCACTGAGCTACTCCTCCCTCTGCAATAAAGGTTCTGTCTTTATTACCACGGTTTAGTACTGGGTAAAATATGGGGACTGGGTTAGCAGGAGCCACAGCTGGGACTTGGACCTGTGACCTTCTGCTCCTGAATACACTGGCTGTGTGCACTACACCACACTGTTGCCAATGGGACAGCTCATTCCCTGGGGATACCATGACTGTTCATCAGACAGAGTCTGTCTGTTGAAGTGCATGGCACCCACCTAAACAGGGCTAGGCCATGGTCTGCTGTGGGCAGATGCCACTGCCCCCTCCACCACCAGTACCCCTCTGCCACCATGCTGACATGCCCTTATGCTGGTGGTGCGCAGTCTCAGACCATCCAGTGTGCTGGTAGGCAGCTGCCTATGGTGCAGGATCTGGGGTAGGCGTGCCTGCATAGACGTCCACGCTTCCCCCCCACCACCACCGCCTGCCAATGTTCTTTGCCCTTGGGGGTACCTGCTGGGTATTATCCCCTTTGACACTGTGAGAAACACACTCATGCCCATGTTGGCTGCTGTACACTTTCAGCATTCCTATGTGCCACCTAGGCATCTGCCTAGTCCGCACTGTGCCCCAGATGCACCACAGTATGTGCCGCCTGCAGCCCTCTGTATCCCATTTTCCAGCATCTGTACAGTTGCCCTTTCCAACATGCCTACCCTGCTGTTGCCGCACATGTGCACGCCATAAGAAACCTGTCCAATAAAAAGGGAAAACCCTGATCAGCACTACTTCAATGTGGGATCATTCACCTTGTAGGGGGACAGAGCATAGACCCTTTCAAAAATGATATCTTTTTTTTTGGAGCTTTCTCAGTAGTGTTTTTTTATTTTTCCCATTAATATCACTATTGGCCAGCTTGGTTATGCTAATTTTAAATTTTGTCCAGGTCATTTTCCATGTTTATTTGCCCTTTTGTTCCGTGCAAATGTATCACAACTATCACTTTTTTTAGGTTTCCCTGGCTTTGCTGTACATTGCTGACATAAATGGTTTCTCTTTCCTGCAGATGTGCCTTAACTCGAGGGTGTCACTGGCGTTAGTGATAAGACCCGGATTCCACAGCGTTAGTGTGCCTGGAGCCTCTCCCCTCCCACTCTCTACCCATTGACCCCCTCTCTCCGCCCTCTGAGAAGCCTTCCTCCGCCCTTTAGGGCTGGATTTCACTGAGTTAAGGTGCCTTAACGCTGCAGGCGCGTTATCTTACAATAAGTGACGTTATCGCGCAATAACGCTCCTTGATCACCCGATAACGTACCTTATCACATGCTAATTCTGCCGCTGCTATGTTAAGACGGTTTAGAAAACATACCCCTTTCTGTATATTTACAAGGAAAAAAATAGCATGTTTTATTTTAATCATATTCTGTTTTCACACTACAATTTTTTTAAAATGTAACTTTTTTAGCACAGCTTGCTGTTATCTGGCAAGAAGGCCTTGAACAACTCAACAATCTCTCCTCTAGCAGAGCTATTGTAAACATACAGCCCTGCCAAGCTGTTGCTGCTGTTATCTGTGCTGTCTTCTATCAAACTATTACTGCAGTGTACAATGCATTCCTCTTTCCAATCCATTGGCTCAGAGAATCCAGTACAAACCCAGATAGAAAAAAAACACTAGCTGTATATGCACATTAACATTGCAAAATCAATCATAGGAGTATGTTTACTAAACCACACTAAAGTGTTCTATTAACGCGTGTTCCTTTTTCCAGGTCACTTATGAATATGCTACAAAGCAGCAGACCCAGCACAGATCCCTGGGGTTCTCCACTATTCACCTTTCTCCATTGGGAAAATTGGCCATTTAGCCCTATCCTCTGCTTTCCATATTTTAACCAGTTCCTGATCCACAATAGTACACTGCCTCCTATCCAATGACTTTTTAGTTTTGCCAAAAGTCTCTGATGAGGGACCTTCTCAAATGCTTTCTGAAAGTCCAGATATACTATATCAACCGACTCACCTTTGTCTACCGGTTTATTCACACCTCCTAAAAACATAACAGATTAGTAAAACAAGATCTTCCTTGTCTAAAGCCATTTTGGCTGTCTTCCATTAATCCATGACATGTTCAGTAATATTGTTCTTTATGATTGTTTCTACCATTTTTCCCGGTACTGATGTCTGGTTCACCGGTCTGTAATTTCCCGGATCTCCCCTGGAACCCTTTTTAAAAATTGGCATTACATTGGCCATCCTCCAATCTTCAGGTATTACAGATGATTTTAATGATGATTCACAGATTACTAATTGTTTACGCCATCAAAATATAGAAAGACTAGGGAGCATACAACAAAGCTACTGAATAACCTATTTAAGACAAATAAGAAAAAATATTTTTTCCTCTCAACGTGTAATCAAACTCTGGAATTTGCTACCGGAGAATGTAGTAAAAGCCATTAGTGTAGCCGGGTTTAAAAAAGGTTTGGACAAATTCCTGGAGAAAAGGTCCATAAACCATTAGTAAAGAGAACTCAGAAATTCCACTGCTTGACCCAATACAAGCATTGTGGAACCTGTGTCTTTTGGGGAAACTGCTTGTGACCTAGATTAGCCACTGTTGGAAACAGAATACTGAGCTTGATGGACCTTGGTCTGATCCAGTCTGGCATATCTTATGTTCTTATGTCTATCCATTGTTTTGTGGTTTTCTACTCCTCACTGAGCCTCGCAGTGCCTAAGCTGTTTCCTGCATTAGCCTGCAAATGTGCATGATGAGGAGCAAAGTATTATGGGTATGACCCAAACAGGGTGGATTGGCCACAATTGTAGTGCCCAACTGCCACCTGCATGGAGTGGGTGGCCACATCATGTCATGCTGGAGGGCACTCTTACTCTGACTGAGCAGTGACCATGGCATGCTCTGTATGCACACAATGCTATATAGTATCTGGTTGTAGTGATATAGGTGCACTTCCTGTTCTCAGGGCTGGATCACTGAATCAACTGCTGGGTGTCCATGTAATGTGTAGTGGCCAATTGACTGTCTACAGTTGGTATGTGCATGGCTGGGACACCCAGTGGTGGGCTGCAGGTGAATTTTAAACATGGGCAGTTGGGAAGTGAAGTGTTCCAGGCTTACTTCAAATATTATTATTAGGGTCACCAGGGCTCTGTTTAACAACCCGATGCAAGTCTAGAGATTTCTCCACCCTGGTAGTTGGCAGCCATGACCTCAGCATTGTAACACTGAGTATTGTAATGCACTATTCTATGTCCAACAGGGTGAGACATGACTAACATAATTACACTGCAGCCACTATTTGCTACACACTGGTGGTGGTGAGAATCTGCAGTATAGATCATCTCTAGCACCACAAGTACAGGGGGCCTGATGCTGGGTGCCCGTTCTCACCCTCAGGGTGACTGCAGAAACTGCTCAGTAGCACGGTTTGTAGCTGCTCTGTGCTTGTATCACACACTGTTAATTCCTTTTACTGAGCTGAGGTGATGGATACATGCATTCTCCATTCGATGATCAGCTGTAGACTGCTGTTCTGCATGTGCACTGCATCACGGGTACTGGTGGGGGCTACCCTATGCTGGTGCACACAATAGACATTTTAGGTGGTGACCTGCAGTCTCTTTGTATCTGGCATTGCTGTGCAAAGAGGTGTGGAAGTATAGCCTATTGGTTAGTTCAATGCCTCTATAAACAGAGGACAGGGATTCAATCCCCTTTCTTTCTTTTTTTGTGACTGTGCTACTCAGATCATTTTCATGCCTGTAACAGTCAGGGCTCTGCAGATCTGTGCTGCTAGCCTATACCACCCTCTCCTCAGACACCATCTGTCCTTCAGCCCATCTATCTGACTCTGTCAGGTATGTACAGTCCTGTCTTCTTTTGCAGGCTGCTACCCTATGACCTACACTGGTACCCTTTTCCACATTATGGTTCTTTGTTCTCATCTCTCCTGTGCCTGATCTTCACATACCCACTACTACTCTGTCCTTCTGTCTCTGCAAACATCCTGCCACTTCTGCCTCTGCTGGGGACACGTCTTCCCCATCTTATGCCACACATTGTCACTGCAGCACTTTACATAGGCACTACCCTGTGTATCAGTACAGCTGCCTCACACATGCTTGTCCACTTTACTGGCTGCCACATAGGGTGCCCACTGATATGGCAGGTCTATAAACTCCCACCTGTCCTTCCTTCCATCACCTCTACATTGGCATTCCTTAGTGCTCTATCCAGCATTTAACTTACAGCCATGGTCCCGCTTTAAGGTGAATGCTTTCCACCTTAGAGCACCTTGTGCCCCCTCAATAGCTAACTTATTTATGGGGGATTTTGAAAACCGTTGGCTGGAAACCTCTCCGTTTTTGCCACACGTGAAATTGTGGGCCCGGTTCATCGATGATATTTTCCTTCTTTGGAAAGAGTCGGAAGTGCAGGCAATTCAATTCATCCAGTGGTTGAATGGGTGTAATACCGCCATACAATTTACACATACCATTGACCCCAATGTAATCGTGTTTCTGGATTTAAAAATCATCCGCGGGACACAAGGCTGGAACACCACAATTTATAAGAAACCCAGTGCTCGAAACACATTTTTACATTATACAAGTGGGCATCCTTTACGGCTAAAGGACGGCCTTCCTTTTTCGCAATTTCTTCGATATAGGCGAAACTGCTCAGAAACATCGGATTTCAAAGAAAAATCTCAACAGCTGTTACAGGATTTTTCAGATCGGGGATATCCAGAGCGAGTGTCCAAATGAGCTTATCAGAGGGCATTGTTCAATCATCGATCCTGGCTACTTAGAACCACCAACAGAGAACAAAAGGATAGAGAAGATGCCAATGTAAATTTGATAACAAAATTCTCCCTGCTTAGTTATAAAATACAGAAAATCGTTTCAAAACACATGAACGTGGTCAGAACGGCTCCAGGTTTACAGGAGCGAAACGTGAGATGTGTATGGCAATGGAACAGCAATATGAAGGAGCAACTTAGCCCATTGATTCTACGATCCCCTATATTAGGGGTAGAAGAAGGAGGGGAACGCGGTCATCGTAAATGTGGCAAATGCATAATTTGTGAAGTCACAGAAGAGGTTGTGGAATTTCAATATCTTGGTCACAATTACGTTTTACAACATCTCACCTCTTGTA
Source organism: Ichthyophis bannanicus (assembly GCA_033557465.1). Classification (NCBI taxonomy): domain Eukaryota; kingdom Metazoa; phylum Chordata; class Amphibia; order Gymnophiona; family Ichthyophiidae; genus Ichthyophis; species Ichthyophis bannanicus. The sequence continues at coordinate 1,316,744,265 of CM066031.1, forward strand.
ATACCACATCAGTGGTCTATGCTATAAAGTGCCCGTGTAATAAACTTTACATCGGAAAAACGAGTCGCTCTTTAAAGACTCGCATGTTAGAACACAAAAGTCGTCTATATTGTAAACAACTGACAGCACCTATTGTCCAACATTGCGAGGATTTCAAGCATGAATACGCCCATTTACGTTGCTTTTGTATAGATCGGATCCACATGGCCATGAGAGGTAGAACTTTGGATGAGACATTGCTCTTTCAAGAACAACGTTGGATTTTTACTGTTAATACAGTGAAACCTTTTGGTTTAAATTCTTCTGTTGAGTGGCAGGTCTGCAGTTAGCCATTTCTGGGATTCTTGCTCCAAGAGCCAATGAGATACCTGCTGTCACACAGATATAAAAAATAGGCAGTGAGCCTAGTCCGCATGCGCGGCATTTTTTTGGCAGAGCAGGAAGTTCATAGAACAACGCGGGCAGCAATTTTGGAGTAAGTCATACCCTGATACTGGTTTTTTCTCACCAAATTGGCAAATGTCATGCAGAAGATTTTTCAGGTTTTAATCTTAATATTATAGTCACGAATGATATCTTTTCATGGTTAACTTTGAGCTATTATTCTGGCATATTTGTATCGTTATAGATCCTCCTGAAGAAACTCCGGCGAGGAGTGAAACACTATTTAGGTGCCAAGGAGGCGTAGAGGAGAAGTTACAATATGATATAGCAGACGAAGCTTTTCATTTTGGAAAATACGTCAACAAAAGATAAGCTCTTTTATAGCTCAACACAAATCGGTGGTGGAGAATTGGTGATATTCACATATAAAAAATTAAAAAATAAAACTTGGCGGTCCACAATAGCCATTGATGCAATTACAGCGCTGTTTCACCGAATCAATGGTTTTAAGCTCTATTAAAGTCTGAGACTATATTTGTGGATTTTTAAACCGCATAAGAATGACACATTAAATTTTAGTGGGGTATCACTAAGAATTTCAGTATATGTTTGTATGGAGTAAATATTTTTACATAATTGTATTATACTCCATGTAGACCTAAGTAAGCTTCTTATAAGGAATATCTGACAAACAACAATGCCGAACTCATCCAACCCGGGTACTGCGGACCTGGTGCTGGGTGCACCACCTCACCCTCAGGGTGAGCGCAGAACCCACACAATGGCATGGTCTGTAGCTACTCTGTGCCAGTAACACACACGGTCAGTATCCCTTACCACGGTGCTGTGTTGTAGAGGTGCATACCCCATCTGGTGACCTGCTGTAGACTGCTAATCTGCATGTGCATTGCATCATGGGTACTGGTGGGTTATCCCTATCCTGGTAACCACAGCAGACATGTTGTGCAGTGACCTGCAGTCTTTCTATATCCGGAGATAAGAAACGATCACGCCATCCTAACATCAATATGCATATGGTAGAAAGTACTGGAGCACAAAACAGAAACAGAATCTGAGAGGAAGACTAGGTCTCAGATTAATATAGGACTGCACGTCAGCCATGGGGAAGCCCGTCTAAGCTGCTGTCCCAACACATCATCCTTCTGTATCCAGCAGATTGCAGATCAGAAAGCTGTGGCCATGTAGCCTACTGGTTAGTACTGATGCCTCCCAAGCCAAGGGTCATGGGTTTGATTCCCTTTTGCTTTTGTTTTATTTTTGTTCTTTTTTTATGCCAAATAGCCATGATGCCCATTGACCCCTTCTCTCCGGCCTCTCTCCACCCTCTATGAGACTTACCACAACCAGCGACGTTAACGTGCGCTAACATCGCATCGGGCGATGTTAATGCGCATTAATGTCACTTAACGCATGATAACGTAGTTGCTGCTATGTTATCGCCGTTTAGTAAACATACCCCAATGTCTCTTCCCACTAAACTTAATTGGTCTAGCAACAGGTGGACATTTGATCATTCCAAATAACAACTTTCATATCTCCTAATTAGCATAAAGCATTTACTATAACATGAAAATTATTCTTTCAACACATTTTATAACAATAATCTCAATAGGAAGGGCAAAAAGTACAACACATTGAATACAAATAATGCCAGGTAATGGAGCACTTTCCATAACTGAGCTGGAAAGAAATCAATTTGAATCTGCAACATAAGGAAAATCACAATATTGAGATGATGATGATGATGATGATTATTATTATTATTATTATTATTATTAATAAACACTTATATAGTGCCGCAACATACGAAGCGCTGTACAAACATACAAGAGAGACAGTCCCTGCTCATCAGAGCTCACAATCTAATAAGACAGAATACAAAATAAGTTACAAAATACAGGACAAAGTAAACAAAAGTTGATGGAGAGATCAAGATAGGGCAAGACAGGAAAGAAAAGCAGTAGTGAAGAGGTGGGATTTGAGTCTGGACTTGAAAATGGGCAGGGAGGACGCCTGGCGCACAGAGATAGGAAGACTATTCCAAGCAAAGGGTGCTGCCAGTTGGAAGAAGCGAAGTCTGGAATTGGCAGTACAAGTAAAGGGCATAGATAAACGAAGACTATTAGAAGAGTGAAGTAACCGAGAGGGGGTGTAAGGAGAGTAAGAGACAAAAGGTACTGGGGGTCAGAAGAGTGAATACATTTATAGGTTAGGAGGAGAAGTTTAAATTGGATATGGAGACGGATGGGAAGCCAATGAAGCGAGATGAGGAGAGGAGTGATGTGGGAAAAGCGAGACTGGCGGAACATAAGTGGAGTGTTGAATTGACTGAAGAGGAAAGAAGTGGCTCAGAGGGAGGCCGACAAGGAGAAGGTTGCAATAATCAAGACGGGAGGTGATTAAGGAGTGGACAATCATCTTAGTGGTATCAACAGAGAGGAAAGGGCGAATTTTCAGATATTGTATAGAAAGAAATGGCATGTTTTAGCAATGAGCTGGATATGTGGCGAGAAAGAAAGAGAGGAATCAAAAATAACACCAAGGTTATGTGCTGAAGAGACAGGGAGGATTACAGAGTTATCCACAGAGAGGGAAAGGGGAAAGAGGAGGAGAGGCATACGGGGGAAAGATAAGGAGTGTAAATGTGTATAAATAAATAAATAAATAAATGAATAAAGGAGTTCAGTTTTGGCCATGTTCAGTTTTAAGCGGAGATGGGACATCCAGGTAGCAATGTCAGAGAGGCAGAGTGAGATCTTAGACTGATTACTAAACTGAGGATTACCAAATCCAAAATAAAAATCAGCATGCTGTCATGAGGCTGGAGCTAGAAAAGAAACAGTGTTGAAAAAAACCTCCTGATTTTCATGGAACTCAGAAAAGGCAGAGAGCGCAGTTCCAGCGCAGCTCAGCCAGAGGGTGCATGAACAATTACACAGTACCTGAAGCAACGTGCTCTAGCATTGATCACATTAATAACAAGCAGTTTCACCTGTTCTCAAACTCAGAACGTGCAAACCAGAAATCCCTTTATAAAGGAAACCAGATGATCAGTGAAACAGAAGGAACAGGAAGAGAAACAGGAGGAGGCAAGAGCAAGTCCTGGGAAAGTGGCAAGAGCGAGGTCAGAAGGACCGGCAGCAGGACCATTGAGAGAAGCCTGGAAAAGGAAGGCTTCCATGTGCAGCCAACTCAAGGAGACAGAATCCAAAAGAGGTATTCTCAAAGGGATAAAGTCCAGAGAGGCCAAAGGTATTGGAACGGAGTCCAAAGCCAAGCAAACCAAAGAAGCAGCTTGCCTGATGAAAGCAACTCTCCTAGCCCAAGTAAGTCTCCTATGCTAAACCAGAAAGGCACAAGGAAAGGAGATTCCTTCTACAGTGATACTTTTGCCAAGAAACACAGAGAGTGGAAATCCACGTCAGGTTTTCCTGGTAACTCTGATTGTAGAGCAGTGCACAGAACAGCTTGTCAGCCTGAGAAGCTACGTCGCAAGCTGAGTCCTGGGTGTGGCAGCCTACAGAAGCCAAGGTATGAAAAGCCTTTCATTATAAGGGAAAGTTTAAGTGATGAAAACCTTATGGAAATAGATAAGCCTCAGAAAGTTAGAAGTAAAGCTAACCTTTTAAAAGTACTTCCCAACAGTGTGATAAGGAAGTTGTATGAGAAACAGAAGAACCCCTGTGAGGAGTTAACAGATACTGAAGCCAGTCATAGCATTGAAGAAGGAAGTGACCCAGAATCAATGGACTGTGATTGTGAAACCAGTGTTCCCATTCCTCAGAGTGAACCAATGGAATGTAACTTTTGTTCAAGAACTAGCTTGATTGCCTTGCTAGTTGTATAGAGAAAAGAGAACTCTGCACATAGTGAAGTTGATAACCATTTGTTTCCTGATGTTAATTTCTATTGATTTGAAAGAAGCCTTAACCCAGATAAACAGTTAATTGTGAAGCCTACAACCCTTAACTGTTTATATCATGGTGGAACCTTTTTGTTAGAGGAAAGAATTACCTTCATTTTCTTTTGTGTCTTATTGAACCTAAGTGTTGACCGGGGAAATAAAGCCTTATTACCCTACACTTTGGTGTAGACTGTTCTTTATAAGGAGTTCTGCACTACAAGGACCAGAATCCTCCTGGTCCTTCAGCTCAACCACTCCTTAAAATAAATTAAATGTCACCGGAGGCCCTTATTTCCTACGCCAGTAGGGGTGCCTGGGGACAATGCGCAAAATCACAGCACTGCAACATATCTCTATTTTTCAATTAAACTGAGATAAGGGAAGCTTTCAAAACAAAATGCACCTCTTATCTGAAAACCAAAATGCATAATCAAATAGAGAAAAACAACTGAAATTACTTTAAGACCCGAGAGTGAAACCAACAGAAAATTGACACGGTCTTTACACATTTCCGACTTACAAAGAGAAGAAAACAGACATTTCAAATAATGCTAATACAAACAACTTATCTTTTTTATGAGACTTTTTCATATGTCTCCTACCATATAAGGGTGAGCCACTCAGGACTAGTATGCAGTCCCCTTAAATCATCGACTGCCATTTCATATCTCAAACATCAAAGCTCCTCTGCAAAACTCCCTCCTAAAGGAAATAGTAATACTTCACCACTAGTCATTGAATGCCATTGTGCTACAAGGTTTTGCAATATCACCATACATAGTAACATAGTATATGATGGCAGATAAAAACCAGCATAGTCCATCTAGTCTGCCCAGCAAGGTGGCAACAGTAGGTGCGCCTGCCGCTCTGTGTTGGTCACCCTTCGCCATGCCTTTGTTTAGGCGTATACCTACCGCTCCGTGTAGGTTGCCCCTATTTGCTGAGATATAAGAGATAGCTATGTTTATTTTGATTTTGTTCTGTTGCTTTAAAGGGATCCACTGTGCCTGTCCCATGCCATTTTGAATTCTGTCATTGTATTTGCCCCTACCACTTTCATTGGGACGGCATTCCAAGCATATACCACCCTTTCAGTGAAAAAGTATTTCCTGACATTGCCTTTCAGTTTATCCCCTTGCAGTTTCATGTTTACACACATACAATAAGATGGACTACCACTCTTAAACAACTAAAACCCTGTCTTAGACTGAGTCTGTCTGTACTTAATACTTACAATCCTCCATCCTCTCTGCCTTGCCTTGAACAAAGAGAAAGGAAGATCCTGTCACGGCACCCACTGAATACACTGTGCTAATCCCAGTTTCACCAAGTTAAAATCCCATCCTCTGTTCTTTGGCTCCAATTCTCTAAATTCAATTGCAAATAGAGTAAAAAATCAAATAAAAGCAAAACACACAGAATTATATCAGTAACAGTACTATTTAAGCAGAGGCGTTCGGACCTACAAACTTGAGCAGTTCTCCCATAATTTCTACTTCAGCTAAGCCATAGTACTTCTTTTATTAGGAAAAAACTGCAACATGGTACAAATTTGTGTTATCGCTCTACGTCATGCTTTTGAACTACATTTTGTTATCTACGTATTAAAGTCAAGCTAAACACTACATGTTACAGGTGAAACTAAACACTACGGACCTGGATTTTTAATACTGGGGTCATATGCGGCCCTGGCATTAAAAATTTGGGTCTCGCCGCACAACCTGGAAGCCGCAGGAGCTAGCCGATAGCACCGATTTTTTATGCTACCCATTTAGCCCCTGCATCTGAAAGATAGGCAAGGAAAAACCTTGCCTATCTTTAAGGCACAGAAGGCTAAGTGGATAGCATCAAAAATCTGTGCTACCCGTTTAGCCCTTTTATCCGCCCCCGCTCCATCCCAGAATGCCCCTAAAATGCCCGATGCTAACTGCATAGCATCTAGGCGCATTAGGGACATATCTGGGATTTTCAAAGGGCACTACCTATGTAGGTGCCTTTCAAAAATCCCGGATAAGGCATTTACACAGGTAACTAGGGCAGTTACCCATGTAAATGCCTTCGAAAATCAGGTCTTACATGTTACAGGTCAAACTAGGCACAGACATTGCTCAGCTTAACTAGGATGAACAAAAACATTCTTTCTCATTTATTTTACAAATATCTACAAAATATGACCATGGCTTCCATACACATACACTGCTAAGCTGATACAGATCAAGCTACAAGTTGTCAGCAAAATTCCAAGCCATTTTCCATATTAACCCTTTCAGAGAGCCCTGGTACCCACTTCAAGTCCCTGTCAACAATCACTGAATATTCTCAGCCAGTGGTGGGGACTTATTCAGATAGCAGGTGCTGCTTTCCAAATAAGTACTTTGAAATATTGGGCCTTATTTGGCAGCTTAATCCCTAAAAGTAGTATTAGGAAGCTACTATTAGGGGTTGACAGATGCCATTTTGATGCTGGCAGACTATGGAGCAGGAACAACTAGGGACTGTTCCTGCCCCCTACCACTAGACACCATGAATAGCCAAGGTAGGTATGAAGTTTGTCTTTGAGGGGGTAAGGGTTTCTTCTGGGTGAAAGGGGATCTCGAGGGTGGTCTGTTTTAGGGACAATTGGTTGTCTTTTGAAGTGATCAGTGAGGTCTTTGTTGGATTGGGGGTAAGGGCATGAATTTACTTCTTGCCTCTTTAAGATGACAGCTTGATGTCTCCAGGGAGGAAAAATAATGCCAGATCAAAGATGGCATCATTTTTCTAATAAGGCAGCTTGCAAAGTAAAATATAAGTTAAGTTATTCAATTTGCAAAAAAATGAGGTGCTTTTCATGCATTTGTGTGTTTGCATCTCATTATTATGTTTCACGCATCATGGCAAACTAGTGCACATTAATTTAAAATAACTCATGATTTTGCTATTTAATGTGTAATATTTGGCAGATATGCATTATTTCCTCAATGCACATTAGTAACTACCAGGGATGTGCAGGGCCAAAAAAAAGATTGGTCACTCTTTGTATTTATTTTTATTTATTGCTTTTATTGCTTTTATATACCGCGCTCTTTAAAATCAGTGCGGTTTACAGGTAACAACTATGCATCTCAGGATGTCTGTTATGCACTTACAGTGAACGGGAGATTCAACTTGGCTTTCAAACTGGGGGAACTATTTACAGTATCTACAACTATATACATTATAGCTATGAATTGTCTTGTGGTTTATCGTTGTTTAGCTGGGTGAAAAGTGGCTAAGGTTGGCTGTGAGTAGTGTAGGAGAAAGAGGTGGTGTTTTAGCGCTTTTCTGAATTGAGCAATATCGGTAATTGCTCGAATAGAAGTTGGGAGCGCATTTCAGCAGATGGGAGCATAAAACTTAAATGTTTAAAACAAACTGATTTGCAAGTGCTTTTTTCATGTGTTTATACATACTAGTCTTCAACGCCTTCTATGCAACCCAAATAGATTGTACGTGCATTCATTTGTAAGTATATGTGCACCCAAGCGATTTGCAGATGCTTTTAGATGCCCAAACAAAAGCCCAAATGAACCCGAAATGCACATCCTTAACAATAATGCATTTTAAAAGTTTCCAAAATGTATAGCTAAAAGGATTGCCTAAGAAGTAAAAAGTTCTGCAGCTTGAAAATAGAAGCAACACTTTTCTGCAAGACCTCTAAATATGTTCTAACTAAAGTAAAGAAGATTTGTTTTCTGACATAAAAAACATAAAAAGAAATACCACAATCCATATATAATCTAGCCCAGAAGGACACATATAAAGATAACTGTAGTTTATTTTTGGTCTCAGAGTGATTTTTTGCAACATAACATTCTTTAAAATGCTGCTACTACTACTAATCATATATATAGCGCTACAAGGCATGTGCAGCACTGTACAAACACATATAGAAGACAGTCCCTGCTCGAAGAGCTTACAATCTAGTTAAGGCAGACAGCACAATACAAGAGAAATAATGGGTTCTATAGGGAGAGGAGACACAAGGGGAACAAGAGATTGGGATCCAAAAGTGACCTCAAAGAGGTAAGCCTTTAGTGTGGATTTGAAAAGGGAGAGAGATGAGACTTGACTTAAAGATAGAGGAAGTTTGTTCCAGGCATAAGGAGCAGCAAGGTGAAAAGATCGAAGTCTGGAGCTGTCAACAGAAGAAAAGAGCATAGAGGGAGTAAAGCCAGAGGAGAAGCGGAGTTCACGAGGAGGGTGTAGGGTGAGAGGAGAGAGGAAAGGTAATGAGGAGCAATAAAGTGAAAGCATTTATAGTTCAGAAGGAGAAGTTTCAAATGGATATGGAAATGGAAGGGGGGCCAGTGAAGTGATTTCAGAAGAGGGGTTATATGAGTATATCGGGGCTGGCGGAAGATTAGCCACGCAGCAGAATTCTGAATAGATTGGAGAGGAAAGAGATGACTCTGAGGGAGACCAGCAAGGAGGAGATTGCAGTAGTCAAGACGGGAGGTAACTAAAGAGTGGACTAGAGTGCTAAGCTTCAACATTCAAATTCATATATTTTAAATGTACTTCCTTTGATTTGACACATAAAGTATTTTTATTGCAGGGACAATTACAGTTTGAATATTTTCTAAGATCTTTCTATATGTTAAAAGAAATGTTTTAATAATTTTATTTATTATTTATTTATTTAACATTTTTATATACCGCACTATTTATTATCAGCGCGGTTTACATAGAACTACAAAACATCAGATAAGATACATATATCTGTTTTTACATGGAACAGGAAGAAAAACTTGGAAAACCGGGGTAATTGTAACAAAGGAAAATAGACATTGAACTATATACATATGATAGTAATATTACATGAAAAGGCATCTTGTTAGATAGGAACGGGATTAGAGCTATTTGGATGAACTTGTGTTATTGTGTTCTCTGGAAAGTATTTGATGAAAAGGTGATGCTTCAAGGCCTTTTTGAACTGGGGGATATCAGAGATGGCCCTAATGTGTGGTGGGAGGGTGTTCCACAGTTTTGGAGCACATAAGCTGAATGATCGGTTCACAGTTGCAGAGATGTATTTTAAGGATTCTTTTGGAACTTTAAGCATGTTTAGTTCCGAGGTTCTTCTAAGCCTGTTGGAGGGGATAGGTTGTATCAACTCTGATAGAGAGGAGGGAGCAGGTCCTTTGTGAGCTTTGAAGACTAGTAGCAGGGTCTTGAAGGTGATTCTCGCTTGGATAGGGAGCCAGTGTAATTGTTTCAGGAGAGGTGTTACATGTTCTCTTTTTGGTACCCCGAAGAGCACTCTTGCAGCACTGTTTAATGCTAGTTGAAGCGGGTTGAGGGTTGATTGGGGGAGCCCCTGTAGTATACAATTTGCGAAGTCAAAGTGTGGGATAATTAAAGCCTGGTTATTAATATTAATAGCACATTTTTGTGCCTTTGCTGCAGATCATTGTGTGTTCATGCTACAAGCAAATAACTAGTTATTTTTTATTATGACTGATTAATAGAATTCTGTTTTCAGTAATAACGAAGGACACTGATGAGTTTGTGCTAACTGATGCCTTTTTGAAAAAAAAGCAATAATTAGCATAGCAGGTTATTATTTTTGGTATACATCAAAGCAAAATTAACAGAAAATATATAAAATGATCAGTTCAGACTATGGGGTATGTTTACTAAAGGGCGCTAACGTGCACCCGGTGATAATGTGCAGGATGCCCTAAAAGGAGTGGGTGTTCCGGTCTAAACATAGCAAGGTGCATTACTGTGCGATAATGTGCGTTGTTTTCTTGCAGGATAAAGGGAGCAGTGCACATTAACGCGCGGTAATCTTAAGTAGGCGCGCTAGCATGCAAATAGAGCAGCAGAGGTGTAGCACACTGGTTAAGACATTGCCTGCTGATACTGGGGTCATGAGTTCAAGCCCCCAGTGGGCTCAGTAAAAAGGCTGCATGAGGAAAACCCTTTTGCTGCCTGGAAGAGCCAGACACATCCCAACAAACTGCATTGCCAGCCCAAAAAGCCTCACCCCAGTGCTGCAACCTAATGCACCTTTTAGGGTGCATCATAAGGCACATCATAAATTACCAAGACAGGCCCCAGAGGGTAACAGGAAAGGCTGGCACCCTCCAAGGCAGCATATAAGGTGCCCCATAAGCTGGCCAAACCCTAAGGTGCCGTGAAAGATGCCCAAGGGATGCGAGTGGGACACAGGAGATGGTGCTCAGAGGCACAGAGGTGCCCCAAGGTCACAAGCATGAAATGTATGGCTCAAACACAGATGTAACCATAACACTGCACAGAGCACCAAGGAAAGGCAATGAACAGGTGATGGGAGGAAGTAGATGACGGAGCTCATGGACCTGGCAAATCTGCGTGCAAGCCATGTGGCAGCAGGTAAAGCGGACAAACATATCGGGGGCAGCTGTACCGATGTACAGGGTGATGGTAATGTACAGTGCAACAATGAAAGTGTGTGGCAGAGGATGGGGATACGTGTCCACCAGAGGAGGTAGAGGTGGCAGGAGAAGTGCAATGACAGGAGGACAGAGGAGAGTAGTGCCATGCACAGCACACACAGGAGAGGCAACCAGGGAGAGCTGCAATGCAGAAATGTGTACCAGTGCAGGACGTGGGGTAGCAGCATGCACAGCAGGGTAGGATAGCATACAGCTGTCAGACACACATAGATGGACAGAAGGATGATTTCCAACTGTGATAAGGGTACAAGGTGCTAACAACACAGATCTGCACAGATATGCCTGTCACAGGAATCAAAAGTAGCTGTGCAGCACAGGCAAACAAATCAAAGAGAACAGAGAGAAATCAAACCTATGACCATCAGCAGAAGTGTCAATGCACAAACCAGTAGGCCACACCACCAACGTGAGCTCAGTAGCAAAGGCTGTATACAAGAATACTGCAGGGCACCACACTAGAAACCATGATAGGCAAACCTCCAACAGTAACCATGATCAAATGCGCATGCAGATGTGGTGTGTACAGATCTGATCACAGTCTGTAATTGGGACCACACACAAATATACCTATATGCACACACACAATCAAATGTTATGCAGTGGAGACAGCATGCAAAAGAGGAATGAACCTAAACCCAAAGGGTGGCTGGGGATGCTATGTGGAGCAGGGGAAAATAGGGAACACAACAAGACAGAATCGAACCGGCAAACAGGAGTGCCACAGAACAGCTGAACTGCAGCAATGCCAATCCCCCAAGCAGACTATCATGTAAGCCCCATAAAGTAAGAGACATATGTAACAACCAATATGTCATGGATAGGCAGTACTTTGGTGTACAGTGAAGAGATGGAAGTGTGTGTGCATAGGTGATGAAGCTACAGGTTCCTAATGGTTATGTTAGCCCAACAGAAACATTTAAACAAAAAACCCTTGTGGGGATCAAACCCACAACCAACAGTGTTATAACACATGCCTGTAACCACTATCCAAAACAACCACTATAACACAGTGCCAAAATAGTACCTCAAAGGGAATGTGTGTATGGGAAACTGCAACACCCAGTGATGTGGCAAACGCCTGGCAGATAGACAGGTGGCACCATACAAGGATATGAGCATAGGTGGGCCATGGATATGACCAGGAAATAATTAAATATAAGTGTCAGTGTGATCAAGCAGCATCCGAGACATATATATGTAAAACACATATCTTTATTTTGGTTATTCATCACAGATAGTGTAGATACCGTCATCATAATACCAAGGTGAGTGGATCCCAGGTGAAAGAGCAAACAAACATTTAGCAGGGCACCAGCCCACATCCTACGTAAAGGTCACTGGCACCTCTACAAATGAGGGCAGGAGAGATAATGCGCATCAGGTGAAGTTGGGCAGTATGCCCCCACACACCACATGCTGCTGCACGTCTCAAATGTGTTACCCATATATGAGTGCATGTAGACAGTAGGCGGTGCATGATGAGGGCCCAACACACAGCAATCATGATCTGTACCTGAAAACATATCTATCTGGCAACACAGGAGACACACAAATGAAAACAGCATATGTTGTTAAAATGTTGAAAGTTTAAAAACACACATGGAAATTGATGTTACAGCTGCCACATAATGCCTCATGTAGGAATCAGAGCTGCAATAATGTAACCATAAACTATGGTCAAATGCACAATGAGGATATGCCAACAGGTAGCAGAGGCACATGAACACAGAAACCAATACAAAAAAACAACCTGCAGAAACATGCAGAGATAACACTATGCAGAAGGTCCTCTGCACTGGTTGGTGTGGATACATTGTCTGTACACATATATCATGGCACATGGAATGCACAATTGAAGGAAGGCAATGGACACTCACACTGCCACACTCCTAATATAACGGGGCAATGTGAGTGTCGTTACCTCAGGGGATAAATAGGAGTGTGCAGCCATGCAATGCAAGGTTTGTAAATCCATGTTGAGCGTCACGTCTGTACAGTAAACAAACACAAGAACCAGTATATAGAGATGGAAAGTAAGGGCAAACTTGTTACAGTAAACCACACAGAAGCCATATTGCTACATGCTGTGTTTCCCCAACATAGTTAGTCATATGCACATGCACCGTGTACATCTCAACATGATACAGTGATGCCACACATGCACGAAAACACCCTTGGTCAGTGAAAACATAAATCTAAGCTGTTGGTGTGCAGTAAAGCATTGTCATGGCAAAAACAGTATTATGTGCAAGTGGAGAGTAGGTGGACATAGACAACAGGATCTCTCCATCCCACCCCCCTATGCCACACGCATGGCTGTATGCTTGTGTTGAACCAAACAGATGAGCGTATCCTGTGTTCCATGTCACGCACATGGCCAAAACACAACAGCACAACGTTTGAAGAATGTACAACATACACCGACAATGTCAGTCACTTCTGCACACGTGTGGACCAGTACACAGTGTTCAAAGTACAAATTGTGTCTGCAATCCAACAAGTCAGGTGAAGAGTGTCCTTGAAACCTCGGCATGCACAGTCAAGTGTCACATCCCAATATGCCACAGTACTGGAAAGGTCATGTGTGTCTCCTGCGATGAACACGATACCCAGCCAGAGCACGGCAGCAACAGTGTGTTGGACAGGTCTGTCATGGCCAAAGTACCACTCTAACAATGATACTGTCCATCCTAGGCATGTGTCCCACTCGCAGAGGTCCAACATCCTATGGCACCATTTTCCCAGGGAAAGTTCCATGGTGGTGTGTCCCCCAACAGGTGGATGATGGCGATGCCGGATGCACTCCAGTAGATATGGCCGGTTTGTTCTCTGCCCTGTGTCAGAAGAGGAGAAATAATGTATTGGTATGCTGCTTGCAACATCAGCACAAATTGCAGAGAGTCAAACATGAATATGCACATAATAAAATGACACACAGGCAAACATAACATGATCACAACACAGAACACACTGCATTCTGTTCAAATTTGGAATTGGAACTGCAGACATGGCTGTCACATGGATATGTACATGTCCATGTCCATGCCCATGTTACACAAGCGTATCACAGCTCCACCCCATGTGCATCAGCGTTTGTGAACAGAGAGGCAACATGAAATATCTGTGAAACAAACCGTAAATCATTAACATGTAAAGCCTGATGTCATTCCCCCCCAAAAAAGGTTCAACCTACCATGTGCAGCATGTGTATGTCTCAGATCCCCTGGGTCACTCAGTGAAGGGAGACGATGTCATCACAATTGGTAGAATCACCATGTAACCATGTCCAGCCACTGTTGATGCATGTCCACATTATGGCGATATCTGTGATCCAAAAAATGCTGTTCAACAGTCGTATGTCACAACACAAGACACAGTCCTGCTCAAAACACACAACACATGTCCACAATGTTCACATGGTAAACAGCAGCAAGGTAGAGATAGCACACTCATCACTGCCCCCCAGGTGTGCAGACCCCTCACACCACATGATAATGTAAAATGCATGCACACTGTATCAATACACAGCCAACCCTAAGAAACACACCCACACAGTATGCTAAGGTGAGCGTGCCAGCAGTAGCATATGGCTGGTATGTGCCCAATTGGAGATTGTTGGACCGAAAGGCCCTGTGAAATCCAATGATACACAGGTGTTGGCTGATGGTACAATGTCGGAGAAGGGTGTACATGCAGCCCACCACCAAAACACCTACGACACCCACAAACATGCAGCTCTGTTGGATGTGTCACAGACACAGTGTTGCAGAGGACAAACTGTACAGGAACACATGGGGATATGTGTGCCAACACCAAGATATGGGTTATGGTGGTGCAGGGAAAAGAGGTAAACAACATCATATGTACAATATGACACATCACTGAGGACATGTGTTTCCCCTGACTGTCATCACATACAATGTAGCTGTAGGTCCACCTACCCCAGACCACTGCATGTTGGATGACCTACAGTCACCTGCCAATGCACCACGGCACCAGGAGCTGCAACAGGTATGTCCTGTGGATTGGGAAACACAAGGGAAACATACATATGTCATTTTCTAGCTGTGCAACACACACTGCACCTTCCTGTCCTCAGCTCACAGACCACCCAAGATCCGTCACAGACTGACTGTTCACCATCACACTGTACAGATCTCTGTCATGTGAGAGTTATCTCTGAAGTGTGATTGCCAAACTACAAGGGTATGTACTCTGTCTGTCCCCGCCCACACCTCTCTGTTGACGTGCAAAAGGGTGAACAGAAGTGTTTCTTCGCTACCATGTCCCTGCATCAATCCAAGGCTGCAGTAATATCCTGTGTCCCCCATATCTCCCCCAATGTCCCTCACTGTGTGTTCTGGTGTCTCAATGTTGTCTGCTACGCTGCTGTCAATTCCTGTAACACACAGAACTATCTAGGGGCACCTCCCCATCCTCTGACCATATACATTTCCACGGTGTGTATATCTCATACCTTCACTTACATTAACAGCTGTGTGATGATGAGCTGCAAATATATATCTCAACCACTGAGTTATGTCTGCCAAACCACACCCCGATGTGTGTATGTGACCGGACCATGATGGCTGCATGTCATACTACTGTGTGAAATCGATAATGGAAAAGCATGGATAGCCTATATGTGCACCTAAACCCTCCCCCCCCCCCCATCAGAGCCTCTATGTGTGTGTGGACATAACTCTCCTTCTCTCGGGTCGGCAATGTAGTTGTTGTATTGAACTGCACTCTCCTCCTCTACACACTTTCCCAGCTTGTATGCGAGTGCTGTGGTATATGTTTAGATGTCATCAGATAGATTTGCCCTGTTCCCCCTGAAAACACCACTAAAACCTAATTCCACCTCCATATTTAGCCCACAGCTTGTATACTGTAACCTACACCTTGCTGATCTGGCATGAATAATCTCTGTCAGCGTGTAAATATGCAACACTGCACTGCATAGCTATTCTATATCCCACAAAATTAGCAAAATAATACTCCTCCTGGCTGGACACCTCACAGGTTCCCTATCCTTCCCCGCATCCCTGTGAGGGCTACGTGATGACCCTTACATTCAGGCACACTGTGGTGTTGTAGCAATTTCCATTAAGGATATCACATACCAGTAATCCAATTACCACAGATCACGAAGATATTGTTACGTATCACATGTAGCGGCATACAAAAACAACTAACGCATAGACCCTGCACATCAGAGCATAACAACCTCACAATCAGCTAAAAACACTCAATGAACAACACACACATCTAGACAACTGGCCCCATTCATGGCTTGCTCTCCCACTGTTAACGCCATACCACATGCCTTTCATCTTGCTGCACCTAAAGTATCAAAACAAACTACATGTGGTTGCACATTAGTCCCTATCACATGCAGCAACAACCCAGGTATGTCAGCCCAACACCTCACCCAAGCCTAAAACACCACACACACATAATCCACCTCCACCTGCTGTTGTGCCCTGCCCACATCTAATGTGTATCAGGCATGAGTAGATCTGAAGCTGGTATGGCTCGCCATTCTCAGTTACATGTCAGTGCAGTACTGCATCTTATGGATATCGTAATACAAATGGTAACTACTATTAGCAGTACACACATATCTAAACAAATGTAGGTGTGAACATATGCAGTACTTACATGAGAAGAGCTCTGCAATCAGCTGCCACCTGACCACTGTGCCCTCACGTGTGTCGCCACGGGCATATGTAGGGGGGCACGTAGGGTCCTCCTCCAAATCCTCATTAATATCGACAGGGATATGGTGCCTGAGAGCAATGTTGTGCAGGATGCAACAGGCTATAATGATCTCTGCCACAGTCTGTGGTCTGTATTGTAAGGCCCCGCCTGTCCTATCCAGACACCTGAAGCGACTCTTTAATATGCCAAAGGTGCGCTCTATAACAGAGCATCTGGTGGCATGGGCCTCATTGTACCTCCTCTCTGCACGTGTCCGTGGTTGATGCACAGGGGTCAGCAACCAGGGGCGACACCCATATCCTGCATCACCTGCAGAAAAGAAATGTGCAACATTAAAGCATGAGCTCATGTCCTCCCAAAAGGACACAGGTATATTTGTGCAGAACAAATGCATAACACATCCTGACATAAACATATGACATCACATGATGGAACATCAGAACTATGCATCAGGGTGTGAAGGTCAGACACACACGACAAGGGGAAGGTTTACGGATTGGAAACAACATAATCTGTAACCACAACACAAATGCTAGAATCCATTAAACTATCAGAACAAAGCTCCCTAGCAAGATTGAGCTTGAGGTTCCCCCCCCCCCCCCACACACACCTTATATCACACACACACACAGATGGCATAACCACAGAATGAGGGATACACCTCCAATACATACATTTGCACATACGGTTAGTCACATGAACAGCATGTGCACGTCAGAAATGATAAATACACAACCAGCAATAGACACTCCTCATACTGTCCTGCCTCAAATTGAGTGAAAAGTGCTGAATGATGCAGGATATAGGAGTCATGGGTGGACCCTGCAAACCTGGGGACCACATTCAGAATATGCATATTTGCATCACATACAACCTGAACATTCAGGGAATGATAGTGTTTGCAGTTGCGGAACACTACCTCCCTGTCTCTAGTTGGGACCAGGGCAACATGTGTGCAATCAATAGCTCCCATCACGTGTGGTATCCCGGCTAACGCCTCAAAGGCATGGTTCAGGGTCCACCACTGTTGCCTAGTGTGGGGAATGGCAATGTAATTCTGCACCCGGCTGACCATGGCACGCAGTACTTGGTGGAGACAGCGTGAGAAGGTGGGGTGGCTCATGCCACCCACTGCGGCCACAGATGACTGGAAACAGCCAGAGGCAAAGATATGTAGGGCACCAAGGAGCTTGACCAAACCCGGTATGGCATTTGATCGTTCAGTCAGGGGCTCAAGGTCAGGTCTTAGATCCTCATAGAGCTCCCTAATAGCCCCTATGCTCAGGCGGTAGAGGGAGATGACCTGGTCCTCACGCATGCCCTGGAGCTGGGCCCTGGGCCTGTAGAGGCAAGGCTGGCGAGCCTGCACCTCAGCACCCCTCCTGCGCCATGCCAGCACAGCCCCTGCCTGGCCTGCCCCCACAGCTGCAGGTCTGTTTTGCAGCGGGACTACACCCATGTCCTGAGCCTCAGCTCCATAGACACCATCTCCCCTGTCAGGCAACCGCAGCCCCTGCTCACTTCCCACTGCAACCACAGCAACCACAAAGGCCGCCATAGACTCAACCTGTCCATCCTCTCTACAACACTCAAACACAGTCACCTCAATTAGCAAGACACACACCATTCACACCACACACACACACACACTCACACAGCCAGCCACACAATCCAAACAACATTAACAAACACAGCCACTGCACACAATACACCTTCCTTTGACTCTCCACAAGCTTCACTAACACGGCACAGCCTCTCTCACTCTCCTACACAATACCCTCAATGTGAACCAGGTGTGCAGGTGTATTTAAAGGGTATAGTTACGTTGCACGCGTTGCACATGCGCCGCCACATGAGCGCGGCAGTTGCACGCATTGTGCATGCACTGGTGCACGAGCATGGCAGTTGCGCGCATTGCACATGTGCCACCACACGAGCGTGGCATTTGCGTGGGTTGCGCATGCACCAGTGCACAAGCATGGAAGTTGTGCGTATTGCACATGCACCAGCGCATGAGTTTGCCAGTTGCACATGCACAGGAACGAGTGTGGGAGATGCGTGCCACACGTGCACGTGCCACATGCCCAACTGCCACGCTCATGCAACGGCGCATGTGCAACACGCGCAGCGGCCACATGTGCATGTGCAACACGCATTTCGTAAAAAACCCTATAAATACACCTGCACACCAGGGTCACGTTGAGGGGTTTGTGTAGGAGAGAGAGAGAAGGCGTGTGGTGTTAGTGAGGTTGAGATAGTGTCAGGAGAAGGTGGGAGGCATAGGAGGCTGTGTTTGTGAGTAGTGGTGGTGGAAAGAGTGAGAGGCAGGTGGAGAGGTTTTGGAGAGTGCAAGAGGAGGGTGGAGAGGTGTCTAGCCAAGCAGAGGAGGGAGAGTGGAGGGGAGGAGAGCAGCAGGTGAGAGAGACAGGAGAGGTGTGTAGCAGACAGCAGGGAGAGGAGGGGAGTGGCAAGTAGGTATGAGGTGGAGCCCAGGGGGTTAGGAGCAGGAATGAGTGATAGGGAGGGAGAGGGAGAGGAGCGTAGGGTGATGGAGCAGCAGCACATGGCTGGAACAGGGGAGGGGCGGCCACCTTCTCAGCAAGGAGGGAATGGTGGGCCTGGAGTGGTGGCAGTAGGCACATCAGATGGGTCCCAGACCACACAGGGGCCCCCTCACTGCCAAGAGAAGGCGTATACCGGTGTCAGCTGCTGAACGGAGGTGGGCTGTGTGGTTCAGCCCTCAGGAAAACCATATCCTGCTGGCCAGTGTTCTGGAGAACTATGAGGTTCTCTATGGGTGGATCAGCAGCACCACCACAGTGGCCACACGCACAGAGGTGTAAGAGGAGGTGCAGGTGGCTGTGGCAGAGGCAGGGGGGGCACCCAGGGACCTTGACAGCCTCAGGAAGCGCTTCAGTGACATAAAATGTGGTGTGCAAGCACACATGGTTGCCAAAAGGCAACACGCCATGGGCACCGGTGGGGGTGGCCCCTTCACTCCAACCCTCACACTCCTGGAGCAGGAGCTGGCCAAACAGCTTGGGCCAATATACCTGCGGGGACTGCCAGAGGCCCTGGACACCGCCCATCCGCAGGCAGGTATGTATGCAACGTATACCTTGATGCTCCCAACCCATTCCTGCAATGCCCTTTGTCTATGCGTCAGCCATCTGCTTGCAAACTCCCATACCTGTTTCTGCAGCTTAACCATTTGTCAATGCCGGTGGTACATGGGTGTGCTGTATTCCATCACACCCCTTTTAATTCCCATGTTTGTGTCCTCCTCTCACATGTGTTTCTAACACCATCCCTTTTTCTATATGCTCTACACATGTCTCCTCACTCCTGCCACAAACCTCCTCCCACACCTGCTATTGCTATGTCCATTACAATTATAAGGCCTGCTGAACAGGGAATGTCTGTTTGTCATACTATAATCACAGTGATGCGTGTGCTTGGCAGTGCCCTATAGTTGTTTAATAGTAGTATTTTGAGGTGTAGTAGTATCTATGCAGCACATGTACAGGGCACCCCCAAGCACACATTAATCGTGGGGTGGATGTACTACACACGTGTACATAGTTTGACTGTGCAAACCTATCTGTGCTGTGTATGCTTTCCCACATACCAGGTGACTACACTCTCATGGAGGCACCGGAGGAGGAGGAGGATGTGGCAGGGCCTCAGGGTGGGGAGGAACCAGAGGCCGCAGTATCGGGGGACAACACAAGTGAAGGGGAACAGACACCACCATTCTATGAGGTGCCATAGGCCCAGGACACAGCCACTGGTGAAAGTGCCACATTGGGGGATTGGAGCGGCTGCTGAAATGGAGGACAGCTACCACCCCATGCAGGCGCCAGGCTCATCAGGCACAACACCCACAACCATGGACATGATACTTGCAGAGCTGAAGGCCCAGAGTGCCTCAGCACGGCGCGATGCCGAAGGTGGGTAACATCATACACACGAATCCCCATGGGTGTGTTGGCAACATCCACAATGGGAATGAATGTTGACAACATAGCAGATTGTTTATAATGTTGGGGGAGGGGTGTTATGTGCCAGGTGTCTTCCACCCTCTTGTCGGATGATTTGTCAGGTGTCAGCATGTTTAAGGGGCAAGGACACACACATACTGTGCACGGCCATATACCCCAGGTGATCAGACAGCGGGAACCACTGATAACAGGCCACCCAGACACCCTGCATGACAGACACCCCTCCATGGGTATTGTTATGCAGCATAGTCTGTCAACATGATCTGCAATGTGCACCAGCATTGTAGAGAGCAGCGAACCCCAGATATATGTATGTGTGTGCAATGACCCCCCACGTCATCTGACCTATCTCTGACAACCAGTGTGAAGATCAAGCATGAACATATTAACCTGCCACACTGGCATGTGTGACATCTGTGATTCCAATGACCCCTCATCAGGACCCCTTCCAGGCATGAGAATGGCTCATGGGACACACAGGTCTAACCATGGTCATGCGTTACTAGATGTGGCATGCATGAATGTTCTGCAGACTGATCTGGTGGGATATGCCTGACATATACATGTGTTACGGTGGCCTACTAGAGAGGTATCTCACATATCACCTTGTGTCCCACCCACAGGCACTCGACAGGCACTGGTGCAGATACACCTGGATCTGGTGGCCAACACCCACGAAGTACAACTGCTGCAGGCAACAAATGAGACCAGTGCAGGGGCGCTCCTCAGAATTGCGTGCGCCCTGGAGGCCATAGCGGCCCAGATGCAGCAGCCAGCACCGGCACCAGAGGCTGCAGCACCAGAGCCACAACAGAGGGGTGGGTTGGGCCGTGGTCAGCATGGGCGTCCATGCAGGAGGTGAGGGGGGGAAAATAAAACATCATGAACCTATACATCCTATGTGTCTGTTTCCAATGTGTGGCACTGTGGTTCCCTACGTAGCCTGCACCGCATGTTGTCTCCCTGCCCACATGACACACACACATGCCCCTCAGTGGTGGGGTGTCTGTACTGCCAGTTATCAGTGCACATAGGTCAGAACATGCCCTGTTTGTCATGGAGTGTGGCAGGTCCCAGCCCCAGGACCTCAGCGTGGGGGTATACCCACCCTCCCCTTTTGCACAGGGAGACTGTCATGATGGTACCTGTCTGGTGTTGGGATCTGTCACCGTCTCCCACCCCATATACCCCCCAACATTGGACACACATGTGTGACCATTCTCCCTGCCCATACCACGGCCTACGTGGCTGCCCTCCCACATAGGCTCGCATGCGGCACAGGCAGACAAGGGTGGCTTGGGTAGGTTGGCTGCTCATCCTTTGCAAGCGCTTATAGTCACCCACCGCCCATCCATGTGACATGTATTGTCCCAGGCTGCCCTCAACAGCTATCCCCCTGAGCAGCTCCTGGGTTCATCAGTGCATCTTACCCTCCATGCAAAGAATTTGCTGTTTTCCAGTTCCGCTATTGGCACACATGCATGGTGCATCAGATATGGTTCCCACACATTGCACACAGCATGCACGTGACTAGGTGCTTGTTTACAAAGCCGCGGTAGCAGTTCGTGATCGTTATTAGAGCCGCGGCCCCATTGATTTCAATGGGGCTGAGGCTCCGATAACAATCACAAACCGCTATCGCGGCTTTGTAAACAAGCCCCTAGGTATTTTAGGACATGCTCCACATTGCCACATCTCAGGGTTAACCTTGGACTCACATGCCTACGCACATGGCCAGCCCCCACAACTGTGTGTGGAGACGGTCCATGTATGATACCCATGTCAACCTTGCATACACATACCTATCTACACACATGTTCCATGCTTACGTCCATAGTCTGTGTGTAAGGGAGACATATGACCATTGTGATTTGGTATCAAAAATGTATTTAAAGCTATGTACAACAGGTAGAGTAAAATATTTACATTAACACATTTGGGCATAACATATGTCATACTGTGTGAGAACACGGTCCATCAAGCCCAGTGTCCACTGGACAACATTCCCCAATTCACACTGTGGGCACACAGCTGTACTGTTGTGTCCCGGAAGACAGGACAGCACAGGGCATTTGTGTGGGCACCTCAGGGGCCATCAAATGCTCCTGGGATGCCCATCAGTGGATGGCTGTTGAGCTGCAGCATCCCTACACACCACACGCTGCATCTCGACAGCCACCCACTGAACGGTACCTGCCAGCACCCACACGGTGTGTTCCAGGGCCCCCAGGCATTGCACCATGCCATCCATTGCCACAGACATGTCCTGGACGTACCTACCACCACATACACACATGGTGCCAGGTGTGTATGTGGTGGCATGTGCGTCAGCCCTGTCTGTGGCAAGGGGTGGCATAGCCACACCCACATGGGCACCATTCCCGCACACATGCGGGGGCTGGCAGGGACCCACAGTGTCCTGTGCTGTCCTGTGTTCCATGCCTCCCTCCCCACCCTCAACAGCAACCACCTCCCCCTCCCCCACCCCCTCCCCTCTGGCATCTCCCACAAACCCTCAGCACACTCCACACTCCCCTCCTCCTCCTCCCCCCCGACATGACCCCCACACACTCACCCTCCCCTACCACCCCACCCTCCACCCTCTCCAGTCCCTCATTGCCCTCATCAGCCTCAGGGGTATCTGTTGCCTCCTCCCCTGGCACCTCCTCCATAGCCTCCACCACCTCCACTGCCCCTCCTCCTCCTCCTCCTCCTGCTCTTCCTCCGCCTCCTCCTCCTCCTCCTCCGCTCTGCGTTGGGGAATGGGCTGTCTCCCTGGGCGCTCACCAGCATGGTCCTCCTCTGTGGGGGATGACAACTATTAGCACACTAGTATGTGAGTCACATAACACATAGAAATAGTTTGGTGCCGCAGAGGCTGGTGGGCCACTGTGACATTATCTGCAGAGCTGTAGAGGTCATGTCACTCACCGCCTCGTTGGGACATTGCCCGCCTTTTCAGACGCTCCAGGACGCCAGGGCATTTCAGCCACATCTCCCGGCACTTTTTACGTAGGTCCTCCACCTAGGGGGGGAAGAAAATGCGAGGGTGCATTAATGACCATATATCTCTGGTGGGTGTCAAACACATCACACATCTCTGTGCGCAGCCTTGTGCTGCTCCTGCGCCTCTGCTCAGTGCTTCTTCTACTAACGGTTGCCAGTGCCACCTGCATGTGTGGCTGTGGGTCTGTGCATGTGTGTTCAGAAAATATAACCAACATGACATCCACAATCCACTGGCTGTTTGCTTTACTAACTTTGAATAGGGGTGAGTGTGGGGCCTGAGTTGGCTTGTGCTGTTGTTCTTCATTGCTTGTGCATTTCCTGTTGGTTATATGTTTTGTTGGACAGGTGCTTTTCCCCTCATGGGGCAAGGATGCGTGCAGCGTGCTTTTCTGCTCTGGGTTGTGGCACTGGGGAGGGTAAGCAGGACGGCCACCCTTTGAGACACAAAGCATGTTTCTGGCAGTTAAGTGCTGTCTCATTGATTGAGTTTGGGTGACTTGTCAGGGTCTGCATGGAAGGTCAGTGATGTTATAAGGGCTTGTACATTATGACAGTTTAGTCTGTTGTATGCGTGTTGTAGGCCCATGTTTACTGAGATCTTATGTGCAGTATTGTGTATTTAACACCATATAATGAACATTGATATATATACTTGGATGTTGAACGAAGATGATTATGGAATGGTTTTGGACCGGTACTTTTTGTTTTTGTGGTGTGGGCATTGTGAGGTGTTGTACCCTTACACCAGCATCTATGATGTTCCTCTGCAATCAGTTACGGGGCTCGTGGGGATTGGGCAGATGTGTGACCTGAAACTGCATACACATCAATGATATATGGATTTGTTTCAGACCTTCGTAAGCAGGTCTCATGGGTCCTGGGGGTGTGATGGTTTACAACACATACACAGTTGCACCTACCATACAATCATGAGCCATAACAGACATGTGTACTGGGGTCTTGGCCTCTGTGGAATAAGGGCATCACCTACCACAATATCTAGATGCCATACCCACTTTTGCACTCAGGTCTCAGGCCTCCTGGGGGTAGGGTGCCTTAGCACACATCATCAGCAACATACACCATATCACCAGGGTGACTGACAGGACACTTTCAGCAGGTCTCAGGACTCCTGGGGGTAGGTTGGAAGATAGCACAGCAACAGCGGCATTAACCATACCTCCAGGGTGACTGGGAGCCCACTTTAATGGGCTCTCAGGACTCCTGGGGGTAGGGGGAATTAGAAAACAGCAACAGCGGCATAATCATACCACCAGGGTGACTGGGAGCCCACTTTAATGGGCTCTCAGGACTCCTGGGGGTAGGGGGAATTAGAAAACAGCAACAGCAGCGTAATCCATACCACCAGGGTGACTGGGAGCCCACTTTAATGGACTCTCAGGGCAACTGGGGGAAGGGCAGATGTTTTAAACTGCAAGGGCACGCACAACCATATCACCAGGGGGACTGACAGACCATTTGTAGCACGTCTCAGGACCCCTGTGGGTAAGGCAGATGTGTGACCCTGCAAATGCGGAACCTACCATATCAGTATGATGTTTACAATACCTCCTTAGGCAGATCTATGGGCTCCTTGTGTTACAGTGTGTTTTAGCACATCAACAGCAGCAGCTGCCATGACACCAGGATGGCATCTGGAACTCTGTGATCATGTCCTTAGCCTCCTGGGTATAGGACAAACCACTCAGATGTGATACATAGACAATATCTCAAGTGGGTTTAACTAATAAACATAAATGAGATGGACTACCTACACACAGCAGCATACACAGCTACAATTGACACTGGATATATATATATGGATATACTGACCTGTCCCCATACACTTACCTAACGTGGGTAGTACGCCACACGATTGTAGCACCATGTCATGCGGTCCCAGGCCCTCCGGACCCTCCCCAGGTCCTGCCACCTGGAGGAACCTGGGAACAGCTTGTGCTGCCTGGTACAAATGAGGCCTGTGAAGTGGCGAAGCTCCCGGCTGGTGAATGCTGGCTTCCTTGATCTGGTGGCCATTTTCACCAATGCCTTGCTCACGGACGCACATACACACACGCATGCGCGCCGCAATGCACTGTGGCAAGCAGCAAGGCCTATGCGCCCCAACGCGTGCAACGCACATCATTATGGCGCGCTAGCAACATGTCCTTGCTTATGCCACAGCTGGTACACAGGAAATAGTGTCACCAACAATATATATAAGGATCTATGCTGCAGACACACATTGCAGTGATGTGTCTGACATTTTAAAACACAATTTGTTTCTTATGCATTTCTCTGGTTGTTACCACACTTGGGTCTCAAACCCACCACCACTGGTTCTTAGGGCATTGTATTAACTGGTGTGCTATGCCTTTTCACATAGCAATGGCTGGCTAAACAGTTACACCAGGGGGTATGTTCACTAAACCGTCTTAATGTGCACCCAGCAATAAGGTGCAGGATGCCATAAGGAGAGGGGGCGTTCCGGTCTAAATGTAGCAATCGTGCAATAGGTTGCATGGCGCACATTATCACATGATAGAGGGAGGCGTGCCACGTTAACGCGCGTTAATCATAGGTAGGAGTGCTGACATGAAAACAGAGCAGCAGAGGTGTAGCACATTGGTTGAAACACTGCTGATGGTACAGGGGTCGTGGGTTTAATCCCATAGTGCTGCTAATGC
Organism: Ichthyophis bannanicus; assembly: GCA_033557465.1. Lineage (NCBI taxonomy): Eukaryota > Metazoa > Chordata > Amphibia > Gymnophiona > Ichthyophiidae > Ichthyophis > Ichthyophis bannanicus. The sequence goes on from CM066031.1 coordinate 1,316,770,456, forward strand.
ATAAGGCTGGCTGAGGCATTACTGTTTATGTTTAAGCAGTGGTTTGTGATGCATTTTATTTTTATGTTAATTAGTGCTGCCAGCAAACACACCCTCACAGTGCCGTAACCTAATGTGCCGCATAAGGCGCCCTATAGTGCACTCCATAGGATACTTATAAGGTGCACTGTCCGCCAAGGCACCCTTGAATGTCCCCTAGAGGACGCCTTATAAGGCACCTTATAGGGTGCTTTATGGGGCGCCTTATGAGGCACCTTAAGGTTACAGCAATGTGAGTGAGTTTTTTGATGGCAGCACTAATTTAAATTAAAAAAGAAGATGCCTCAGACAGCCCTACCAAATAACACCTAGGTGGGATCAAACCCATGACCTGTGGCTCTATAGGCAGTAAAGTAGCCAGTGCGCTACATCTCTATATTTGTTAACAAGCCCCTGGCTGGCTACAGAAGGACTGCTGGTCACCACACAAGCTGTCTGCTGTGGCTACCAGGATAGGGTCAACCTGTCCGTACCCATGATGCACAGCACATGCAAATCAGCAGTCTACAGATGATCACAGGATGGGGTATGCACCCCACAGCACCTCATTCTGGTAGGGGAAACTGACCAAGTGCATCCCCACAGCACCTCAGCCTAGTAGGGGGTGCCGGCGGTGTGTGTTAGAGGCACAGAGTAGCTACACACCATCACATTGTGTGGGTATTATGCTCACCCTGAGGGTGAGGTGGGGCAGCCAGCAGCAGGTCTGAAGCACCTTTCATAGCAGGAATAGGCTATGTTGCAGGTCCCCATCCGTGCCAGTGTGTGTGATAGGTAGTTCCTGCAGAGATACCTAGGATGCATCAGTGTCCATCTGTAGTTGTCAATCAGGTGTAGCCCTTATGGTTTGCAATGCACGCAGAATAATGCATATGCTGTGTGGGTGCCATGGTAACATGATGTACATGAAGGGGGTAGTGGTGTTTGGACCCATAGGCAGATTATGTACCACCACCCAACCCACCTTCCATGGCTGAGGGTGGGAGACAGGATCCCCCACCAACAGATCCACATTCTACCTCCCTGCTATGGTGGCAGTGGAGGGGGGCCATCAATCCCAATCCTGTTGAGGAACAGACACCCTACAGGGCAGCCAATGCAGAGCTGTACGCACCCATAAGGCAATGGCAAACAGACAGTAGGCCTGGGAATGCTCAGCTGTCCCCCCCCACCACCATCTGACATTCTCCAGCAGCAAGCACAGTGAGTCACCAGCCACTGCACCCTGCAAGGTGTTCCAACCATACATATATAATTGCAGACAGTCTGCTAGCTAAGCCACAATGCATGATCCTGGAAAAAATGTGAGCACACCCACCAAGCAGATAAATCAGTGATTGGGCCTCAAAAGAGAAAACCCATACATTTCACTTGAGACAAATGCAATATAGCACTATGGGGAGCAAAGCTATGCCATGGTCACTGCTCAGTCAGGGTGAGAGTGACCTCCCAGCAGGACATGCTTTGGCCACCCTGTCCGTGCAGGTGGTGGCCGGCCACTACAATGTCCGAGCCATTGCCCCATGCCCTGTGCAGAGGCATCCTGGGCATGCCACCCTGTCCGGGCTATACCCACGGTACCTTACTCCTCATTATGCACATTGGCAGGCTGACACTGGCAACAGTGCTAGCAGTGTGGGCTGAGGAAGGTGTTGTCAGCCACCACACACTGGGTAGACAGACACACACTCCCACACCTATGCCAGCATTGTGCAACTATAGAGGTGTTTGGCAGCCCTGGCCACCATACCAGTCCTGGGCACAGTGTAGGCATGGCTATGGTACGCAATACTGTTGGGGTCACTCTGTCAGACACCGGACCTGAGGCACACTCCACAGACATCAGAAAGGTAGCTATGATGCAGCTCAATCAGCCAATTGTGCTTAACGTAGGAATTGCTATCTGCCAGTTATCATAGCAACCTTTTGATAGCTGTGTACAGTTTTCCCAGGTTTAGGGTGGCATTGCTAAGGTATGCAAGTGCTAGTATTGGGAGATGCATGCAGGGCCCAACATCCTGCCTCTCCAGGAGGCTTCGGATAATGCAGCCTGTGGTTGCGGGTGTGTCTGCCCTTGTTGGCCGCTGCTCTAGGGCAGAGGTTCCCAACTGCAGTCCTGGAGGGCCAAACACTGTTCGGGTTTTCATGCTGTCCCTAATGAATATGCATGAGATACATCTGCATACCATGTGGGCGGTGCATAGAAATGCAGCACAGCCATATTTATTAGAGACAGCATGGAACCTGAATGGTGTTTGGACCTCCAGGACTGCATTTGGGAGACTCTGCTCTAGATAATACGCATGTTTATGGAGTCTGTGCTCTGTAGGGTAAAATGTAGGTGTTTTGGGCATGTCTACATCATCTGCAATAAAGGTTCTGTCTGTATTAGCACGTTTTAGTAGTGGGCAAAACATGGGGGCTAGGTTGGCAGGAACCACAGCTGGGACTTGAACCTATGACTTTCTGCTCCTGAACACACTGGCTGTGTGCACTGCACCACTGTGTTGCCACAGAGACAGTGCATTCCCTAGGGATACCATGACTGTTCGTCAGACAGGGCCTGTCTGTTGCAGTGCATGGCACCCACCTACACAGGGCTAGGCCACAGTCTGCTCTGGGCAGCTGCCACTGCCCCTTCCACCACCAGTACCCCTCTGCCACCCTGCTGACATGCCCTTCTGCTGGTGGTGCTGGTGGAGTGCAGTCTCAGGCCATCCAGTGTGTGGGTAGGCAGCTGCCTATGGTGCGGGTTCTGGGGTAGGGTGCCTGCATAGCTGTCCACGCTTCCCCCCAGCACCGCCTGCCAATGTTCTGTGCCCTTGGGGGTACCTGCTGGGTACTATCCCCTGTGACACTGTGGGAAGCACACTCGTGCCCATGTTGGGCCCTCGTCAGTTGCTGTCTGGCTGCACTACTGTTTCAGCATTCCTATGGGCCACCTAGGCATCACCCTAGTCTGCACTGTGGCCCAGCTGCACCACAGCATGTGCCACCTGCAGCCCTCTGTGTCCCCTTTTCAAGCAGCTTGTTGTTATGGTCTTTATGTTATAATGTAAACCGCGCTGATGCCGAATAGTGCGGTATATAAGAACTTGTAATAAATAAATAAAATAAATAAATAAAAATCTGTCCAGTTGCCCATTCTGACATGCCCGCCCTGCTGTTGCGGAACATGTGCATGCCATAGGAAACCTGCCCAATGGAGAGGGAAAACTCTGCTCAGTGCAATTTCACTGTGGGCTCATTCATCTTGTATGGGGACGGAGCATAGACCCTTTCAAAATTCATATATTTTTTTTTTAAGCTTTCTCGGGAGTGTTTTTTGATGTTTCCCATTAACATCATTACTGGCCAGTGTGGTTATGTTTTTATTACTGGTCATTATCACTGTTTATTTGCCCTTTTGTTCCGTGCACTTGTATCACACTTATCACTTTTTGTAGGTTTCCTTGGTTTTGCTGTACATTGCTGACGGAAATGGTTTATTTTCCCTTTAAATCAGCTCTAACACCAGGGTTTCACTGGCGTTAGTTTTCAGCCTCAAATTTCACAGCGTTAGTGTGCAGGGAGCCTCTCCCCTCCCCAGGGGCGGCCCAAGGGGGGTGCGGGGCCATGTGCGGAGACTCGGTGCGGGGCCTCATTTGCATAAGGGGCCTCATTTGCATAAATATTTGCATAATGTTACCATACACTAACTTTTAGTAAACATGCCTCTTCATGAGTGTATGGATAAAAAAAGACAAAGATTTCTACATTACTATAATCCAGTGCCAACCGCCAGGCACATTAGGAACTACTACAAACACTGCCCATTTAGAACCCATAGCAAATCCACCGTATCCCAACAGCACTACCAGGACTCATAAAGCACCATACACTACCTATCAAAAGGCAACACTGCAAATATTAAACCAATACATTTCAGAGAATAACAATACATGACCTACTGGGGAAAGAGAACAAGTGACAATGTCAAATAGGAATTACATAAACAGAATACCTCAGCTCAGTTACACATGCAGAACATAGACTATCACCAAACAAGGAATCACAATTTAAAAACAGGAAGACAATAATTAAACTGGGAACCCTAAAAGCCAAACTTGGAATGTACAACAACAATGTAGAAATAAAACTATAAATTAATTTCCTCTTGTACTAAACAAAGCACAGACATTAATGATGCACATTTCCCAGAGCTGACATATTCCAGTTAATAAATTCAAAATAAAGAGATATCTTTGTACCTTTTGTGCATTTTTTTTTCAGTTGCAATTGTTCCAGCCACTTTCTTCTGGTTTATTTGTGTCTTCTGCTATCTCTCCATCGTCTGCTGTCCATTTGTCCTTTCTTCTCTTCTAGTTTTTTCCATTCTCTCTCTACATCTGCTTTAACATAATAATCTTTCTCCTTTTGCTCTTTCCTCATTCCTATTTCATCCACTCAAATTTTACCCCTCCATCCTCAATCCCCACTTAGTCTCCCAATACCCGGCCAATTGTACATTTTTCTTCCCTCCCACACAAAATATTTTTCCCCTCTCCATTTCATTCTCCCAGCCCCATCCCCTTCTAATCTCCCCCAACATCAGCTCCCTTTTAGTTCCAGCCCCACCCAGTATCCGCTCCCTTCTAGTCCCCACATCAGCCCATTTCCAGTCCTAGCTCCCCCATCCATTTCCAGTCCTATCCGAGTCCCTTCATCAGCTCATTTCCAATACCAGCCTCCCATCAGCCAATTTCTAGTCCTTTCCTAGCCCCACCATCAGCCCATGTTAAATCCTAGCTCCCCTCCACTCAGCCCATTTCTAAACCAAGCCCCCCATGAGCCTACTTCCAGTTCTAGCCCCTCCATGAGTCCATTTCAATCCAAGCCCCCACCAAAGCCCATTTCCAATCTTAGCTCCCCCCAACACCCAATTCTCAGTTCTATCCTAGCCCATCCATCAGCCCAGTTCCTGTCCTAGCTCCCTCCCCTAAGAGCCCATTCCAAGCCCCCCTTCCCATCAGCTATTTGCAGTTCAAGCCCCCTTCCACTCAGCCCATTTCCATTCCAAGTCCCCCTCCCCATCAGCTATTTGCAGTTCAAGCCCCCCACTTCCCCTCAGCCCATTTCCATTCCAAGCCCCGTCCCCATCAGCTATTTGCAGTTCAAGCCCCCCACTTCCCCTCAGCCCATTTCCATTCCAAGCCCCTTCCCCAACAGCTATTTGCAGTTCAAGCCCCCTTCCACTCAGCCCATTTCCAGTCCTAGCAACCCCCCCAACCCATTACCAGTCCTAGCCCCCCCCATAGCCCACTCCCAGTCCTAATCCCACCAGCCCATTTCCAGTCCTAATCCCCCATCACCCAATTTTCAGTTTAAGCCCCCCATAGCCCATTACCAGTCCTAACCTCCCCATCAGCCCACTCCCAGTCCTAATCCCCCATCACTCAATTTTTAGTTTAAGCCCTCCCATAGCCCATTACCAGTCCTAACCCCCATCAACCCACTTCCAGTCCTAATCCCACCAGCCCATTTCCAGTCCTAATCCCCATCACCCAATTTTTAGTTTAAGCCCCCCAGCGCCCATCACCACTCCTAACCCCTCCCCAGCGCCCATCACAACTCCTAACCCCCCAGCGCCCATCACCACTACTAAACTTCCATTCCCAGCACCCATCACCACTCATAACACCCTAAGCCAGCCCAGTGCCCATCACCACTCCTACCCCCCCAGCCAGCCCAGTGCCCATCACCACTCCTAACCCCCCCCAACCAGCCCAGTGTCCATCACCACTCCTAACCCCCCCAGCCAGCCCACCCCATCCCATCACTACTCCTACCACCTCCCCCCCCCCCGCCCCGCCCAGCCCAGCCCACCACAACTCCTCCCCCCCCCCCAGCCCAGCCCAGCCCATCACTACTCCTAACACCCCCCCCCCCGCCCAGCCCAGCCCAGCCCAGCCCATCACTACTCCTAACACCCCCCCCCAGCCCAGCCCAGCCCAGCCCAGCACCACTTCTAACCCCCAGCCCAGCCCAGCCCAGCCCAGCACCACTCCTAACGCCCAGCCCAGCCCAGGGAAATTTTTTAAAAAAAGAAAACCTGTCTCCTGCCGCTGTCGGGGCCGCTGCGGCAGAATCGAGCGTGCCGCGGGGCCCCCCTGTACCCGGCACAGCCTCTCCTCCCTGTAGCAGCTCTCTCGTTGGAGCTGCAGTCAGACGCGCCGGCTTGCAGAGCGCGAGGGAAGAGTTTTTCCCTCGCTGCTCTGTTAAGCCCGCGGGGGCTGATGGGAAGTTCCCATCAGCCCCCGCGGGCCTAACAGAGTCGCGAAAGGGAAACTCTTCCCTTCGCGCTCTGCAAGCCGGCACGTCTGACTGCAGCTCAGAAGAGAGAGTTGCTACAGGGAGGAGAGGCTGTGCCGGGTACAGGGGGGCCCCGCGGCACGCTCGATTCTGCCGCGGCGGCCCCGACAGCGGCAGGAGACAGGTTTTCTTTTTTTTTTTCAATTTTACTTTTACAAAAGAATGTTTTTTGCGCGGGGCCCCCTGAAACGCGGGGCCCTGTGCAAAAAACATTCTCGCTCAATGGACGGGCCGGCCCTGCCCCTCCCACTCTCTGCCCATTGACCCTCTCTCTCCGCCCCTGGGGAGCCTTACTCCGCCCTCCGGGAGTCTTTCTCCACCCTCAGCGCTCATTTGCGCCGCTGCGCGTGTTATCACGTGCTAAGGTACCTCTGCGCCCAATAAAGCGCCATTATTGCATGATAAGGTACCTTATCGCGCGATAACGTGGCAGAGCGCACATTAAGACGGTTTAGTAAACATACCCCTTAGTCTATTAAAAATCCTTCTATCACTATTATCTCACTTCACACAATACCTTCTAATCACTTGCTCATACCATCAACTATATCCTCATACCAACTAACATACATGCATAGACCATCACAATATACTAATCCTTACAGACTAAGGCTTAAAACTTTCTACATTAAGGATTACCAAACAAAATCAACAAATCAGAATGCACAGAAATCACAGTGCTACAACATTTATCTGTTTTTTCATTCATACTGAGATCAGAAAGCTATCAAAACAAAATGTACCTCTCTAGAAACCAAAACGCACAACTCAAAACAATTGAAAACGCTTTACCTAAGACCCACGAGTGAAACAAAACAAGAAAAATCTGTCTTTACACATTACTAACAAAGATAAGAACACAGACATTTCAAATATCAACTTACAAGTCTGACAAAATTCAGCTCTGACTTACTAAGGAAGAAATTCCGCATATGAGAAGACAGCAATTAATTACCAAGTTTCAGTCAGGCTTTTTAAATCTTTTACAACCAGAAAAACATTATTCTTTTAAAAACACGACAGAAAACAAATGAATCATTATACACTTTCTCTTCTAATACACACAACTTACATTTTCCCTCCAATTTTTGACATGTACCATTATCTTCAAACATCACAGTTCCTCTGAAAAAGTCCCTCCTAAAGGACTTTGCAATATCACCATGATTATAATAGGCTGCCTCTCTTAAACACTGCCTGTATGCCATACTCACAATCCTCTGTCTTCTTAGCCTTGTCTTGAATGAAGAGAAATGAATATCCCTGGCACGACACAAACTGTCAAAGGTTTTACCTGCTTCAGACATGAACAGACATCTGAAAGGTGATTGTTTTTGAATGGATCTTTTAGCCTGTGGCCTACTTCTGACCAGATAGCAAAACCTTGATCCTTGGAATTCAGTTCTCTAAATTCAACTGCAAACTGCAAATAAAGAAGTGCAGACACAGAGTTATATAAAACAGTACAACTTAAGCTTAGCTTCCCATGATTCCCCCCTCAGCTAGGCCGTCGGACCTCCTTTTATTAGGGAAAAACTCTTACATTGAAGAAATACAGCTCTATGTCAAGCTTTGTTTATGTAGATGTTCTAGATCAGAGCAGAGACATTTCTGCTCCAGCATTCTAAAAACAAAAGCATTCTTTCTCCTAAATTACAGCCTTGGCTTTTATAACACATCTCTCTCCAGGCTGCTAGACTTCAGACTGCCAGCAACATTCCAAGCCATTCTCCACATTAACCCTTTCCAGAGGGCCCTTCAAGTTATTTTCAACAGTTTTGTCAGGCAAATGTCTGGAGGGTATAGAAAAGAGGCTATACTAATGTCCCTTTTATTGTACACTATAGTATGTCAATGAACCCCGATGGGGAATGGGGTCTCATGTTTTCATTTTGCTTCACTTCTGGACATCCCCTTACCCTGGCTTGCATGAGATGGACCCACCCCATGCTTCTCTAAGAGGGGCATCTGCAGTATGTGGCCATGACAACTACAGTGGGGACGTCTATATTACTAAAATTGGCTGGCGGCATAGACATTCCTGGAATTTTTCTGCATGTTTGGTCCTGGTCATCCCAGATTTCACTTAGACATCCTTTCTAAAATGCCCCTTCACATGCCTCTTATAAAATTATCGCTGCCTACAAGTGCACAATATGTCAAGTAGGCAGGTACTTTTAGGCAACCCGGGTATAAACGTGTTTGAGGAAGGAGATTTGAGCAGAATCATGAGGTAAGTACACACAGGGCCAGTGCAAGGAGATGAGGCACCCTAGGCAAACCTCATCCCTTGTGCTCCTCTGTCTCTGCCCCCACCTCATCCCTGGCCCCCATTGCTGCTGTTGCTGCCCCTCTCTGGGACCAACAGTGGCGGCAATGGTCTCAAACAGTCCCATAGTGGTAACCATAAGCCTCCGGCACTGGAAGACTGACTTCCACCCCCACCAAGGCCCAATGCTGACTTAGTGGCAGAAGCATAAGTCTTTGCTTGCCATTAGTGAACTCCCACCGTATCTAAAATTATATTTTATTTGTTACCAAGTAAGGTGCATTATTGAAAAAGAAGAGTGTGTACAGTAGTTGTTTATTGAAGATTCAACAAAATGAATAAAGGGTTCATAAAACAGACATTTCCTACAATATCTTTAAATGTGATTCGGTTGGTTTTGCAGAGTGGTTGTGGATTAGAAATTGATATTCAAGGAATGTTAAGCTGCAATTTATTCATTAATGTGCATACACTTCTTTTTGTGTTATAAATTGTAAGCTTTCTCCATGTGCTGATGAGCTCCTGTTTTTATTTTGTGGAAATTCAGGACACCTATTTTCAATTGGGGTTGTGTTGGTTTGATGTTCTGTATTGTGTCTTGTTTCTAATAGCAAAAAGGTGATTGAACTAAAAAAACCCCGAGAAAATTCAGAAAAGTCCTTTGTTAGTTTCAAAATATTTGATCATTTAACTTTCAAACTCTTACCCTCCTGAATTGTTTCAAGATTCTTTTTTTAGTATACTGCTCATCAGGTTATGGATGCAGAGTTATGGTCTTGAGAAGTATTCTTCCACAAAACTGTCACCATTGTCTGCCTTGTGGTATCTGGTTTTCTATCTGTGTGAATTGATTCTTAAGAACATAAGAACATAAGATATGCCATACTGGGTCAGACCAAGGTCCATCAAGCCCAGTATCCTGTTTCCAACAGTGGCCAATCTAGGTCATACATAGCTAGCAGTTTCCCCAAAAGACACAGGTACCACAATGCTTGTATTGGGTCAAGCATTGATATCGTGCATCCCTTTTTAATAATGGTTTATGGACCTTTCCTCCAGGAACTTATCCAAACTTTTTTTAAACCCAGCTACACTAAGGGGTATGTTTACTAAATCGCGTTAGTGCAGTTCGCGTTAGTATCCGCGTTAATAGGACAAACCCCCAAATAAGGAGATAGGCGGGACAGCGGAAGACCTAACGCACGTTACAGAACTAACGAGCGATACGTGGCGCGTTAGAGGAGGCACCGCGCGTTAAGCACAAGAAGCCACACAGACATACCTAACCCATACAGAGCTGTAGCACAATGGTTACTGCAGTGACTGCTGATACGGGCAGCATGGGTTCGAGTCCCCAGGGTGCCAGATGCAGAAGGCTGGCTGATGCAGCATCCTGTACATGATACAGTGAGGGAGGGGGCATATAATTGTCATCATTTTGGAGGGGTGCAAGCAAACACACCCACACATTAGATAGTGAGTGAGGGGGCAGGTATATGCCAATTTCCCTTTTGGGGCGCAAGCAAACACACCCACACGTTATCTAGTGCGTGAGGGGGCATGTATATGTTGCATCTGTGTTGTAGGGGTGCAAGCAAACACACCCACACATTATCTAGTGAGTGAGGGGGCATGTCTATGTTCACCTGCCTTCTAAGGGTGCAAGTAAACACAACCACACATTATATAGTGAGTGTGGGGGCATGTATATGTCTTGTATGTGTTGTAGGGTTGCTAGCATACATACCTGACCCATACAGAGCTGTAGCACAATGGTTACTGCAGTGACTGCTGATACGGGCAGCATGGGTTCGAGTCCCCAGGGTGCCAGATGCAGAAGACAGGCTCATGCAGCACCCTGTACATGATACAGTGAGTGAGGGGGCATGTCTATGTTGCAGAGTTTCTGTAGGGGCGCTAGCAAACACACCCACACATCATATAGTGAGTGAGGGGCCCGTTTTCTTTTTATTGTATGTGCTGTAAGGTTGCTAGCAAACACAACCACACAGTGGTGTACCAAAAGTTGCTGCAGAAGGCACCCCATAACGCACAACATAGGCCACACTATAAAGTGGAGTGTCCACTGAGGCACATCAAAATGTCCCCCATAGAGCAGTCCATAAGGGAACATAAAGGGAGCCAGAGAAGGTGACACATGGTGCACCCTATGATGCTCAGTATGGTAATAGCACGCTTGAGAGGCTGTCGCTGGTAGCAGTCCTGTGTATGTAAAACATATAATGCGGCAGACACCCCTATAAAAGGAGTCCATTGTGGGTCTGAACCCATGACTACTGGCTCCACAGGCAATGAGTGACCCACTGGCCTGCAGCCCCATAGCTGGTAACCACCCCCTGGCTGTCCACTGAAGGGTGGCAGGACACCACACAACTGTCCGTTGTTGTGGCCTGGATCTGTACCAATGCAGGGATCCCCATGGTGCACTGCACATGCAGACCAGCAGTCCACAGATGAACACAAGAAGGGGTACGTACCCACATAGCTCCCTGGTATGGTACGGTGAAATGACTGTGTGCGTCACTGCACATAGTAGTAACAGACAGTATCCCAACAGGGTGCCCCAGAAGAAGCTAGGAAATGTGTCAGTGAAGGCAGACTGATCATTAGCACAATGGGTAAGAAACTGCCTGGTGGTGCAGGGTCTGTGAGTTCAATCCACCCTGTGTGTCCAAAGACCAAGGCTGCCTGCAGCAGTACCCCCCGCAAACAGTAGTCACACATATGTTGAACCAGTCAGCCCCCTGCCTAAACCATTGAGAACCCCATATTTTGGTCGGACAGAAAGAACATGAGAGGGAGGAAAATATGCCCACCACCCCTCGTTGGGAGTGTCCGTGTAATCATGAGAGGTGCAGCACCCAAAGGTAGAAAACACTGTGAATCTGCAGCAAGAACTGGGTGTGTGAAATGTACAACGGTAAAGATATACACAAATCATGTAATAAAGGAAAGACAACGTCAAACTGTACCAGAAACAATGCAGGGGACAACCCAATTGCCGTGCCATTGGAATGCAGCATCAAACAGCACCAGGACATGCTTTGTGTGCCACAACTATGGGCCCTGTACCAAGTGGATGTGTCCCTGCAAGGTTGGCGTATCTGTGGATGGGTGTGCGTCATGACTCCTACACTAGATCAGTAATATCATAGGTAGTCTGGTTTGTATGTCCAACAAGTTGTGCTGGCAAACACCCACCCACAGGGATGTAACTTGAAGGTGTCACATAGGGTAACCCCATGAAAGCCACACCAGAGGACAAAGGCTAATGTTCACTGTCTGGCACAGCACCCTATAGGGCTTTTCACAAAGCACCACATAGGGCATGTTACAGGGACCATGAGGAGTCATTGTGCGGAGTCTGCAGTGTGAGGGCGTTGCTGTTGTTAGCACCAATGTAAAGCAAGATAAGAATACGCCCCCCAAGGTGCTCACAATGAACCACTGTGTGTTAAAACCCATGACCCAGGGCCCCACCCCCAAGCATGGAAACAACTCTATGCTTATATTGCCAGTGCACATAACAAAGTCACAATAATGAGGTGGCCAGCCCCTGGAGCAAAACTGACAGATGACCCAAGCACCCGAACCAAACTCACAGAAGTTGCACCATGTACATGCAAGGGCTGCCTGACAAAGAAACAAAGCAAGGTCTCAGCAAAGAAGGGCATATGGTAAACACAATCAAGACCAAGGTCATGATCATTACCAAATATAGAAGGCCCAATAACATCACAGACCGCTTTGCAACATGGAATGTCACTGGCAAAAGCAAATGCAAGAACAAACATACTATGGTTATTGTGCGCAAGAAAATGAAGATGTCCGTAACACCTGAAACCAAACCCCCTACCTGTGCACCGAGGGGCGCCATGTCGTCACCCAAGGTGCCTGCTGGGGTGCTAAGGATATGGGAGTATGCAACAGTACCCATGGTGCACTGCAGATGCCCAGCAGCAGTCCAGAGATGACCATAGGAGGGGGTAGGCGCCCCCACAGCGCCTGGGCCGGAAGGGAGAGAGGAATATGTACGCCACTGCCATAGATCACCAAACGACAGTAGGCCAACAGTGTGGCCAAGAACAAGCAGAAATGGTGTACCAGTACAGTGTGAAGACAGGTGTCCAAAGTGAACCGAAATATGTGGTAAATCGGGATAGGAGAGTGCTGACAGAACTGTGGCCCATTGAACAATATGGCACGTTGCATCACAAATGGTATGTTTGCAAAGGTCAATGTGCCCTAGAGGCTACAAGGTGTGCCTGGAGGGCCTGCAGGACCTGTGTGGAACAGAGACAGATGTAGCACAAACACCACCTACAGCCCACAGTAACGACAATGAACAGTTGACTGTTGGATGGCAAGCAGGGAGTTAAGGGACCCTCAAACATGACAGCATCACACGTGTATGGCAGCAGCGCAGACAAACATGCCGGGAGCAACAGCATCACAGCAAAGGGTCTTGGCACCCTGGTGTACCAGAAAAAAGGTGTGTGGCAGGTGAGGAGAATAGGTGCCCCCCAGTGGAGGGTGAGGTGGCCAGAGAGGTGAGCAGGACATGCAGTGTGTGAAAAGATGCAGATATCAGGTAAGGAACTGACACACACACCCACGACACCTGGGGGACAGAAAGGAGACACACACATAAAAACAGCCACACACAGAATGCATAGATAGCACCACATGACGTGGCCACAACACTGAGCTCACTTCACATGGACCACAGAAGTAGATGACAGTGAAGACCACGGCACCATCCCAATATGATCATGTACATGCACATGACACGCATACACCGCAGGGGCCAAGAGCATGTGCAGCAGCGGTGGCATACCTAGATAACAACTAACGAAAGGCTGAGAGCAATAGGCAAAATGCAGAATAAGCAGGCGGTGTATGTCCCAGAGGATGGAAGGCGAGGGCTACCTGAAAGGTACACCAGTGGCCTGAATGGGAATGTTACTGTCAGCCAAAAGCACACAGAGCCCCAATAGCAGATCCAGACACCGATGCACGGCGGACATCACGACGTCTGCATGGGTAGCTGTGAGAGGAACATGGCCACAGTGCAGTGTGTCCTGCGGAAACACAATGTTGATGTACATTGCATCACCATCAAAACTGTGACCCATCTGAGGAACATTTATGACGCCTGTGCACAATGTACAGTCGCCCACCATCGGAAGGTAACAAATGGATGATGGAACCCAATTGGAGAGGGGGCCAAACACATCCCTACAACACACATAGGCAGGGTGGCGCATAAGGAATGACCATGTGGACAGGTCACTAATAATCAGGAACATACACAGTGAGATAAAGTACGCATGCACGAAGCCCAGATGTTCTGCCCCCCAACACTGAACGTCAAATGTAGACACAGAGCACATCACATGCATGAGTGGCACATATCTATCAAATGACCCATTGCCAGTGGCTGATCAACCTAGCAACCGATTATACACTGACCTGTGCAAGAGTACACACACAGCCGCACAAGACGTGTGCAAGATACAACATGCAGACCCCCAAGATGTGAACAGGTAAAGGCTACCTCTGTGACCTATGGAAGCGAAGGGTGAAGGAGCAGTGGTCCAAATACATGTGCAGCACCATAGGAGCAGTGGAGAGAATACAACATATATGTGACCAGATGTGACGACTGTCATGCCATTCCCACTACCCTGCAACTCACCCGAGCCAACAAGAAGGCTGCATATATGAACACACACCCCCCACATGCAGCACAGCCTCATGCAGCATTATAAGGCAATCCGGGTGGGCCTGGAACACAGAAGCTCATCCTGTGGAGCCAAGAACAGGACAGAGATATGGAGGCATCAGATGGCAGTGCTGCACAATCCTCACACCACCTAACACATGACTAACCCAGAGACACATCCCCAGCACACCCATAACTTACAGGTAAAGATCTCCTCGATTAGATGCTGCCTGGCTGCCATCCCCGCACGTGTGTCACCATGGCCAGGTGCAGGAGGGCACATAGGATCCGGGCCGAGATCCTCTTTAATTTCGACAGGAACATTGTGCCTGAGAGCAATGTTGTGGAGGATGCAACAGGCTATGATGATCCTTGCCACAGTCAGCGGTTCGTACTGTAAGGCCCCGCCAGTCCTATCCAGACACCTGAAGCGACTTTTGAGGACGCCAAAGGTGCGCTCAATCACTGAGCGACTGGAGGCATGGGCCTCATTGTACCGTAGCTCTGCACCTGTCCGGGGGAGATGCACAGGGGTGAGCAGCCAGGTGCGACACCCATATCCTGCATCACCTGCAGAAAACAATGGTGCAAATTCACATGCGTGCTGAGCCAATAATGGAATGACAGACGTAGCGATTCAGAACTGGACAGCCAAGAGGCCATGCACACACATATGAGGCAAATGAAGTGCACACAGTGGTAGCGCAGCAGAGGCTGTCGAGGCCAGTGGCAAATGACCATGACATGCTGATAGTGGCAGTGTACACCCATGTAACCGTGACACATGACATGTGCAAGAACTGGTTCACCAAAAGCAGTTGTGGGAAGTGTGAGGCAAGGTGCTGGACATTGTCAAATAGCAACCGGGGGTGCAGGGAGGCACAGGTGTGCAAGTAGGTGGCTGCCCAGACCTGTCGCATACACAGCACCAGCCACAGGGATACATTGCGTGGGTGGTGTGGGGGAAGCAAACGGCGGTGGTGGTGAAAGGGAACACCGAAGACGGTGCC
This sequence comes from Ichthyophis bannanicus, assembly GCA_033557465.1. Lineage (NCBI taxonomy): Eukaryota > Metazoa > Chordata > Amphibia > Gymnophiona > Ichthyophiidae > Ichthyophis > Ichthyophis bannanicus. Next base: position 1,316,785,871 of record CM066031.1, read on the forward strand.
CAGACATGCAGCAGACACGTGTGATAGTTAAATGGGCACCAGCACATCCCCTGGCGAGCCCAAAGCATGGCCAGAAAGATTAGGCCGCGCACACAGAATGAGGCCCATGAGGGTGGGTCTAGGCCCCCCCACCAGGCTGCCTCACCGACATCCATGCAAAAGATGGGCTAGCCAAGTGACTGACACCACTGGGAGACATGGGTACAACTGTCAGTGCAGTATGCCCGTGGACGGATTTGCAGGCCATGGCTAGGATGCATGTGTAGCTCACAGGCATGGGGGGGACACAACATATGCAGCCCGGTCGCACATGTACACAGTTCATCCTGTAGAAGAGAGCAAGGGCATGGAGAAATAGACACCACACTGGCCTGCTGGGACACACATGTGCCAGCAAACCAACACACATCTTAGACAGAGAGATGTTTGTGACGAAACATATGTCTAGGACCAGGACACCAGTGACATGGCATGAGGTTGTGAGCCACACCCAACAGTGCACTCCCAGAAATACCGCTCCAATGTCAGTCAACCAGTGGAGAATGGTGACAATGCAGCAGATACACCCACCTACAGTGGGCGCATGTCAAATACGCGGAATACCCACCCAGCAGGACGTAGTCACCAAACTGACCAGTCTCAAACTGGTCAAACACTGCCGAGTTCTGCAGGATATAGGAGTCATGGGCAGACCCTGGGAACCGCGGAACCACATTCAGGATACGCATACCTGCATCACAGACAACCTGCACATTGAGGGAATGGAAGTGTTGGCGGTTGTGGTACACAACCTCCCTGTCGCGTGGCGGGACAAGGGCAACATGTGTGCAATCTATAGCACCCATCACGTGTGGGATCCCAGCAATCCAATGGAATGCCTGTGCCAGGGCCGCCCACTGTTGCCTACCGTTGGGAATTGCTATGTAATTCCCAACCCGGCTGACCATGGCACGCAGTACCTGGTGGAGACAGCGGGAGAAGGTGGGCCTACTCATCCCACCCACTGCTGCCACCGAGGATTGGAAACAGCCAGAGGCAAAGAAATGTAGGGCAGCCAGGAGCTTGGTCATACCCGGTATAGCATGTGACCGGGCAGTCAGGGGCTCAAGGTCAGGTCTGAGGTCCTGATAGAGCTCCCTAATGGCCCCTGTGTCCAGCCGGTAGAAGGAGAATACCTGGCCCTCTCGCAGGTCCTGGAGCAAGACCCTGGGCCTGTAGAGACGCCACAGGCGTTGTTGTACCTCAGCACGCCTATGGCGTCGTTGGTAAACCACACCCTCCTGTGCAGGCCCCACAGCTGCAGGCCTGAGTTGCAGTGGCAGTGCACCTATGCCCAGGGCACCAGCCCCAGGAACAACATCTCCCTCCTCCTGGAAAAGCAGGTCTGCCAGCTCAACCAATGCAACCACTGCACCACCTGCATGCGCAGTTTGAGCCATGATAGACACAGTTAGGAGGGTAGCAGGGCTAGAAATAGTGGTGTGGGTGGGGATGGACACCACATGATTGCCACTCACCTGGGGAAACAGAATGTTCCAGATTCCAGTAATTAGACGATGTACCTGTATGAAAGTGCAGCGCGCGCTGCTCCGCGCGTCGTTCACATAATGCAGCCGAGGACAATCATCCACGTATCACATTTATGTAGGTGAGTCCGAGCGATGTCGCAGGGTGTATATAAACTGCGTATCACACCTTAAGCCACATCCAGACGCCAATGCAGGGGTGACATAAAATGCATGTGCCCATGAGCAGGCAATGGGAGACGCATTGCGACGCGCGAAACACCGCGTGCAACGTCAGAGTGCAGGCACGTATGTCTCACGTAGTGCTGCATAAGCCTACGCTACCACTACGGCACAGATAAACATAACCTTACCAAAGGAGGGTACATGTGCACCAGCATTACACAGAACGAAACTGCCGTAGAAGGGATGTGTAGGAGGGATCCGTGAATTCTCCAGTACTGCCTACACGCACACATATGATGTCACTTCCAGCGCATAGCTTGGCGCGTAGAGATGCGTGACGGAACACGCCTCATGGCACACGTGGCTCAGCGGGTACCCAACGCCCTGCGAACCACACCCCATGATAACCTATATATAGGCTTGGCACTGTATGGCTAACCCCCTTGCAGAAACATACTGAACAGTATGGATATTGCACAGACACAGGACCATGGACATCCCCAGGACCAGCCCACACATCCAGCTTCACCAGCCACATCTCCACAGGAGGTGGTTGCAGGACCATCTGGGATTCATCAGGCTCCAGGTGGGCATAGAGGTGGCAGGCCACGCCAGGCCAGGGTCCCTGTCCCGGATGAAACACGGCGCCGAGCCGTACGCTTCAGCCAGCAGGAGAATGACCTCCTGCTGGCCAATGTACTTGAGAGCTACGACCTCCTTTTTGTGCGGCAGAGTGCCACACTCACCATTGCCATGCGGGCAAGGGCGTGGTCCGAGGTCCAGGCAGCGGTTGCAGCAGCTAGGGGACCACAACGCGATGTTGAAAATCTCAGAAAAAGATACTGTGATATCAAAAGGCATGTGAGGGCCGAGCTGGTACGTGAGCGACGAGGGGCCCAAGGCACTGGAGGGGGACCAGCATATGTGCCAAACCTTAGTGAGCTGGAGAGATGCCTGGCTGATCGGCTCGGGACAATGTATGTGCACGGACTCCCTGCAGCATTGGACACGTCCCACTCACAAGCAGGTAAGGGGGGAATGCAGACCAAAGTGGGAATGTAGCATGGTCACATGGTGCGAGACTAGAAAGGGGGGGCAGTAAGTGGCTGTCCTGCACGAGGGGGAAAAATGAGACACAGTGTGACCAACCATTCAGGAGCCACGATGGGTGGTGGGGGGCCTGTGTATGGGTGGCAGTGGGTGGTAATATGCAGTGAATGTGATACCGTGCATGGGTGTATGCCCCACAATGACAGCAGAGGGTGACAACATGTTGCATGCCACACATGGCTGGCTTGGCAGGACCACTAGGGCCACACGTGTAAGGGGATGGCCTAAGCGACGACACACTTCACCCTCTTGGGACATGCTGAGTGGGGTCAGGTTGAGAGTGACGATGGCCTTGGCTGGGGTTTGCGTCAACACCCGGAGGTGTAGGGGGGGGCCTCAGGGGGCGGACCACAGGGGGCACCTGCATGGGGAGTGCACAAACGTAGTGGGGTGCCACTACAGCCATGGCTCAGACACACGTGGATCAGTAACCCACGGTTTCCTTAGGGGGTATGTGATGGGGTGGGCAGACAGCAAAGAGCACCCTCTGACGTATGTATCCCTGTGGCACCCAGGTGATCCCTGCGCCATCGACCAGGAGGAGGAGCCACACGCGGTGGCAGACATGGCCCCACCAAGCCCCATTGACACTGGTGCGGAGTCCAGCAATGTGTGCGTGGAGAGTGAGGATGCACCCCTTGGTGATGGGGAAATGGACGCCCCGACATAACGGATGTTGGCGCACCAATCAACGCAGGGGACACTGGGGACATGCCTGTGGATGTGCGGGGGCAACAGAGGAATGAGGCACTGGCTGCTGTGGTAGATGTCATTGCACAGATGCAGGCCCACTCTGACGCAGCCCACAGAGATGCTGAGGGTGAGTGTCCTATCCTGCTATGGTAGATATGGACCCGAGCAAGTGTCGCTGTTTCCCACAGCTCACATTGTACTATGTCCTCTCCCCACAGGTATACGGCATGCCTTGCGCACCGTGGTCCAGACACAACGGCGTCAACTGCGTGTGCAGAGAAGCCTCCAGCATACCATGTCGGCCCTCCTGGGACGTGCGGACCGCATGGCCGCGGCATGTGAGAGATTGGCTGCCGCACAGGAACGTATGGCAGCAGGGAGGGGGGCAGGAAGCCCTCCTGTACAGCAGCCACAGGGGCCACCACTGCATGCAGCAGCAACAGCAGCATGGGGGCAGCAACCACCAAGGGGTGGGCGGGGACATCCAAGGGGTGGCAGGGGGAGGTCTAAATAAAGGGCCACACAGCTGGCCAATGATGGTGTCATGTGCTTCCTGTCTCAATTATTTGCATGACAATCACAACCCCACCCCACCCCCAGCCCCGTGGGAAGGTGACGTCGCGAACCCCAAGATGTCATTCACCACTGTCCCCAAACCCTACAGCCATGTCCACCATGGGTATGCTGCCAATCACAGAGGCTGCAATGCTGGTCTATCAATGCCATGTCGTGGTGGCATGCAATGTGCCGTGGGTGCCCAGGGACCCCATGGGCCAATACCCTATTGAGTCCTCAGCCACCATTGGTCTTTGTGCCGGTGTGGGTGCACTGTATGTCCTTTATGGGGAGCCACATTTGCCGCTCACAGCGTGCTCATCAAGCACAGTATGTACACTGTACATGTGACGTACCCAGGTTTACAAGCTCCCGCAGACATCCAACCAGTCACACACGTCACACATTACCACTGTGGCCCCCCGAGCACAGCCATGCATCTGTCACCACCCTAGGATCACCCCCCCCCTGTAATGGCTACCCGTCCCCTGTGCACCAGTGGCCTCCATATACACCTACACCCCGTGGGCCCCCATCATGGCACATCCTACTAACACATTGTTCCCCTTGAGCTACATCCAGCAACTGTCATCGTTCGCACCATCCGCACTGCGCCCCTCACCAGCCACAGTCACGCAACACTGTGCCACCATCCTGGGCATTATCCCACTAGGGCCCTGTCCCTACCCTCTACTGTGGCCACGCCCTGACCACTACACCCCTATGGGTGGTACCAACACTGGACCAATGCACTCCACTGACGATATGCTCTTGCACCCCCTGTGCACAGCCAGTACACCCATACCAACATACGGCAGTGTGGTCCTACGTCCCACAGCAGATAATTGACCCATCCTGTACCGTTCCCCATTACCACCCTGCATGCTGGTACACATGCTTTCCACACCGACAACATTTGCCAGGCACTACAGTCACACCTCGCCATACCGCTCACCTTCCCCTCCCCCCTCAGGCGCCAGCTACAGGAACCCCTGAGGTGCACCCTCTGTGTTTCCCCCCTAACCCCACCAGTACGTATACACCTCAGCCGCCCTTCCCTTGCCACCACAGGCCACCAATATGGGACAAGGCTGGATAGGATACACAGGCCATCCCCTACCCCCCGCCATATGTCCCATTGTCACTCTGTGCTGTCTGCCACGCACCTACCAATGCATTTGCTGTTGCACGTCAGTCATGCATGCCAGTCCCTACCCCTCTTGGTGGGCCACCCACACAGCAACGTAGCTGTGACATGTCTGTGGGGGGTGCCCACGCCACATACCTTACCTGTTCGACATCCACCCTTTGCTCCAATAGTGCCCACTGCAACACCCATCACTCGCACACCACTGTCACCAGGCAATGAGGGACATCTGACCACCAGGTACATATGATTATATCCAACAGTTATAATGTATGTGTGTAAAACATATTTACATTATTTACATTGTTATAGCCACGTGACAGCCGGCTATCATGGCCCATGCTGGCAGTTGATGACCGGCATGGCCAACCACGCATGCCACTGCATATTGCATTGTCCGCCCCCATCCCTGTGGCCAATGTGGTGGACATTCAATGGCACGGTCCATCACAGGGTGGGTGTGCCATGTGGCACCACACATTACACACCCTGGGGACCCCTGTTGGATGGTGGCTGACCGTCTGCGGCACGGGCAGGACGGTCATCCCGCTCACGCAGATGTTCAGCCACCATGGACAGGGTTGCCAGCACCTGCCCCTGGATCAGGGCGAACTGCCTCTGGGCCTGTGCCTGGGCACGCACAGCCACAGCAAGGCGCAGACCGCACATGCAGCCGCACAGACACACATCCTCCCGTGTCTGTGTGGCTGCATGGACAGCAGACCTGCCTGCGGCCATGTGTGGAAGGCACACATCCAGAGGGCCTGCCGTGCCCTGCTCATGGGGCAGGTGGCTGGTGCCCCCAGTGCCCTGTGGCGGAGCGTGCCATTGTGGACCGGCCCCCACCCCACCCCCTCCGCTGTACATCCCCTCCCTCCCCCCTGCCTCCAACATCCTCCCCACAACCCCAACCCCTCCCCCCACCTCCCCCTCCCTCTCCCTGCCAACCACCTCCTCCCTTTCCCCTCCCCTTACACTCACATCTACCCCCTCCTTATTCTGCTCCCCAACCTCCACAACATCATTCCCCATTTCTGCTGCATCCCCCACATCCCCTCCCATCTGGCCCCCATCCTCATCCCCCTCCTGTCCCTCGTTGGGGCGTGGTGATGCGAGCACATCCTCTGTATCCCTCTCTTGTCCGCCATCCTCATCATCGCTGTGTTCGTGGTCTTCCTCCAGGCCCACAACGTCTGCCGGCTCCTCCAGACCCTCCTCCTCGTTGGCTGCACGTGCATCAGCTGTGGGAGAGATAACACATGTCATCCCTTGGGGGAACATCCTCTTCCCATGTCACTGTGGACCTGTGGTTCCACCACTCGTTCCCCTACAAGGCCATGTCCCGGTACTCACCATTCTGCTGTGCCATCCTCTCGCGCTGCACCCTGGCAACGAACCTGGGGTACCTGGCCCTCAGCTCCCTTGCCTTCTTTCTGAGGTCCTCCACCTGTATGGGTGACACCGAACATTGCCCTTAGGTTCCCTGCCTCTGCATCTAACACTCTCACTTCATACAACAAGCGCCTTCCCCTATTGGGTGAGGCACTCATGCCCTCTTGCGTTCACGTGTGACAGTCCCATGTGTGGGCCACACACACACGCCACCCAGGTCAGTGCACCATGTGCCCTGTATGTGCGCCCCACGTACATGACACATCACAGCTTTGGTTGCCACCTACACACATCTGCATGTGCCAATCAGCCACTGTTGGGGTGTGAGGTTGTCACCTACAGTGCTCGCTGAAATCCCCTTAGCCTGCGGTTTCTGTTCTGTGATCCCATACAGGGCCTTTTTCCAAGGGCACCGGGTTGCTGCAGGGGACCCCTTTTGGGGCCTGCATCCCAGGAGCTGAGGTTTGCCCTCTGGTGATCACAGAAGGCACCAGCAGACAGTGGGCAGGGTGGAGGGGAGATGCCCTCATGTGGGGCCTATATCTGGTTGGAGCTGAGGTTTGTGTTTTGTGATCACAGAAGGCACCAGCAGACAGTGGGCAGGGTGGAGGGGAGATGCCCTCATGTGGGGCCTATATCTGGTTGGAGCTGAGGTTTGTGTTTTGTGATCACACAGGGCACCAGCAGACAGTGGGCAGGGTGGAGGGGAGATGCCCTCATGTGGGGCCTATATCTGCTTGGAGCTGAGGTTTGTGTTCTGTGCACCAGCAGACAGTGGGCAGGGTGGAGGGGAGATGCCCTCATTTGGGGCTTGCAGCATCGGCGGATGTACTTTGCAAATGTGTTGGTTAAAAGAGACATGGTGCAGACCCCCTTCCATTCCTGTTGGCCTGAGAGGTGGGACTGGGGTGTCTTGTGGATGGGTGACATCCCTGCCCTGCAAAGGCACCCTATACCACACCTCTGTGATCTGTGGTGAACCTCTGCCATGGTTGCAGCTACCCCCTTGGGGCAGGGGTGTCTTTTTATGGGGTGTGTGGCAGACTTTGCTAGCCGCAGGATGTGTCAGCACCTGCTATTCCCTGTCAGTGCATTGTGTATTTGTGCTGAGGTTACTGGGTGTGCTTTGTTTTGTCTCATCATTTGGGGGACTTGTCCCCATGCACTTACCTCACGTGGGTAATCTGAGCTCCGGTTAAACCTATGGGCCAGGCGCTCCCAGGCCCTCCTGACCCTTCCCAGGTTCTGCCTCCTGGATGAGCCCGGGAAGAGCCTCTGCTGGCGGAGGCAGAAGAGCTCTGTGAGGAAGTAGAGGTCCCTCTGACTGAAGGCAGGCTTCCTTGACATGGATGCCATTTCTTCAAACTGCCTTTGCTGCGCAGCCACGTGCGTTGCTGGGGGCGTGGCCATGTGCGTTGCTGGGGGCGTGGCCACGTGCGTTGCTGGGAGCGTGGCCACGTGCGTTGCTGGGGGCGTGGCCACGTGTGTTGCTGCGGACGTAAATCGTAGGAAGATGTACAGACACAGAGCACTAACACAGAGCTGTAGCACAATGGTTACGTTATTGACTGCTGTTACAGGCAGCATGGGTTCGAGTGCCCAGTGTGTGTAACGTAGACAGCTGTCCCAGGCATTAGCCTGTAAATTACAGGGGGAATGAGGAGGCTTTATTTTTCGGTACATTGCGTATGGGATCCTAGCCGCGTACGTTGGTACGTGCGTACCTGCGCGCGTAGCATCGTGCATGGGTACGTGTGGGTTTTACCAGTGTGGGCATTTCATATGTTACAGACTCTGTAGGGTGTCTTGCACCTATGCATTATGCTACCAGATGTACGTGTGATGCGCCATAGTTTATCAGAGGCTGTGAGCTCGTACTGTGGTTTCAGAGGGTTGGAATGTGACAGTCACACCCATGATGCACTGCACATGCAAATCAGCTGTCCACACATACACACCATGTGGAATGCACCCCCACAGCAGCTGGGCCTGGTAGAGGGAACTGACCATGTGCACCCCCACGGCATCTTGGCCTGATAGGAGGTACTTACCATGTGTTGTACTGGCACAGAGTAGCTGGACACCGTCACATTGTGCGGGTACTGTGCTCACCCTGAGGTTGCGGTGGGGCATCCAGCACTAGGTCCACAGCAACGTCCATGGTGCGGGTCCAAAGCAGTGTTACTGTGTGAGATAGGTATTTTCTGCAGGACCACCTTGGACATTTCTGTCTGTTTCAGGCAGGTGTAGCCCCATGCACCACCACCCACCTCCCCCAGGGCATCAAACAGGGTCACCTATCAAAAGATGCACATTCTACCTCCCTGCAAAGGTGGCAGTGGAGGGTAACATTAACCCTAGTCCTGCTGAGGGGCAGACACCCCACAGGGCAGTCAATGCAGCTCTGTACACATCCATAACACAATAGCAAACAGACATTAGGCCAGGATATAGTATGCTGCTCCCCACCACTATCTGATATTCTCCTGGTGCAAACCAACACACCCTACAAGCCACTCCATCACATCACCTACCAGCTGCAAACAGGCTGCTAGTGCCCAGTGGAGCTGCCTGCACACAGAACTGGGATGCCAGCATACACATCAAGCAGATACATCAGTGACTGGGCCCCAAAAGGAGACCTGTATTTATCACATGAGAGAAATACTATATAGCACCATGGTAGTGCCTAGCCATGCTGTGGTCACTGCACAGTCAGGGTGAGAGTGAGCTTTCAGCAGGATATACTGAGGTCACCCTGTCTGGGTAGGTGGTGCCCGGCCACTACAGTTTGCCTGTCACTGCCCTATACCCTGTGCAGATGCACCCTGGCCAGGCCACCCTGTCCGGCCTATACCCATGGTACTTTCTCCTCATTATGCACATGGGCAGCCCAATAGCAGCAACATTTCTGGCAGCGTGGACTGTGGAAGGTGTTTGCAGCCACCACACACTGAATAGACAGCCAGCCCCTCCCCCCCCACCCCACACCTATTCCAGCATTGTGCTACTATAGAGGTGGGCATCAGCCATAGCCACCACACTAGTGATGGACATAGTACAGGCATGGATATGGTACACAGGGCTGTTGGGGGTTCACTCACAAGGGTGGTGAACACTGTCAGAGTCTAGACCTGCAGCAAACAACGCAGACATCGGAATGATTGTTATGGTGGAGCTCACTGAGCGAGCTGTGCTTAACGTAGGAATTGGTATATGCCAGTTGTCATAGGGAACGTTTGGGACCTCTGAACCATATACACAGGTGTAGGGTGGCATTGCTACGGTATGCAAATGCTTGTATTGGGGGATACAGGCAGGGCCCAATGTCTTGCCTCTCCAGGAGGCATTGGCCAATTGGGCCTATGGGTGGGTGTCTGGCCCTGTTGGCTGCTGCTTTACAGCAGAGTTCCACGACTCCAGTCCTGCTGTTCCAAACACTGTTTGGGTTTTCACGCTGTCCCTCATACATATGCATGAGCTACATCTGCATACCATGGGGGCGGTGCATAGATATGCAGCACAGGCATCTTTGTTAGGGGCAGCATGAGGCCGGTATGGTGTGGGTCCCTCCAGGACTGCATTTGCGGAACTCAGCTTTAGGTAATGTGCCTGTTTCTGGTGTCTGTGTTTGGTGTGGTAAAATATAGGCCATGCGTCTGTTCTCTGCAAACAAGAGGTGTCTTTACTATTAATGTTTAGTGGTGGGTGAGACTATGGGGATTGGGTTGGCAGGAGCCCCAGCTGGGATTTGAACCTGTGACCCTCTGGTCTTACAGACACTGGCTGTGTCTGTTGCACCACACTGTGGCCACAGTGACAGTGCAGTCCCTTGAGTTAGTTAAACCTGCCTGAAGAGTCTGCAACCCTGCTCTGCAACAGGTTTACTGTGGCCTCATTTACCTTGTATGCAGACAAAGGTGCACATATGCCTCTGAAACGAACTCATGAAAGGGGCACACACCCCTGACCAAGCTGGGCAAACATGATATCATTGGGCAACATTACACAACACTCCCAGGACAGCTCCATTACAATGAGATGGTCTTTGAAAGGGTCTGCGGAGCGTAGACATTTCCACACATCTTTCATTTTTATTTGGTGCTTGCCATGGACTGTTGTTCCTTTTTGACCATTGCTATCACTGTGGCACAGCTGCATTATGCTTTGTTACATGTTTCTTGTGGGCATTTGTAACGTTTTATGTGATTTTCTGTTCTGTGCACATGTATCACACTGCTCACGTTTGGTGGGTTTCCCCGGTTTTCCTGTACATTGCTGACGGAAATGGTTTCTCTTGCCTTTAAACGGCTTTAACGGCAGGTTTTCATTCGCGTTGGAATTCAGCTCTGGAAATCAGTGCGTTGGCCTCTCCCCGCCCACTCTCCGCCCATTGACCCCTTCTCTCCGCCCACTCTCCACCTTCTGCGCTGTTTTAACACGCCACGGGGCTTTACGATCGTTAACCACGGTTAACGCGCGTAGTATGACGTTAACGGTCGGTCGCGCGTGCTTCCGCGCGGTATACTGCACTTACGACCGTTAACGTCGTACAACGCGCGTTAATCACGATTAACGCACTTTAGTAAATATACCCCTAAGAGCCTTTACTACATCCTCCGGTAACAAATTTCAGAGTTTGATTACACGTTGAGTGAAAAAATATTTTCTCTTATTTGTTTTCAATAGTTTACCCTATAGCTTCATTGCATGAACCCTAGTCTCTCTATATTCTGATAATGTAAACAATCGATCTACGTTTACACGTTCCACTCCGTTCATTAATTTATAGACTTCTATCATATCTCCCCTCAGCTGTCTCTTTTCCAGGTTAAAGAGCCCTAATCTTTTTAGCCTTTCTTCATAGGGGCATCCTTCCATCCCCTTTACCATTTTGGTGGCTCTTTTCTGTACCTGTTCTAAAAATGCTATATCCTTTTTAAGATACGGTGACCAGAATTGCACACAATATTCAAGGTGCAGTTGCACCATGGAACAATACCGAGGCATTATAATATCCTTTGTTTTATTTTCCATTCCTTTCCTTATGATACATAGCATTCTATTTGCTCTCTTGGCTGCCGCTGCACACTTGGCAGAGGGTCTTTAATGTTTGGCTTGCTTTCCCAGTGTAGCATCCTTCTTCACATTTTCTGCATGAATAATGTATACATTAAAGAAGGAGCATGAGAAGGATCCCAAACTGAATGTTTTTCCTATATGGGTGGCTGTGGGGTCCTATGACATAAGCTGGCACAATTTGCAGCTTAGTATATGCAAGAGATTTTTTATGAAGTTCTATTGCTTGGCTTGTAAAAAAAAATCATCTTGGAAGCTTGTTTTTACTACTTTTTCTTCAGAATGGGTGGTTGTTGGAAAGCCAATATGCACAAAACAGGGAATATCTCTTTCAGTAATTAAGAGTGGCACACTGGTTGCCGAGAACTGCAGTGGTCACTATATTGGGGTACCAAAGCAATCCCCCCCTAGCAACTTACCTTAATGGGCCATCCCTGGTAGCCTAGTGGCATGATGTGGAGTGTGGCACCATGAGTTGCCCCAAGATGCTTCCGGATTTGGATGGAGGGAAAGGAGCTATGGGCATATGTCAGGTATGGTCACTCTGAAGTTGCCTAAGCCCATTATTGGCCAGTGGGATGAGGCAGGACTAGAGGGAGATTCAAATTGTGAGCACAGTGCTCACAGTTCCCTTTTTCGTTGCTGCCCTGAGAAATCTGAGATGTGATTGCTTGCTGCCAATGCAACAGACAGTGACAGGCCCCATCTTTGCAGTCGAGGTTTTAACCAAGAGCCAGTGGGTCTGAGCACTGCTTGGAGATTTTGAGTTAATTAAAAAAATTCTAATCAGGCTGATTGGAAAAAATATATATATTAATAATATATGCATGTGTATATGTACTTGATTTAAATCACCATATAGTATATACCTCTCACTTGGTTTGCAGCTTGTCGTGCTGTGAGGGCTTGCGTGCATCAGTGATGCTGAGAGCTAAACTATCGGTAGTTTAACTACTGGCAGGGTCTCCCAAGATGGACAGGTCTCAGCTGAGGTGCCAGACGAAGACAAACCACCCATCTGGGCAGCAGCAGAATGGGATAGTGTTGACGGCGGAGGATCACATTTCTGTGACAACAGCAACAACACCAAACTTAAACTGCGCAGAAGGAAGGCCCGGCAATCTACTTCTGTATCTTGCCATGAAAACCCAATGGATAGTTACAACAAAACAAATTGTGCTATGGTGCTGGAAGATGAGACTCCCAGGTCGGAAGGCACTCAACTAGCTACTGGGGAAGAGCTGAAGACTTTTCAGAGTAAAGCCAGCATTTATGATGTGGTTGGATCAAAGCCCTCGGGAAGTCTGACTGCTGATGTAGCTGCGCATGAAATGAGAGTCAGAAGCTGTAAAGATGTCTTACACATTGGAACATGGAACGTACGAAGCATGAACCAAGGGAAGTTGGAGGTGGTCAAGAATGAAATGGAACGTGTACAACTTGATCTGTTGGGTGTCAGCGAACTGAAATGGACTGGCATCGGGCACTTTGCATCAGATGATCACATGGTCTACTATGCTGGAAATGAAAGACAAAGAAGAAATGGTGTTGCATTTATAATAAAGAAGAAACTTGCAAGAACTGTAATGAAATACAATGCAGTCAGCGAACGCTTAATCTCTATTCGTCTACGAGGATTGCCTATCAACACAACTATAATTCAAGTATATGCCCCAACAACAGCTGCAGAAGAGAATGAAATTGAAGAGTTCTATGAACAAGTACAAGCTGAAATTGACAGAACATGCAAACAGGATATCCTGATAGTCATGGGTGACTGGAACGCAAAAGTTGGCAACAAAGAAGAAGGCAAAGTAGTTGGAAAATATGGGCTTGGCAACAGAAATGAAGCTGGAGAAAGATTGATAGAATTCTGCAAGACCAATGATCTATTCATCTCAAACACCTTCTTCCAGCAACACAAGCGACGACTGTACACATGGACTTCACCCAATGGATTGTATAAAAATCAAATTGACTACATCTGTGGAAGTCAACGATGGAAAAGCTCTGTAACATCAACAAAGACAAAACCTGGAGCTGACTGTGGTACAGATCATCAACTACTAGTATGCAAACTGAAGCTAAAGTTGAAAAAGAGCAAACCACTCATGAATGCACCAAAATATGACCTTGAGAATATACCACTGGAATTTAAAGACTGCCTGCAAAATCGATTTGCTGCTTTAGATACAAATGACAGAGCTCCAGAAGAGTTATGGAATGACATCAAGAAGGTTGTGCTGGAAGAAAGCGAGAAGTCTCTACAAAAGGTGAAAAAGCAAAAACGGCCAAAATGGATGACGGAAGAAACTCTGAAAATTGCCCAGAAACGCAGAGAAGCTAAAGCCAAAGGAGAAAGAAAGACAATTGCAGAACTCAACAGAGATTTCCAACGTGCAGCAAGACAGGACAAGGAAAAATACTACAATGACACTTGCAAGGAAATAGAAGCAGAAACTATTAGAGGAAGAACAAGATCGGCTTTCCTAAAGCTGCGAGAGTTAAAGAAAAAGTTCCAGCCTCGAATTGGAATGTTACAAGATGCTCAAGGTTCTATGTTGAATGATGCTGAGAAGATCAAGAAAAGGTGGAAGGAATATACAGAGTTTTTATATGATAAAGATCAAGTGGACCAACAGCCGTTTCAACCTATACCTTATGATCAGGAACCATTGGTGCTGAAAGAAGAAGTTGAAGCAGCATTGAAAGCCTTATCAAAGAACAAAACACCAGGCATTGATAGCATTCCCATAGAAGTATTGCAGCAATCTGATGCAGCTGTTACCGTACTTACAAGGCTCTGCCAAGAAATATGGAAGACAACATCATGGCCAACTGACTGGAAAAGATCTGTGTTTATACCAATACTAAAGAAAGGTGATCCAACTGACTGTGGAAATTATCGCACAATCGCTCTGATCCCACATGCCAGCAAGATTCTACTGAAGATTATTCAAAAGAGACTACAGCCATACCTAGAACAAGAACTACCTGAAGTGCAAGCAGGGTTCAGGAAAGGGCGAGGAACGAGAGACATCATTGCGGATGTGAGATGGATCCTTGAAAAGACTAAAGAATACCAAAAGGATATCTATTTGTGCTTTATCGACTATAGCAAGGCTTTTGACTGTGTAAACCATGAGAAACTCTGGGCCACATTAAGAAGCATGGGTATACCAGAACACCTGATCGTTCTCTTGCGTAATCTGTACATTGATCAAGAAGCAACAGTTCGAATGGAACAAGGAGAAACAGAATGGTTTAAAATAAGCAAAGGTGTAAGACAAGGCTGCATACTTTCACCCTACCTGTTTAATTTATATGCAGAACAAATCATCAGAGAAGCAGGACTGTATGAAGACAACAGAGGTGTGAAGATTGGTGGAAGACTCATCAACAACCTTCGCTATGCTGATGATACCACATTACTGGCTGAAAGCGAAGATGATCTGAAACATTTGCTTCTCACAATCAAAGAACATAGTCTCAAAATGGGCCTGCACCTTAATGTAAAGAAGACAAAGATCATGACAACTGGCATAATCAACAGGTTCATCATTGAAGGAGAAGAAATTGAAATCGTGAACAACTTTAACCTACTTGGATCAACTATCAATAAAGAAGCAACAAGCAGTCAAGAAATCAGACGACGCATTGCTCTTGGCAGAATGGCTATGAAAGACCTAGATAAGATTCTCAAGAGCAGAGATGTCTCTCTCCATACAAAGATTCGACTTGTTCAAGCCATGGTATTTTCAATAACATCATATGGATGTGAAAGCTGGACGGTGAAAAAGACAGACAGGAAGAAAATTGATGCCTTTGAATTATGGTGCTGGCGGCGAATACTGTGTATACCATGGACTGCCCGAAGAACAAACCAGTCGGTACTAGAGAAGATCAAACCTAAGCTTTCTTTAGAAGCTCAGATGACAAGACTTCGACTTTCATACTTCGGACACATCATGCGAAGAGAGAGATCATTAGAGAAAGACATCATGCTTGGCAAGATAGAAGGTCAACGCAAAAGAGGAAGGCCAGCAATGAGATGGATCAATACAATAACAGCAGCTACGGGTACCAGTCTGTCGTCAATGAGCCGCCTGACTGAAGATCGAACACAATTTAGGATAGCTATCCAGAGGGTCGCCATGAGTCGACTCTGACTCGACGGCACTTAACAACAACAATAGTATATACATACATACATTAGGGATGTGCATTCATTTAAAAGGACATGGAGAAATCAACAACATTTCACAAGTTATTTGATATCATTTTAAATCCAAAAATGTCATTAAAATCTCAACATTTGTTTTTTCCCCCAGTGTCATCATTGCCTTGCATGGCCTAGCCTCACAATGGTGTCTCTTGGGTTGGAAGGCAATGGTCTTTCAGGATAAACTATTAGGTCTCTTGGGAGGGACTGGTTCTCACCAGCCTACTCATAACTGTGTCTTGTATTTCTGGTAATTAATTCCTGTGTCCTCATTAGCCCAAGTTTCCTTGTCTTGTCTTAAGCTTCATGGAAAACCCTTCCTGGATTTTCTGTCTTGTGACTCTATTGATGTTTGCTCTAGAGTAGGGCTACTCAAATCCAGTTCTGGAGGGCCACAAACCAGTCAGGTTTTCAGGATATCCCTAATGACTATGCATGAGATATATTTGTATGCACCGCCTCTATTGTATTTGACTCTATAGGGTATGTTTACTAAACTGCGGTAATCGTACATAATGCGGGTTATGATGCGCCAACGATCGTTAACGTTACATAATGCGCGTTAGGATGCGCTAACGATCGTAATGCTCCGTGGTACGGTAAAACACCTCAGAAGGTGGAGAGAGGGCGGAGAGAAGGGGTCAGTGGGCGGAGAGTGGGCGGGGAGAGGGTCCCCTCACACTAACGCGCTGATTTTCAGAGCTGAATTACAATGCAAAAGAAAACCTGCCGTTAAATGCACATTACAGGGGAGAGAAACCATTTCAGTGTCAGCAATGTACAGCTCAGGCAGGGAAACCAAAATACAGTGATAAGTGTGATACATGTGCACAGAACAAAAGGGCACAGAAACACTGAAAATGACCCCAACAAACTGGAAAAAAACAATAACCAAGCTGGCCAATAGTGGTATCAATGAGAAACATCAACCCCTCCCCCCCGAGTAAGCTCCATAGAACATATATAAATCGTGGAAGGCTCTATACGCCGTTCCCATACAAGGTGAATGAGCCCACAGTGAAATAGCGCTGCTCAGGGTTTTCCCCACCATCGGACAGGGTTCCTATGGCGTGCACATGTCCCGCAACATCAGGGCGGGCATGTCGGAACGGCAACTGGACAGATGCCGGAGAAGGGGATACAGAGGGCCGAAGGCGGCACATGCCGTGGTGGAGCTGGGCCACAGTGCGGACTAGGGTGATGCCTAGGTGGCCCATACGAATGCTGAAACAGCGGAGTAGCCAGACAGCAACTGCTGAAGGCCCAACATGGGCACGAGTGTGTTTCCCAAAGTGTCACAGGGGATAGTACCCAACAGCTACCCCCAAGGGCACGGAACATTGGCAGGAGGGGCTGGGGGGGAGCGTGGACTTCTATGCAGGCACCCCTACCCCAGAACCCGCACCATAGGCAGCTGCCTACCTGCACACTGGATGGCCTGAGACTGCGCACCACCAGCTCCACCAGCAGAAGGGCATGTCACTGGTGATGGAGGGGGCAGTGGTGATGGAGGGGGCAGTGATGGAGGGGGCAGTGGGATACTGGTGATGGAGGGATACTGGTGATGGAGGGGGCAGTGGCAGAGACCCAGAGCAGACCGTGGCCTAGCCCTGTGTAGGTGGATGCCATGCACTGCAACAGACAGGCCCTGTCTGACCAACAGTCATGGTATCACCAGGGAATGCACCATCTCTGTGATAACATGGTGGTGCAGTGCACAAAACCAGTGTATTCAGAAACAGAAGATCACAGGTTCAAGTCCCAGCTGTGGCTTCCGCCAACCCAGTCCTTATATTTTACCCACTACTATAACGTGCTAATACAGAGAGAACCTTTCTTGCATATGACGTAAACATGCCCAAAACACCTACATTTTACCCTACAGAGCACAGACACCATAAACATGCACATTACCTAGAGCAGAGCCTCCCAAATGCAGTCCTGGAGGGCCAAACACCATCCTGGTTCCATGCTGCCTCTGATAAAGATGCCTGTGCTGCATTTCTATGCGCCACTCCCATGGTATGCAGATGTATCTCATGCATATTCATGAGGGACAGCATGAAAACCCGAACAGTGTTTTGCACCGCAGGACTGGAGTTGGGAACCTCTGCCGTAAAGCAGCAGCCAACAGGGGCAGACACACCCGCACCCACAGGCACCATTATCCAAAGCCTCCTGGAGAGGCAGGACTTTTGGCTCTGCGTGCATCTCCCAATACTAGCACTTGTATACCTTAGTAATTCCACCCTAAACCTGGGAATATGGTACACATCTATCAAAAGGTTGCTATGATTACTGGCAGATAGCAATTCCGAGGTTAAGTACAATTTTCGGAGTGAGCTGCATCATAGCAACCTTTCTGATGTCTGTGGAGTGTGCTACAGGTCTTGTGTCTGACAGTGTTTACCAATCTGGGGAGTGACTCCTACAGTATTGCGTACCATAGCCATGCCTGCACTGTGCCCAGGACTGGTGTGGTGGCCTGGGCTGCCCAACACCTCTATAGTTGCACAATGCTGGCATAGGTGTGGGGAGTGTGTGTCTGTCTATCCAGTGTGTGGTGGCTGCCAACACCCTCCACAGCCCACACTGCTAGCACTGTTGCCAGTATTGGCCTGCCAATGTGCATAATGAGGAGCAAGGTACCGTGGGAATAGCCTGGATAGGGTGGCCTTGCCTGGCTGCATCTGCACAGGGCATAGGGCAATGGCTCGGACATTGTAGTGCCCGGTACCACCTGCACGGACAGGATGGCCATAGCATGTCCTGCTGGGAGGTCACTCTCACCCTGACTGAGCAGTGATCATGGCATGGCTAGGTTCCCCCATAGTGCTATATAGCATTTCTCCCATGTGATATTTATGGGTTTTCTTTTGGGCCCAATCACTGACTTATCTGCTTGGTGTGTATGCTGATATCCCCGTTCTGGGTACAGGCATTTTCTCCAGGACCATGCACCATGGACTAGCTCGTAGGTGTCAAACCTGTCCTGGAGGGCCACAATCCTGCCAGGTTTTGGGATAGCCCTAATGAATTTGCATGAGATATATATGCATTAGAGATAGCCTGCCAACCTGACTGGTTTGTGGCCCTCCAGGACTGGATTTGGAGACCACTGCTTTACACCTCTGTCATTTAAGATTGTGAGTGGGCAAGGTGCAGATGTCCAAGACATCAAAAAGGTTAGATAGAATTTGTCACATTCCTCCTCACTTCTCACCACCACCAAAATATTGTCCATTAGACATCTTTTTGGTGGTGGTGAGAATCGAGGATGAATGTGACACATTCTAGCTACCCTTTTGATGTCTAGGACATCTGTACCTTGCCCACTCACCATCTTAAATGACAGAGGTGTAAAGCAGTGGTCTCCAAATCCAGTCCTGGAGGGCCACAAACCAGTCAGGTTGGCAGGCTATCTCTAATGCATATATATCTCATGCATATTCATTAGGGCTATCCCAAAACCTGGCAGGATTGTGGCCCTCCAGGACAGGTTTGACACCTATGGACTAGCTGGTAGACTGTCTGCAGCTAGTATGTGTCTTGCTGGAACACCTTGCAGGGTGCAGCGGCTGGAGGCTTGCTGGTGGAGAATGTCAGATAATGGTGGGGGGCAGCTGAGTATTTCCAGACCTGCTGTCTGTCTGCTATTGCGTTATGGATGTGTACTGCCCTGCATTGCCTGCCCTGTAGGGTGTTTTATCCCTAGCAGGACTGGGGTGATGGTCCTCTCTACTGCCACCATTGCAGGGGGTTAGAAAGTGGATCTGTTGGTGGGAGATCCTGTCCCCCACCTAGAGCCCCAGACGGTGCATTGGGTGGTGTTATGTAATCTCCCTGTGGGTCCCAACACCCCCCTTCACTTACATCATGTGACCGTGGCACCCACACAGGGTATGCACTTTTCTGGGTGCATCATAGTCCACAAGGGCTAGATGTGCCATACAGATGAACACAGGCATATCCTAGGGGTGTTTGCAAGGACTACCTATCACACATTGGCACTGATGGGGACCTGCAGCATAGCCTATCTCAGCACAGCCAGGTGCTGTGAGAATGTGCTGGGCACCATACCTCTCCCTCAGGATGAGCACAGTACCCGCACACTGTGACGGTCTGTAGCTACTCTGTGCCACTAACACACACCGTCGTCACCTCCTACCAGGGTGAGGTGCTGTGGGGTGCATACCCCATCTTGTGATCATCTGTAGACTGCTGATTTACATGTGCTGTGCATCCTGGGTACGGATGGGTTGACCCTATCCTGGTAACTACAGCAGAATGTGGGTGTGGTGCCGTGCAGTCCTCCTGTAGCCAGCCAGGTGTGTATTAGCAGCTCTAGCCCACTGGTTACTTCGCTGCTCATGGAGCCAGAGGTCATGGGTTCAAAACCCACAGTGGGTTTCATTGATAGGGCTGGCTTAGGCATTGTCTCTTTTTATTGTATATTAGTGCTGCCAGCAGAACCACCCTCAGGGTACTGTCACCTTAGGGTGTCTCATAAGGCGCCCTATAGGGTGCCCTATAAAGCGCCTTATAAGGTGCCTTATACGGTGTCCTATAGGGGACATTATAGGGTGCCTTGGCAGACAGCGCACTTTATAATGTGCCCTATGGAGTGCCTTCTAGGGTGCCTTATGTGGCACCTTAGGTTACGCAACTGTGAGGGTGTGTTTGCTGGCAGCACTATTAAAGTACAACTAAACCTCCTCACAGCCCAATACTTAACCCTTTCCAGGCCAAGCCCAAAACGTTCGGGATCCAAACTTCTGCCTAAATATTCCTATCAAATGGTATATAATGCATGACCATGGCAGAGGGAACGTCACTATTGGAACATATTGAATAAGACGGGTGCAATTTTCCTGACATATGCAAACTTTACCCCGGCTGCAGAATGTGGATTAAAATATTATAGTAGGCCTTCAAAGGGTTACACATGACACCTCAGCCAGCCTTATTCATTAGGCACACTGGGGAATCAAACCCATGACCCTTGTATCATCAGTCTGTGTAGTAACCATTGTGCTACAGCTCTGTTTCTGTTTTTGGGTGTCAGCGCGCCTTCTTAAGCTTAACGCGCCCTGTAACGATCATTGCTGTGCGACGCCTTGTAACACGCGTTATCGGTAACCATGTACCGCCCATGTCCTTTTTTGGCATTTCTTCCACTAACGCGGCTCCTAACGCGAATCACACTAACGCAGTTTAGTAAACATACCCCTATATCATGCATAGTCATTAGGGATATCCCGAACAGCTGACTGGTTTGTGGCCCTCCAGGACTGGATTTGAATAGACCTGCTCTAGAGGCTTGCTGCAAAGACTTCTGTGCCAAACAAAAGAAAATGAAAATGAAAACATGAATATTTCTTTGACTTCATTTATTTCATTGGAAAATAAACTGAAATGAAACTGTTGTCCTTTTCATTTTGTTTGAAATGAATACACATTCCTGGCACAGGGTACTTGTTCAAGGTCAAGTGCTTCCAGAAAATGACACTCATTGGTGTAAAACAGGTAAAGTCAGAAAGTATAGACATTCTTTAGAAGATGCGTGCAGTCACTCTTGTATTCATTAATGACAACTCCTGAGTTACTGTAAATATCCGCAGCTTCAATCTAGCCATAAACTCTGCCAGTTTACAACTACACATTTTTGTATATAGGCTAAAAATTGGTGCTTACATGACCACTCAACAGAGTTGACCTCCTATAAAATTACCCCCTACATGTTTCTTTTCAGCCCAGACAGCCTGGAATCACTGGGTAATGGGGAAAGGAATAGGTTTTCACCCTGCCAATCCAAGTTTACCTGAAAGAGAAGCTATAACAGATATTGTTTTACAGTCAGATGCATGAAAGCTCTGTTTCTGAAAGTCTAGGTACAAAGAAAAAGTTCAAAAATTAATCTAGATAAAGGATGTCTGACTTTCACTGTGTCGATGCATGATACTCAGTGCTGTGCTGCTCTTTTGTGCACGGGGCACTGTGTATATTGCTAAAGAAGCTGTGCAAGGTTTCTTACTTGTACCTCAGCAGGATACCTCAGCGTGGATACTGTCCCTTTCAGACTTTCTCACATGTGTGCTCAGGTGCACTGTCTGACTATGTTTGTATGTAGTACACTGTAAGAGCTCTCTCTTTCTTTCTCTCTCTCTCTCTCTCAGTAAAAGTGGTAATGGTTCACACAGTAGAGCCCTACAGACTAGCTTCTTAGTGAGTTACTGAAGACCAAGTCAGCAGTGCTTTTTCTGTGGTGTCTATAGTGTAACATGCTAAAACCCTGGCCACTCACACATTGGTGATCTTTTTTTCCAGAAGGGCTGTCATGTTAAAAGGGAGACATGGGAATAAGGGAGCACAGAAGCTTGAATAAAGGAAGGCTGAGTCTGAAAGAGCTGTGGCAGCCAGTACTAGCAGACATTCCTGGTTAAGTTGAAGTGGCTCAAATGGACTATTGTAATTTATTGTATTTAGGGATTCCTTTTTCTTCGATTAACGTACTGCTGTTAGTCCAGAATGTCTCCTGACTGGCTATAAATTTCAGGAACTTATAATGCCTGCACTTAATTTTGTCGCATTGGCTTCCTGTTGAATGGAGAGTTAAATTTAAAGCCATTGCTATATTGTTTAATGCATTGTGATACTTGACACAACTGCAATTATCGACTTGCATTTGTTGAAGTATTATGTTCTTTTTAATAACCTTCTTTCCTAGGACCAGAGTTTGTTGGATATTCTCTTCTTGCAAACTGCATGCAAATCTTGTAGACCTAATTGAGCTTTATCAGTTGCTGGAAGTTGGGATTTGGAAAGCCTCAAAAAGACAATTAGGCTAGAGAAGAAGTTGATGAATTTTCACAAGATAGTGGAGTCAACTTTCTTTGAGAATGCTTCTATGAGATGAAGTTAAGATAGGAAATAGGTGGGATAAAGTAGAAGCAGTCCAAAAGACCATCTGATTGCAATGTTAATATTGTTTTATATAGATATATTGGTTAGTATATTTTTATTTATCTTGATTATAGGTTTTTGTAGGCTCTGTTTTTATGGGTGATTTGTCTTAATTTATCTTATTTTGATTAGTATGCTTTTATTTATGTATTTAGCAATGCTTATATATGCATTTCACCAGGTCAAAGTGGTTTACAGTGAACAGAACATCAGTAACATCGAACAAATAACATGTTGGATAGCAAGTAACACAGTTACATGGAACAAATAACACTTTAGTTATATAGGGCCTGATTTTGAACTGGGTTGTGCTATGCGCCACATCGGCGCATAGCCTGCCCCCCTTCTGCCTAACCCAGATTTACAATGCCGGGGTCATATGTGGCCCTGGCATTGAAAATCAAAGTCCCTAACATGCCTAGATGCTAATCATATAGCATCTGGGCATGTTAGGGACTTATCTGGGATTTTCAAAGGACACTGCCCATCATGTAGGTACCCTTCAATAATCCCGGATAAGACATTTACATGGGTAACTAGTGCAGTTACCCATGTAAATGCCTCCAAAAATCAGACCCATAGTATATATACAACAAACTATTTGTGATTTAACTTTTTACAATAGGAGATCTATACACAGGAGGTATATACTTTAACTGTTTACAAGTACAGATACTGGCTTGTTGGTGTCATGTCAGAGGGGGTGTTAGGTGGTGGGTCCAAAATGTTCAGAGAATAATAGGGCTTTCAGATGTTTGCGAAAGGAGTGAAGGTTGGTCATATTCCTTATTGTGTCTGGCAGAGAGTTTCAAAAGGATGGTGCATAGAGTTCAAAAGCTCTGTGGCAACTTTGTTGATTGAGTTTTCTTTTGGATGGTGATATGGTAAGTTTCTTGATTGTAGCAGGTCTTCATGGTCTGTTTGAAATGAATTTCAGTAGGAGCGATTGGAGGTGTGTGGCTGGGTGGGAGTGTAGTGCTTTGTATGTAAGGAGTAAGGATTTAAATTTGATTCTGCTGGGTAGGGGTAGCCAGTGGAGCTGTTTTAGGATGGGACATAAAGTGCCTTGCAAAATTATTCATTCCCTCAGTTTTGGTCTTGTTTTGTTGCATTACGTACAACCTGGAATGAAAATGGAAGTTCATTTGAATGTTTGGTAATGGACCTAACAATACAGACAAAATTGGTGAATTGGAATGATAATAAAATACCTAGTATATATCATTTAAAAAAGTAAAAACTGAAAAGTTAAGAGTGCATATGTATTCATCTCTTTTGCTATGAAACCTCTAAATAAGATCTGGTCCAACCAATTAACCACATAATTCACATAATTTGTTGATTAGGGTCCCCCTGTGTGCAATCTGTGACACATGATCAGTCACATGCCTGTATAAATATACCTGTTCTGAAAGGCCTCTGACTCTGCAACACCACTAAGCAAGCAACATGAAAACTAAGGAGCACTCCAAACAGGTCAGAGACAAAGTTGTGGAGAAGTATGGATCAGGGTTGGGTTATAAAAAACATATCCCAAATTATGATTATCCCATGGAACAACATTAAATCCATGATAACAAACTGGAAAAAATATGGCACCACTACAAAGCAGACCAGAGGTAGGCCACACACCAAAACTCACAGACCGGGCAAGGAGAGCATTAATCCAAGATGCTACAAAGACAACAAAGATAACACTGAAGGAGCTGCACAGATCCACAGTGGAGATAGGAGCATCTGTTCATCACACCACTTTAGGCCATACGCTCCACAGAATGGGGTTTTATGGAAGTGTAGCCCAAAAAACAACTGGTTAAAGAAAAAAAAAGGAACATGTGTTTGGGGTTTACACAACAGCATATGGCGGACCCCTCAAACACATGAAAGAAGGTTCTCTGGTCAGATGTGAAAAAAAAGAACAATTGACCTTTCGGACCATCAGAGGAATCGCCGATATGTGACATTAACCCAATACTTCTGTCACAGGCTATCACAGAGGATCAAACATGTTCACCTTACAGATATCTGCTATCAGAGTAGAAGAGTAGCCTAATGGTTAGTGCACTGTCTCAGGGCTAAAGAGACCTGGGTTCAATTCCCACTAACACTTTGTATGTGACTGGTAGGAACCCTTTGCAGACACTTTTTTTTATGTATGAAACGTCCTTCATAGCATGATCTCTACTCCTTGTGGCCTTGGTCAAGTCACTTAACCCTCCATTGCCTCAGAATAATCCAAGTTATAAATGGCCCTGTTTTTAATGTACAATACCAAGTTTAGGCTACAATGTGCACCGCTTTGACTAAAATGATAAAGTGTTATAAAATAGACCAGTTTAATAAATACATATATACAATACATAACAAACACAATTCGACTATTTCATCATCATTGTGATATACAGCTTTGCCTTCATCACATGTATGCATTACATGTAGCCACATCCTACCCCTGAGATAGCCACCTGCAGAGATCATGTCTTGTTGGTGTCATGTTGGAGGGGGTGTTAAGTGGTGGGTCCAAAATGTTCAGAGAATAATAGGGTTTTCAGGTGTTTGCGAAAGGAGGGAAGTTTGGTCATATTCCTTATTGCTTCTGGCAGAGTTACAAAGGGACAGTGCATAGAGTTCAAAAGCTCTGCGGCAACTTTGCTGGTTGAGTTTTGTTTTGGATTGCAGTATGGTAACTTTGTTGTTTGTAGCAGCTCTTCATGATCTGTTTGTATTGAATTTCTGTAGGAGTGATTGGAGGTGTATGGCTGGGTGGGATTGTAGTGCTTTGTGTGTAAGGAGTAAGGATTTAAATTTGATTCTGCTGGGGAGGGGTAGCCAGTGGAGCTGTTTTATGAATGGGGTGATGTGGTCTGTTTAGCAGCTCCTTGGTGCAACAGTGTGTAGAGCAGTTTGAAGGGGGAAGAGGGTGGTTTGAGGGAGGCCCTGGTAGATACTGTTGCAATAGTCTGCATGAGGAAGAGTGAGGGTTTGAAGTGCTGATCCGAAGTCTGCTAATACAAGGAGGGGATGGAGTCATTGCAGGGTCTTTGTTTTGAAATATATTGTTCTGGCTGTCTTTATTGCTTAAGCTTTGAATGAGAGTTGTTGGTAGAGGGTGATCCCGAGATATTTTAGCTCCAGTTTAACGTTTATCTGAATGTTGTTTAGTGTTATTGTGGTTGGAGGGGTGAATGAGGAGTCCCTTGTAAGGAACAGAGCTTCATTCTTTTTGTAGTTGATTGATTGGTTATTTGCTGTAAGCCAGTGGGAGACATCTGTGAAGCAGTCTTGAATTTATTTATATGTCGGTTGTTTTGTGTGAAGTGGACAGTATAGCATGATGCCATCGGCATATAAGTGGAAGTGGATGTTGTTCTTTTAATGATCAAGCAGAGCAGTTGGAGATATAAGTGAAGAGTGGTGCAGATAGTGTGGAGCCTTGGAGTACTCCGTTAGTTGGTATGGTTTGGATGTGCTCATACCCAGTTTTATCTGTTGTCGTCTGTCAGTGAGGTAGGACTGAAACCATCTGAAAATAGTATCTTGGATTCCATATGACTGTAGTTGCTATAGGTGTGTGCTATAGTCGACTGTATCAAACACTGCAGAGATATCCAGAAATATCAGGAGATAAGCTTGTGAGCGATCTTGTATTCCTTGGTTCAGTGTGTTGATGAGACAAGTCATCAGTGTTTCTACTCCATACAGCGGACGGAAACCATGCTGTTGTGGATCAAGTAATCAATTTTCATCAATGTGGTCTTGAAGCTGGAGCTGTACAGTTTTCTCAATGACTTTGGCAATGGGTCGTTATGATGCGGAGTCTATAGGATCAAGGTCCGGTTTCTTTAAGGTGAGGCAGATAGAGGATAGCTTGAGACAATTTGGCATTATTCCTTGCTGTAGTGTTTCATTTGTTATTTTGGTGAAGATTGGGCTGAGTTTG
This sequence comes from Ichthyophis bannanicus, assembly GCA_033557465.1. Classification (NCBI taxonomy): domain Eukaryota; kingdom Metazoa; phylum Chordata; class Amphibia; order Gymnophiona; family Ichthyophiidae; genus Ichthyophis; species Ichthyophis bannanicus. Next base: position 1,316,812,663 of record CM066031.1, read on the forward strand.
TTCTTTGCAGCCTTGATCCAGTTGGTTGGGCATGGGTAAAGTGGTGAGGTGGAGGTGTTAAGCATTGTTATAATTCTCTTGATCTCTTCGCTAGTGATTGTACCAAAGGAGGACCAGCAAGTGGTGTTAGGTAGAGCAGTGATGGGATGGGAGGAGGAGGTGAAGTCCTAGTGGGGGTGAAGCTGTATTGTGCTGCTAGTTGTTGATGGCTGATGGTAGGTGTTGGGTTGTGGTTGATGGGTGGTTCTGTAAGGCGCCTGACTAGGTCAAATAGTTCATGTGGGCAATTGATGGAGGTATTGATGATCTTTGTATGATAGTCCTTCTTGGCTTTATCTGTGGTTGCATGGTAATTCTGAAGCAGTGCTAGGTAATTGTTTCAGTATTTGAACTGGATGGTATTTCGCCATTTCCACTCTGTCTTTGTTTTTTAGTTGGCATAGAGTATGGGAGTACCAGGGAGTTTTACGAATGTGCTGCTTTTTGGGTTGGTTGTGTTTATTAGGTGGTAGTTAGTTGTGTCTCCATTAGTATTGTTGTCTGATGTGTCCACCTTTTATATGTGTCTGATGTGTCCCTGTTTCATATTTCTTTAAGGAATGCATGTGTTTGTTGGAACCTTTTGAGAGCTACTATGAGCAAGGACTGGTTTGAGAAATACTGCTATAGAGGATCAGCATTTTTCAGAATGCCTTAACCGTTAAAACATCAGTAGAAGAAAGATAGCTGGCCACTCCTCAACAGCGTCATGCAATATTATTTGAAATTCTGTCCCTTTGATTCCCAGATAGCAAATAAAGAACTTATAGTGCATTGCAAAATTATTCATCCCCTCAGTTTTTGTCCTGTTTTGTTGCATTATGTACAACCTAAAATGAAAATGGAGGTTCATTTGGATGTTAGGTAATGGACCTAACAATATAGACCAAATTGGTAAAGTGGAATGAAAATAAAATGCCTAGTATATATCATAAAAAAAGTCAAAACTGAAAAGTTGTGAGTGCATATATATTCATCCCTTTTGCTATGAAACCCCTAAATAAGATCTGGTCCAGCCAATTAACTGTGAAATTCACATAATTTATTGATTAGGGTCCCCCTGTGTGCAGTCTATGACATATGATCAGTCACATGATGTCTGTATAAGTATACCTGTTCTGAAAGGCCCCTTTATCTTTATCTTTATCTTTATTTGTATCATTTGATATACCGCCCATTACCAAAGTGTACAATAAAATGTTGCAACTGCTGAAAACAAAGGAGGAAAAGAATGCCATCAAATTGATAGGAAAGTAAATAGAGAGAGGAGAAAGAAGGATAGCAAAGGACAGCAATGGACAAATGACACCACAGATATTAGACTTAACGGAGGAGTAAGGGTGGGAGGGAGAAAGGGGGCTGTGTCAATTGTGGCCAAATTGGATCATGAGGTTGTTGCAAATGGAGTGTCTGCTTAGTGGAATGTGGAGTGATCGGATGGGGTGGGAAGATCATAAGTCTGGCAGTAGAGGTGGGTCTTGAGAAGGGCCTTGAACCGGGGGAAAGATGATTCAATACGGAGGGAGTGAGGAAGGGAATTCCAAAGGGTGGGACTTACAAAGAAGAAAGCAGCATGGCAGGTTAATTTAAAATGGGCCTGTGCAGGGGATGGGAGAAAAAGATGATTGCTGTGCGCGGAGCGAAGTAGGGAGAGAGTGGGCTGGAGATAGATGATGTTAGCTAGATACTGGGGTGTACTGGTGTGAAGGACCTTATGAGTAATGGTGACTCTGCAACACCACTAAGCAAGCAACAAGAAAACCAAGGAGTACTCCAAACAGGTCAGAGACAAAGTTGTGGAGAAGTATGGATCAGGGTTGGGTTATAAAAAACATCCCAAATTCTGATTATCCCATGGAGCAACATTAAATACATGATAACAAACTGGAAAAAATATGGCACCACTACAAAGCCGACCAGAGAAGGCCACACACCAAAACTCACAGACCAGGTGAGTAGGGCATTAATCTGAGATGCTACAAAGGCAACAAAGATAGCACTGAAGGAGCTGCATAGATCCACAGCAGAGATAGGAGCATCTGTTCATAACACCACTTTAGGCCATACACTCCACAGAATGGGGCTTTATGGAAGTGTGGCCCAAAAAACAACTGGTTAAAGACAAAAAAAAAAAAGGAGCACGTGTTTGGGGTTTACACAACAACATGTGGCAGACCCCCAAACACATGGAAGAAGGTTCTCTAATCAAATGTGAAAAAAAGAACAATTAACCTTTTGGACCATCATGGGAATCATCCATATGGTGATGTTAACCTGGCACTTCCCATCACTCCACAAACAACATCCTGACAGTGAAACATGGTGGTGGCAGCATGCTGTGGGGATGGTTCTCATTGTCAGGCAAACAGGTCAGGATTGAAAGAATGAAGGCTGGCAGTAATACTGGATAATATTTGAGAAAAAACTGTTTTAGTCTGCCAGAGATTTGTGATTGGGATGGAGGTTCATCTTCTAGCAGGACAATGACCATAAACATACCGCTAAAGCTGGTATAAAGGGAAGCATGCAAATGTCTTGGAATGGCCTAGTCAAAACCCAGACCTCACTCCAACTGAGAATCAGAGGCCTGGGTTGAAGATTGCTGTATACCAATCCAACCCTTCTAACTTGAGGGAGTTGGAACAGTTTTGCCTTGAAGAATGGTTGAAAATCCCAGTGGCTAGATGTGCTAAGCTGATAGAAACATACCCCAAGATACTTGCAACTGAAATTGCATCAAAATGTGACTTAACAACTTATTGACTCTGGAGGGTGAATACATATGCATACTCCTTTTTGTTTTTAATTTTTTTTTAATTACTGTTTGTGACACAATAAAGGATACTTTGCACCTTGTCACCCCTTCGGGCTGTGTACCTGTTGGTTAGGCAGGGCACTGCGCTGGGGCTTCAGTGTAACTGGCTTAATTAGCTGCGTAGGCCTTGCTTGGCCCTCTGGTAGTTGTAGTTGTGAGTTGCCAGTTAAAAATCAGTTGTGAAAACAATGGTAAGGTTAACAAAGGCTTTATTTCCCCTTCCAAAAGGACTTTTTATCGTGGTATAAACAAAAGGAAAACATAACCCTTCCTGGGCATATAATAAAGGAAAAATGGAACAAAAATAGCTTCTCTTCAGCTTATTAACCAATAAAGCAAATGTACATCAAAACAGTCTTTCAAAAGCACATACAAGCCCTTCTTTACAACGTTAGGCTTCAACAGCTCTTACTTCCCTTTATCTCAATGAGGAAATGCTGTCTGCTATTGAAATTGTGCAATCCATATGTTCAATGCTTGTCTCAGCTTCTGATGGCTCACATTGCATCGCTTCCTCACAAGCATTTAATATTTCTTTCCTTGCAGCATTTGGGACCTCTTCAAACCGTCTCTCTCTGTTCTGACGTGACTCTCTTTCTCTCTCTGTGAGAGTGTGCTGAATGCTATTACCACATTCACTGAACTGCCTTCGGTAAGAGCCTCTCCCCTGCTGGTGGTTGTTAGGTGAATTGCAATATTCCCTTGCACTTCTATTAAGGTAAATAGGCTTACCTCTCTGCTCTGACTGGCTCAGGATTCTGTGTATGGCTGGAGTTTGAAACGGCAGTTTTGCAGAGACTCTGCTCCTTAAATCATTTCCAGAGATACTAGCCTCTTCAGGTAAAAAGCACTTAACCTTCTCATGCCTGGTATAAGGGTAGTAAAACTTATCTGTTTCTCCTAGGCTGGCTTCATAAGGATTTAGCGTTTCTGGGAACTGCTTCTTATAGCCAAGCCCTGTGCTTCCCCTTTCAGGATGAAAATAAAACTCTTCAGCTTTTACCTTTCTCCTCCCAGCTCCGTTCCAACCCGGGCTGTTTCCAACACTCTCTGGGCTCCTCTGATATCTGAGGCTTCCACTCCTGGCTTTGCTACCTCCTCTGTAGCTCTTTCCACACTTGCCGTTATCCTCACTTTCAGACTCTGAGTCCAGCTGTCTTGGCTTCTCTCTCAAGCACTCATGGTAATCATTCAAACTTCCATTCAAGCTTCCATAGTGATTATCATGCAGGCTTTCTCCACAGCTCTCTCTCTGGCCCCTTCTCCAGCTTTCTCCATGACTCTCTCCACGACTCTTTCTCCAGCTCTGTCTAACTGTTTGTGAGCTGTGCTTATCTACGTACCTCCTAGCAGCACTTCCCCCCAGCTGACTTGCATCAGGTGATAACCTCCTAGCTTTCCTGCTGGCTGGGTGTGTCTCTCTGGCTTGTGACCACATTTGTTTTTGTTGCTCATAGCAACTTTCTGACATGTGCTTTCTAAAAACGTCAGTGCCAGCCTGATCCACTACTTCTCTATCTATCTCCATGGGCTCTGCTGGGTCTGCTCTGAGACAGATTCCCCCCCTTAAAATATTACGGGCTGCCGCAATCTCAGGCGGACAGCACGTAATTCGCGATAGTGCATCCGCGTTCCCGTGCGTTTTCCCTGCTCTATGTTGAACAGTAAAATTAAAAGATTGTTGCGCTAGGTGCCACCTTGTCAACCGCGCATTATTATTCCGCATTTGATTGAGCCATTTTAATGGGGCATGATCGGTTATCAGCAAAAACTTCCGTCCGGTGAGATAAAAACGGAGAGCTTCAATGGCCCATTTTATAGCTAGGCATTCTCGCTCAATCGTGGCATAATTTCTCTCTGCCTTGGAAAGCTGCCTACTAAGGTAGGCTACCGGATGCTCGGCTCCTTCAAAGATTTGGGAAATCACTGCCCCTAACCCCGTGTCTGATGCATCCATTTGAACTATGAATGGCAAGTTGAAATCTATGCCTCGTAGCACTGGGGAACTACAGAGTTTCTCTTTTAAGGCCACAAACGCTGTCTCCGCCTCAGGGGTCCACTGTACCCGATTAGGCACATTGTTTTTTCAACATTGCGGTAAAGAGAATACTTTCTTCTGCGAAGCGGGGTATGAATCGACGATAATAGCCGAGTAACCCTAGAAAGCTTCGGACCTGTTTTTTTGTTGTGGGTCTGGGGAAATCCCTGACACTTTCTATTTTACTCGCTAATGGCTTTACCAGGCCCTTCCCTATCATATGGCCTAAATATTTGGCCTCTTCCGTGGCGAATAAATATTTCTATGGATTGAGGGTGAGGCCAGCCCTCCGTAGTGCTCTCAGCACCGCTTCCATCCTAGCAAGATGTTGCGCCCAAGTTGTACTATATATTACCATGTCATCCATATAAGCTAGGGCGTATTCATGGTGAGGCCTTAAAACGTGGTCCACCAAACGCTGGCACGTGGCGGCTGCCCCGTGTAAGCCAAATGGCATCCGTCGGAATTGGAATAGCCCAATTGGCGTACTGAACGCCGTCTTGGGCTTTGAATCCCTTGTTAAGGGGATTTGCCAATATCCTTTACTGAGGTCAAGGGTGGTCAAGTATTTTGCTTGCCCTAAGCGATCTAGGAGATCATCTATATGGGGCATGGGATAAGCATCAAATTGTGAGATCTCATTGACTTGACGGAAGTCAATGCAGAACCGTAGGGTTCAATTGGGTTTTGGCACGAGTACAATAGGACTGGACCACGGGCTTCGCGATTCTTCTATTATGCCGGTGGCCAGCATTTCTTTTACCTGTTTGATTACCTCTTGTTTTCGGATCTCCGGCATCCTATACGGCCGTTGCCGAATTACTCGTCCGGGTACTGTAATAATTTCGTGAGCCACGAGGTGGGTTTCACCTGGTCGAGTTGTCAGTACATCAGAGAATTTCCCTAACATTTGTATTAACTCTTTTTGTTGTTGGGGCAACAGTTTGGAACCTATCCTAGGGGTAGGCTGTTTTTCCCAATCTTCAATCTGAGGGCCCAGATCTTCCTCACTTCTTTCCTCACCTAAGGCTGTTAAGTTTTTAACTTCTCTCTCCCCTGTAGAGCCAAATTCCCCGTCCCCCATTTCATCGGTGGTAATGAGGGTACTTCTTCCACCGAGGGGAACCCTACGCGCTCGCAGATTAATTGTGCGATTCGGTCACCTGCGTGTATCTTAAAGTCCTTATTTCCAAAGTTGAATAACAGGACTTTTATGGGTCCCCGATAATCGGGGTCAATAACCCCTGCGCCAATATCCAAAGAATATTTTACCGCTAACCCGGATCTGGGCGCTATACATCCATAACATCCGTCCGGGATTTTTATCTGGATACCTGTGTCCACCAGTGTTTTTCCCCCTTTTAAAACCAGGGTGTCTTCTACACTAAAGAGATCATATACCGCTGCTGCCGCGGTGGCTCTTTCTGGGCCCTTAGCCTGAGCATTGGTCTTACAGAATTGAAGCACAAACTTCTGCTTTCCGGGCAATATTCATTGGTAATATGTAAAACCAAACAGCATGTTGTTATGGTTGTTGTGTTATAATGTAAACCGCGCTGATGCCAAATAGCGCGGTATATAAGAATTTGTAATAAATAAATAAATAAATAAATAATATCGCCTTGGTAGGTGGCTGCCTTTGGGAACCTGTCTTAAGAGTTTTTCCGAATAAAGGACTGAGAATGCTAGCTGCTAAGGCCTCTGCTCCTGTTTCTACCTCTGCCGGCTGGCACCGTGCGGGTGTAGGGGTTAGCACACTCTGAAGACCTCTCTCCATTTCTTGGCAGAAGGGTTCCCAATCCCTCCCGAGGACAACTGCGTAGGGTAGTTTGGGGACCACAGCTACTAATATTTGATGTGTGATTCTGAAACCCTTTATTCCTACCTCATGCAAGGGATAGTGGGAAGCCTCTCCATATACGCACCGTATGCGCACCTGGCCCTCTGCTTGATTCGGAGGCGACGACCGCTGGTTCTCGATGGTTTCCCAAAGTTTTTGAGAAACCATACTCTGATCGGCCCCCGAATCAAGTAATGCTAGGGCCTCTATTCCCTCCACCTGGACCATTTGGAGGAATCCCTCTGGGACTTGTCTCTCAGCCCCTGTTACCAGGACCGTTTTTACCCTACAATTTTTCTGGTAGTGACCCGGCTTTCCGCATCTGTAACACTTCCTATTAACTGATAGATCATCACCATTATCATCATAAACATTCCTTTTATGTGTTTTAACCTTTTCACCTCTTCTCATCTTATCAGGATTTTCAATGCCAGTCATTTTTAACATGCCAATGCCAGAGGTGTCAGCCATTTTAGCCTCGAAAAATACATCTGCCATATTGGCTGCCTCTTCCGTATTACGGCAATCCTGTAAGGTGAGGAAGGTTTTCAATTCAGGGGATACAGATTGCATAAATTGCTCCAGTATTATATCATCCATAATGGAGTCTAATGACCTCCCTTCTGGGTTTAGCCATTTGTAAGCTAGACTCTTTAACCGCTTGTATTACTAATTAAAGATTTATAGCATATAGGAATCAAGCACTGGATAGAGAAAATCCAGGGCAGAGAGAGTGTAGATCTGCTTGGCCAAGCATGAAGAATCCCAGACTTCTGCAGCTTTTGGGGCTGTATGATGAGAAACCTGGTGAAGTAAATTCAGGACAGAGAGAGAGTGGATCTGCTTGGGCAAGCATGAAGAATCCCAGACTACTGCAGACTCCGCTGAGTTCTCCCAGCTGATGTTATTAGACTGCATGATGCAAGTTTGGTGAAGTAAATATTCTTTGTAAATAGCTGCACTGTCTCATAACTCTTTTAGTGAAGTATTACCGGTATTCTTCTGTAATTAAGTGTGTTTAGCTATTATTCTAATTGCTTTCTAATTTTCTTTTCTGACCACTCATGTGTGACTGGGAGAGTTGCTTGCTTTTCTGGATAAGTATCCTTGCTTTGTTTGTGGATAAACTGCACGTCTTAATTACAAGGTGTTAACCTTGATGTAGTAAGATATTTGGTACCAGGAGTGGGGGTTTGAGAAAAGATAATGTATTAAAAGAAAAGAGTGAAGAATGCAAATAGTGTAAAAATGTGAATATTGTAAATATTTAAGGCTGGCATTAAGTGTTCCTGTGGGTCAGGATTAAGTGAGAAATGGGTGTTGGTTTATTACTGTATTTCTAAATGAATTACAAAGGTGATTCAGCCATTGCTTACGTACAATATCCTTGTTGATCCAAGGGTGGAATGTATTACTAATTAAAGATTTATTTGGATTTTTGGATCAGCAAAGATATTGTACTTTACTTTGCAAAGAAATTGCAAGAAATTGAACTCATGAGCCATTCTGCCTGTGGGAAATCATGCTGAGCCAACTTGTTAGCTCAGAGACCAAAGCTGTATTTACAGTCTAGTGAGAGATCTTTACACATCTAGCCTGGGGAGTGCTAGAAGGCCAGAGAGGGAGACAGAATTCTTCCCTTGGCCTTTGAACAATTCTCTTGGCCAATATAGAAACATTTGCCTAGCCAATGTAGACAGGATAAGAATTCATCAATTATAATGTAGAAGCTTTGAGCTGCTTCTAAAACCATGGGGGGTGTCTCCCTTGGCCGGACAAAACTAGATGAGTGACTCATACAGTGACTCATACAGTGACTCAGCAGCTAACATTCTTTCCAGCTGCTGGTCACGAGCACACTATTAACCATGTGCACAAAATTAGCTCTAGCCAATCCTGATCTGAGCATGCTGCAGGCCAACCAATGAATTGTAATAGCATGCAACAGGCACGATCTTAGTTAGAGGTACTTTAGGGGGACTCTCAGAAGGAAAGATGGGACTGCAACTGATGTACGAGGCAGGCGTGTCTCTGTAGTTTTTTCCCGGATTTTCCTCCTGAGAGTGAGCGCTGAACAGTCCCCCACCTGGAGTGATGAGCTATAATATCCGGTAAAGTATTAATGCTTAACTTTGTGCTTAATTATTATTCTAAAAGGACTCAATCTAATAAAAGCATATTGTATTTGCTACAGTGTCTGTGCTTAGTCTGTGAGCTAGATGACAGAGTTAACTCATAGTGTATTTGCTAAAGCATCTGTGCCTAGTCAGCGAGCTAGTGAGTGACAGGGTTGAAGGAAAAGCGTAAAATTTGGCAATACACCGCTGATATAAGGCTCTGGGAGTCTCCCTATGCTGTATCTTTGCCTCCCTGAACAGATGTTTATAATGTCTGGGTGTAAGGCCCAATCTATCTTTTACAGCCTTTTTAATTTCTGAATAATTAGTGGCAAGAGTAGCAGGCATTCCCTTAAATGCTGACAGAGCCTCGCCAGTTAAAGTCATGGCAAAGCGCATGGCCCATTGCTCTGTAGGCCACTTAAGGGTCTCTGCTATCCTTTCAAATGACTCAATATAGTCATCTAAATCGTCATGTTGTGTTAGTTGTCCCATAGAAAAAGTATGGCAACTGTTCAGTTCTACTTGCGGCATCATGGATGAACTTGCCGCTCCGGTTTCCTGGGGCTTCTTTAAGAGAGCTTCTATTGCTTCTAACAAAGGCCGCTGTTGCTCCTTCATAGCGTTCACATATTGTTCCTGGAGACGTTGCACAAGCTCTGCTTGTCTGTCCCACTGTGCTTGCATCCATATCTGGACATCACGCGGATCCATCTTCCTGGAGTTGCACCACCTGTGAAAAACAGAAAGACCCACCAAGTGCGGTATTTCTTTTGCAAAATCCCTGTCTAAGTATAGCGCCCCCTTTCTCACTAGTATCCTTCTACCTATCTGCCCAGGTTACCGTTACCTTAGGTTCCTGGCAGACTTCAGCATGTGAGAAAGGTCTTTGCTTTTCTGGCCGACCTGCCAGCGAAATCCTCCTTAGACAGCACTCCTTGTGGTAGCAGTTCCTCCGGAGACGTCCTTCTTCCTTTATGTTTCTTCTTTTTCTCTTTCAGGAAAAACCACGTAGCAGAGAAAAAAAAAATCCTAAAATACTACGCCATTATGTCACCCCTTCGGGCTGTGTACCTGTTGGTTAGGCAGGGCACTGCGCTGGGGCTTCAGTGTAACTGGCTTAATTAGCTGCGTAGGCCTTGCTTGGCCCTCTGGTAGTTGTAGTTGTGAGTTGCCAGTTAAAAATCAGTTGTGAAAACGATGGTAAGGTTAACAAAGGCTTTATTTCCCCTTCCAAAAGGACTTTTTATCGTGGTATAAACAAAAGGAAAACATAACCCTTCCTGGGCATATAATAAAGGAAAAATGGAACAAAATAGCTTCTCTTCAGCTTATTAACCAATAAAGCAAATGTACATCAAAACAGTCTTTCAAAAGCACATACAAGCCCTTCTTTACAACGTTAGGCTTCAACAGCTCTTACTTCCCTTTATCTCAATGAGGAAATGCTGTCTGCTATTGAAATCGTGCAATCCATATGTTCAATGCTTGTCTCAGCTTCTGATGGCTCACATTGCATCGCTTCCTCACAAGCATTTAATATTTCTTTCCTTGCAGCATTTGGGACCTCTTCAAACCGTCTCTCTCTGTTCTGACGTGACTCTCTTTCTCTCTCTGTGAGAGTGTGCTGAATGCTATTACCACATTCACTGAACTGCCTTCGGTAAGAGCCTCTCCCCTGCTGGTGGTTGTTAGGTGAATTGCAATATTCCCTTGCACTTCTATTAAGGTAAATAGGCTTACCTCTCTGCTCTGACTGGCTCAGGATTCTGTGTATGGCTGGAGTTTGAAACGGCAGTTTTGCAGAGACTCTGCTCCTTAAATCATTTCCAGAGATACTAGCCTCTTCAGGTAAAAAGCATTTAACCTTCTCATGCCTGGTATAAGGGTAGTAAAACTTATCTGTTTCTCCTAGGCTGGCTTCATAAGGATTTAGCGTTTCTGGGAACTGCTTCTTATAGCCAAGCCCTGTGCTTCCCCTTTCAGGATGAAAATAAAACTCTTCAGCTTTTACCTTTCTCCTCCCAGCTCCGTTCCAACCCGGGCTGTTTCCAACACTCTCTGGGCTCCTCTGATATCTGAGGCTTCCTCTCCTGGCTTTGCTACCTCCTCTGTAGCTCTTTCCACACTTGCCGTTATCCTCACTTTCAGACTCTGAGTCCAGCTGTCTTGGCTTCTCTCTCAAGCACTCATGATAATCATTCAAACTTCCATTCAGGCTTCCGTAGTGATTATCATGCAGGCTGTCTCCACAGCTCTCTCTCTGGCCCCTTCTCCAGCTTTCTCCATGACTCTCTCCACGACTCTTTCTCCAGCTCTGTCTAACTGTTTGTGAGCTGTGCTTATCTACGTACCTCCTAGCAGCACTTCCCCCCAGCTGACTTGCATCAGGTGATAACCTCCTAGCTTTCCTGCTGGCTGGGTGTGTCTCTCTGGCTTGTGACCACATTTGTTTTTGTTGCTCATAGCAACTTCCTGACATGTGCTTTCTAAAAACGTCAGTGTCAGCCTGATCCACTACTTCTCTATCTATCTCCATGGGCTCTGCTGTGTCTGCTCTGCGACAACCTTCAAAGTCATAGGCATGTTGTGTAATACACATGGGGGTATGTTTACTAAACTGCGGTAAACGTGAATAATGCGCGTTGTATGACGTTAACAATCATTAGCGCACTATAGCGCATTAACGATCGTTAACGTCATACAACGCGTGTTATCACGTGCTAATGCGCGTGATGCTCCGCGGCGTGTTAAAACAATGCAGAAGGCGGAGAGAGGGCGGAGAGAAGGGGTCAATGGGCGGAGAGTGGGCAGGGAGAGGCTCCCATTACACTAACGTACTGAATTTCAGAGCTGAATTCCAACGCGAATGAAAACCTGCCGTTAAATGCACTTTAAAGGGGAGAGAAACCATTTAACTGTCAGCAATGTACAGCCTAGGCAGGGAAACCAAAAAAGGTGATAAGTGTGATACATGTTCACAGAACAAAAGGGCACAGAAACACTGAAAATGACCCCAACAAACTGGAAAAAAACAACAACCAAGCTGGCCAATAGTGGTATCAATGAGAAACATCAACCCCCCCCCCCCCGAGTAAGCTCCATTGAACAGATATTTATTTAGTCGTTTATTTTATTAATTTATTTATAGATCACGGAAGGGTCCATACCCCGTCCCCATACAAGGTGCATGGGCCCACAGTGAAATAGCGCTGCTCAGGGATTTCCCCACCATTGGACAGGGTTCCTATGGCGTGCACATGTCCCGCAACATCAGGGCGGGCATGTCTGAACAGGCAACCGGGCAGATGCTGGAAAAGAGGATACAGAGGGCTGCAGGCGGCACATGCAGTGGCGCAGCTGGGCCACAGTGGGGACTAGGGTGATGCTCAGTTGGCCCATAGGAATGCATAAACAGTAGAGCCAGACAGCAACTGATGAGGGCCCAACATGGGCACGAGTGTGTTTCCCAAAGCGTCACAGGTGAGAGTACCCAACAGCAACCCCCAAGGGCACGGAACACTGTAAAGCGGGGCTGGGGGGGAGCATGGACGTCTATGCAGGCACCCCTACCCCAGAACAGGCACCATAGGCAGCCGCCTACCTGCACGCTGGATGGCCTGAGACCACGCACCACCAGCTCCACCAGCAGAAGGGCATGTCAGCATGGTGGCTGAGGGATACTGGTGGTGGAGGGGGCAGTGGCAGCTGCCCGGAGCAGACCGTGGCCTAACACTGTGTAGGTGGGTGGCATGCACTGCAACAGACAGGCCCTGTCTGACCAACAGTCATGGTATCACTAGGGAATGCACTATCTCTGTGAGAACATGGTGGTGTAGTGCACAGACACACTGTACTCAGAAGCAGAAGGTCACAGGTTCAAGTCCCAGCTGTGGTTTCCGCCAACCCAGTTCTCTTATTTTACCCACTACTATAACGTGCTAATACAGGCAGAACCGTTCTTGCAGATGACGTTAACATGCCCAAAACACCAACATTTTACCCTACAGAGCACAGACACCATAAACATGCACATTACCTAGAGCAGAGCCTCCCAAATGCAGTCCTGGAGGGCCAAACACCATTCAGGTTCCATGCTGCCACTGATAAAGATGCCTGTGCTGCATTTCTATGCGCCACCCCCATGGTATGCAGATGTAACTCATGCATATTCATGAGGGACCCTATCAGAAAATCCCTGAAACAATCCCCACCATGTGAACCAAAAATATTTCTTTTTGTCGGACCACAATGAGGGAGGTTCAGATAGACTTCAAAACCATACCCATCAATTGGGGTCCATTTTAATCAACAAACACAGTTCTTTAGTGAATATTATAATAAACTTATCTTAAAATATTGAGAGAAGAAGCACAAATCGTTGTGTGAAACATCCAAACTTGTAGAACACGACATGCACGTTTCAGGAACAAACAGCCCCTGTATCAAGTGCTCTTCACGCAGGTCACATCAGTTTGATTCTTCTCCGTATCATGTGCAAAAAAAATAGCGTTACTCTTCGTTATTAAAAAGATGCCGGTTCTAACCGGACAGCCAATCACTGCAGAGGATTAAACTTGTCACCATTGGTCGGCAAAATTGTCAGTTATCAAGGGAACCAAACATGGATAAGGGCAGCTCCCAATACTAGCACTTGCATACCTTAGTAATGCCACCCTAAACCTGGGAATATGGTACACAGCTATCAAAAGGTTGCTGTGAGTACTGGCAGATAGCAATTCCTAGGTTAAGTACAATGTTCGGAGAGAGCTGCATCATAGCAACCTTTCTGATGTCTGTGGTGTGTGCTTCAGGTCTGGTCTCTGACAGTGTTTACCACCCTCGGGAGTGACCCCCACCAGTATTGCATACCATATCCATGCCTGCACTGTGCCCAGGACTGGTGTGGTGGCCAGGGCTGCTAAACACCCCTATAGTAGCACAATGCTGGCCTAGGTGTGGGAGTGTGTGTCTGTCTATCCAGTGTGTGGTGGCTGCAAACACCCTCCACAGCCCACACTGCTAGCACTGTTGCCAGTATTGGCCTGTCAATGTGCATAATGAGGAGCAAGGTACTGTGGGAATAGCCTGGATAGGGTGGCCTGGCCTGGCCGCATCTGCACAGGGCATAGGGCAATGGCCGGACATTGTAGTGCCCTGTACCACCTGCACGGACAGGGTGGCCATAGCATGTCCTGCTGGGAGGTCACTCTCACCCTGACTGAGCAGTTACCATGGCATGGCTAGGTTCCCCCATAGTGCTATATAGTATTTCTCTTATGTGATATTTATGGGTTTCCTTTTGGGGCCCAATCACTGACTTATCTGCTTGGTGTGTATGCTGATATCCCCGTTCTGGGTACATGCATCTCCTCCAGGACCATGCACTATGGACTAGCTGGCGGACTGTCTGCAGCTAGTATGTGTCTTGCTAGAACACCGTGCAGGGTGCAGCGGCTGGAGGCTTGCTGCTGGAGAATGTGAGATAATGGTTGGGGGCAGCTGTGCATTTCCAGACCTGCCGTCTGTCTGCTCTTGCCTTATGGATGTATAGTGCTCTGCATTGCCTGCCCTGTAGGGTGTTTGAGCCCGAGTAGGACTGGGGTGATGGTCCTCTCTACTGCCACCATTGCAGGGGGTTGAAAGTGGATCTGTGGGTGGGAGATCCTTTCCCCCACCCTGAGCCCTAGAGGGTTCGTTGGGTGGTGGTATGTAATCTCCCTGGTTACCACAGCAGAATGTGGGTGTGGTGCCGTGCAATCCTCCTGTAGTCAGCCATGTGTTTCTTAGCAGCTCTAGCCCACTGCCCATGGAGCCTGAGGTCATAGGTTCACAACCCACAGTGGGGTTCATTGATAGGGCTGTCTTAGGCATTGTCTATTTTTACTGTATATTTGTGCTGCCAGCAGAACCACCCTCAGGGTACTGTCACCTTAGGGTAGCTCAGAAGGCGCCCTATAGGGTGCGCCTTACGCGGCGCCCTATAGGGCATGCCTTATGCGGCGCCTTATAGGGCGTGCCTTACGCGGCGCCCTATAGGGCGCGGCTTACACGGTGCCTTATAGGGCATGCCTTACGCGGCACCCTATACGGTGCGCCTTCCACTTCTCCCTATAGGAAGTGCCTAAATATTCCTATCAAATGCTATATAATACATGACCATGTCAGAGAGAACGTCACTATTGGAACATATTGCATAAGACGGGTACAATTTTCCTGACATATGCAAACTGTAACCCACCTGCAGACTGTGGATTAAAATATTATAGTCGGCTTTCAAAGGGTTACACAGGTCGCCTCAGCCAGCTTTTTTCACTAGGCACACTGGGGAATCAAACCCATGACTCTTGTACCATCAGTATGTGTAGTAACCATTGTGCTACAACTCTGTTTCTGTCTTTGGGTGTCTGCGCGCTGTCTTAGGTGTGTGCGCAGTGGCGCGCGCTGTAACGATCATTGCTGCGTGGTGCATAATAACGCGCGTAACTGCGCGTTATCGGTTACGATGTCCCGCCCATGTCCTTTTTTGGCTTTCCTTCCACTAACGCGGCTCCTAACGCAAATTGCACTAACACAGTTTAGTAAACATACCCCATGGTGTTATCCCCCAAAACTCCATTTTAATTCCAAGTTGTAAGGCAACAAAACTAGACAAATCCTGAGGGGATGAATACTTTCACCAGGCACTGTAGCTATAGGCTATCACTTCCTCTGGTATATGAAGAACTTCTATGAGATATTGCCAAAAAGTAACAATTGGAGGCTCCAGATGGGATTATTGAAAATGAACAAGCCTCAGATTTGTTTTATGTTTTCTCTCCAATATTTCCCATTTGTAGTGTACACCCATTTCACATTGCATGAGTGTAACTTTGGTTGACTACCCTTTCTGAGGCTTGTTCCAATTCCTTCAGCCTTTAAGATACAATTGTGATGTGCAATTGTTAGCACACAAAATTTAAAAGGTTAGTTACTATCATGCATTAAAGGATAATGCTTTCAAAGCTGTTCATTAGGTTTGTCCTATGTCTACCAGACTGTTTCATTGCTCCTCAACTAAATCACTCCGTCAACTCATTGGACATTGATATTGCCCTCTGCTTCTCTCTTTTGACAAAAACAGATCAGGGAAAGGTGTTTTTCAGGTGCGGTCCCAAAACTGTGGAATGAATTACCTGTTATAATCAGGGATGTTGAGGATGATGTGTAATTTCAAAAAGTTTTAAAGATGTGGTTATGGGAAAAATTGTTTAATCATAAGAATTTTCTGTACTTCAATTTTGCACTCTGCTTTGTACGTCTGTAGATTGTAAAAGCAGAATATAAGTGATGTTATTAAATTAAATTAATGCACAATATTTGCCACTTAATGAGCATTAAAAAGCAAAATCATGCATTATTATGTTGTTAAGTGCCGTTGAGTCGGTGTCAAACCATGGAAACCCTCTGGATAGTTGTCCTGAATTGTGTTTAGTCTTCTGTCAGGCGGCTCTTTGTTGATAGAGTGGCACCCATCTCATTGTTGGCCTTCCTCATTTGCATTAACCTTCTACCATGCCAAGCATGATGTATTTCTCTAATGATCTATTTTATACCTTAACATATTAGTTTACATGTTATGTGCACTATATAACAATGAGCTGGAAAGCACGTAATTAGGTGTCATAAAACCTACAATCTGGATAATTAATTGAAAAGTAATGTGAGTTTTGAGCATCAGGCTACTAACATGTGGTACGATGTTCCTGGAGCCTTCTTAAAGGGCCAGTGATCTTTCAAGATTGCACTCTCCCTCCCAGCATATACACCCTGGTCACAGCCCTCCCCTCAACAACTACCCCCTCTATCATAGTCTTTTCTTTCCAGAGAGAATGCACCTGCCCATCAAAGCCCCTCATTCAGAATATGCCCCCTTCCCAAAACATATTCTACACCCCTAAAACACACCCCTTCCAATCCTCCAAAGATACCCCCAGACCTATCACCAATATTCCCCCCAACTCTTGTCTGGCTGCAGAGGGCAGGAATCATCCCATGCTGCTCCTGATCTCTGGCTGCTGAGTTCAAAATGGTGTCAGTCATTTCCTAGAAGTTGTCTTACAGTATTACTGATAAGGGTCAAGCTGTGAAAGAGTTAATTAAATATGTTTCTTAACAAGTGAGAAATAAACAAACTGTACACTCATCTTACTCTCTATTGCTATTTTGGGCTGTCCATGCCACAATGTCTTGGGATATTTTTCTCACTGCTGATACTTGTTTACCAGCACTAAAGTAATTCTGAGATAAGAACTACCTCTGTTGGTACGGAATCTGTATTTGTGAATACTGGCTGGTTTACAAATTGTGTCCTGTACATGGGGAGAAGAGAGATTGTAGACTACACTGATACATTTTTTGTGTGGTTAAGAAATTAAAAGTGTCTTTAAAAGTTAGAAAGCAGATTGAGGCCCTTTAACTAATGTGAGATAGTGTTCAGTAACTTTTAGCATATGGCCATTGTAACCATGACCACGTTGGTATGACAGCATGCACTAATTCATGTGCTGACCACATACTTTGTTATGGGACAAAAATTGGACAGGTTTTGGACAGGGAATGGGTGTGGACTGCATTGTTCTTAGCGCAAGGTATCTTGCCACATTCTGGCATCATATGAGAACATGCTAGCAACATCCCCACCAGTTATCACACAAGCTATGCACTTAGAGCCAATTATATTCTGGCCGTCCAGCCCCTGTGTGGCTGCTTAGAAACTGGGCATACAGCGATAACATCTGATTCTGATCCCACAAGGGCTAGACGTGCCCTTGGGATCAGAATTGGGTCTACCGGCCTGGACATGCAGGCCAGGCCCCAATTCTGATGGGCCGCATGCCCAGCAGATCTCCGGTTAACTCAGCCAGGCTCCGTAATGGAGCTGCAGTGCCATGGTGTCTCATTGTTGCTGACCCAAATTGCTCTTTCTCCACAGCCCAAGCCCCGATCCAACCTCCTATGACAAGGGTCGGGTTGTGGGGTACTCCCTGCACCTCCTAACCTTTTTGTCCTGGCCAGGCACTGCAGTCCCCCAGCATCCAGGGGGATGTATTCCACCTCTGAGGTGGAGTAAGTCCCCATCTACATGGCCAACTTCAGATGTACAAGGCCGGCCTCAGATTCGGCCCTGTACACCTGAGGTCATGGCCCACCCATGCCCCATCCTTGCTCTGCCTCCAGACCAGCCCCTCCCAATCCTGTCTAAGGCTCCCTGTACAACAGCACTGTTTGTAGGGGGAACCTTTGCACCGTGAGAGGCAGGGGGATGAATAGTGGAAATATATGTCCAGGCAGGGCATACATCCCCGCTATTCATGGCACAGAATGACCCCCTAACTGTACAGTAATTTATCCATTAACCATATGGAAAGTGCAAAATTAATAGTTTGGCACCATGTGGCCTCAATCAAGAGATTGATCTTTCAGTTTTTTTACAATGATTACCACAATATGCCATGTCCTTGATACATTTTTAGCTACTAATTCAGTCCGCCACTTTTTAACCTTTTCTTAGTTCATCCTTTTATATGAGTCATTACATCAATTTTTTATTTTTATTTTTATTTTTGTTTGTATATGGGTCTTCTTTTTCTAATAGTTTAGCAAGTTCATGATTTGTTTCTTTTCTGTATCACAATTTTTATGCCTATACATTTACAAGTTCTGATTTATATAGTCCTGCAGTTTTATTCAATATCGTGGTTTCATGATTAAATTTTATATTCAGTATGTACAGATAATAAGTAGAGAATAATCTCCTTGACCTGCATATAGTTTTTTGATTGATTTTACTGCACCACAAATAACCTTCAGTCTCTTTCGTTTCATGTGTCACCTTTGCCTCTCCTGACTCCGCCCAGTCATCTGATGTCGTCATGAATGGCGGGAATCTCGGCATCTATAACAGACCACCCTTTTCTCTCCATCCTGTTTTTCAATGTGATACAACGTTCTTTCAGCACCTGCGGTACTGTGTCTTGTATTCACCTTTCGAGACATTTGCAGTCATAACTTATTCTCCCGATTTTACTCTTCATTTGGATTTGGTAATTATATTACAAGTTTTCTGTTTCTGATTCATGATCATTTTCTCTCCATGTTCTTTGCGCCTTCATGGCTCTTACGATCAAGTATGCGCGTCCTCCAGACACCGTCTATCCATGTTTTTTTGTCCCCTCCATGCATTATTTAGCGTCTATCAGACGCATGTTACCACTGTCTTTTAGAAGTATAGCTCCATCCATATTTCCGTATAAACAACGTATATCTGCTTAATATGTTTGGATATATTTAATGGTCATGTTTTTTCATATGTTATAATTCATCAAAGTAACTTTTTAATATTATTACTTGTCGAGTATACTTGTGGCAATATAATATAATATTTATCAGTTTTTACAGCACTATAAACTATGACCTTCTATGCGTTATAACTAGTTTGTGCAAAAAAGTTGTATCGTCAGCAATACATCTCTCTCCTTAGTACACTCTGATCTTCTGCCCCATTCTCTCTTCCGTGCCCCAGCCTTTCTTCTGCGTAATCACAATATATCTGTCATATCAATCTGATATATTACTCATTTGTCCCCCCCTTTTTTCATGCATTCATCCCTTGATCATAACTTCCAACATCGTGTATTTACATTTTTTAGTCATTTTACCTATATTCAACATAGTTTTATGGTGCCCTGTTTTTTACATTTTGAATAGTGTACGTCCTTTGCTAAGGGATTTACAATCCTTTCACACCCCTTCATCGCATCCAGTTTACACGATATAAACGTTTATAGTCCTCTTGAGCATTAATTACACAGGTACACTAAAAACATTTTTTTTTAAACTGCCTCTAATGTTTCGATTGATTTTTACGTTTTTTGGTGCGCTGAATCCAAATCTGGTAACCAATTTGCTCCATCACGTACAGATTTTTTGCTACATTAGGTTAGCAGTTTGAGGTGAACGTTTCAGATTGAGTGCGATCGAGATAAAAGTTTCTTGGATGAATTCTTTATACTAATTGTTTAGTAGTTATTCAAATAAGAATAAAGAAAATTGTAACAAGGCAGCACATAAGAATAGAGTAATGTCAACAAAACACACTGTGATGATAGCAAAATTGTCTGCACTTAAAACAGCCACATACATGTGCACAAACATTGAGCATATAAGAGCGAGGTTAGACACAAAGCAAAGCAAAGAAATGTGCAAAAAATGTTGTACAGGTATGTATGTAAGAATAGAAAACGCAAACCGCACCATTGTAATACATGAAGACAAACACCCGATGGTGTGAAAATAAAATTCTAATAAATGAGATCCGACACTGTGGTAATAACTAGCAAATTTTTATTTCAAAGTTTAGTAAAAACATGATATTTGTCAACACAGTTTAGATTTTAAAGTCATTCTTGGGTCAATCAATCTCCTGGTGGGCCCGTTTCTTCTTCCCCCGAATGCTTCTCTTGGTGCGCTGCTTGGCGTATTTTTCATCAGGGGTTTCCCGCAGCAGCAACCAGCAGAAATCAGCCATCATAGTGGTGTTCCATCTTCCTTGGTACCTTCTCTCTGCGTCCTTGATGTCCTGGTGAAACCTTTCACCTTGTTCTTCACTGTACGCCCCCAAGTTTTCGGGAAAGTAGTTCACATGGGAGTGCAAGAAATGGACTTTCAGGCTCATGTTACAGCCTTGTTCTTTGAAGGCATTGAGCATCCTGGCAACAATATCCTTATAGTTCTCATTCCGCCTGTTCCCCAAGAATTTGAGAACAACATCCTTGAAGGAATCCCAGGCTTCTTTTTCCTTCTCAGACATCGTTTCAGCGAATGCTCCATCTGAAATGAGTTTCCTTATATCAGGGCCAACAAACACTCCTTCCTTTAGCTTTGCTTCAGAAAGTCGGGGGAACTTTGAGCAAAGGTACCGAAAGCACTCACCATCTTTTGGAAGGGACTTGATGAATTGCTTAATGAGACCCAACTTAATGTGGAGAGGTGGTAATAGAATTTTATCACGAGGTACCAAGCTCTCATGAAGAACATTTTTCTCACCGGGTCTCAAATACTCCCGAATTGGCCAGTCTTTTTTCCCTCAGTGTAGGTCGCGGGCCCGGCTATCCCACAAGCAAAGGAAGCAGGGATATTTGGGTGAAACCGGATTGCTGCCCTAATAGCATGGATAGAATTTTAAAGTCTCCACAAATCATCCACTTATGCTCATCATAACGAATCTTCTGAAGAATCAGGGCCAAATTCTCGTATTTTTCTTGGAGAATAACAGAGTGAGCAATAGGAACTGAAGCGAATGTGTTGCCATTATGAAGAAGAACACCTTTTATGCTGTCTTTTGACGAATCAATGAACAGCCGCCATTCAGCAGGATCATACTTGAGTTTAAACTTTTCCATCACTCCGTATATATCGTTGCAAAATACCAAATCTTCCTCTTTGCTGAAATACTTCAAAAATTGTGTCTCGCGGTTGCGGTACCAATAAAAAGTTGTTCCTGGTGACAATAGATTTTTCTGTTTAAGCCGAGAACCTAGCAGTTGGGCAGCATCTTTTGGGAGTCCTAAATCCCGGACTAAATCATTCAATTCAGCTTGAGAGAAAAGTTCAGGTTTCGGATCTAGTTCAGTTTCAAACTCAGAAGTACTGGACTCATCGGGAAAAGCCATCTGATGAGTCTCATCATGATCAGAACCGTCCACACAAATATGATCCAAAGATTTTGGTGGTTCAGGCACAGGTACTTCGTTGCTATGAGGCATAGGTCTAATTGCTGAGGGAAGGTTGGGGTAACTTATTACGTTCTTATTTTTTAAGTTGTATCCCTTCACAATGCAAGAGCAAAAATAGCAGTCACTGCTGTGGTCTCTTTGTTCACGCCACATCATAGGTATTCTGAAACAAAATGCTTGTTTTTTACCTTTCATCCATAAGCGTAGATCTTCCTCACATGTCTTGCACACTTTGTGAGGAGCCCACGGTTTGTCTTGATCGCCTAACTTCAAACCTAAATAGGCGAAATATACTTTTTTAATAAATGCAGAAATGTTCCTCTGCCGCTTTTTCACGGTATATTCCCCACAAATAAAACAAAAACTGTCCGGAGAGTTGACGCAACCTCTGGCTCTGTGAGCCATCACAAATACACAGCACTGCAAACTACAACTGTAGTGAACCACTTCGGAATAAAGCTGGATTACGACTGAGCAAACAAAAGGTAATAATGAACTTGCAAGAAACTGAAATTTGACAGGAACGTTCATGTCGCAACCACCGTATTTGAGCGAGCGAACGAGGCGAGGCGAACAGGAAAGAACATGCGCCAGCGCGAGTACTGGATTTAGCCCCCCGCCTCCCAATTGTCCTGTTAATGTATAAAATGAATACAAAACACTCTAAAATATCATGAGGGAGTGTTTCTAGTTAGTTAACCATTACAACCTCTATTTTGGGCCAAGAAAATAAACTGCAGTCTGCTAAAAATAAATTATGTGAACATTCCTTATATGGGTAAGAAATCTAATTTGGCAAGAAAACGTGACGTGATGGAACATTTTGGCTATTTTTCCTGGATTCAGCACCCCAAAATCTATAGGAATCAGTTGCAAAACTGGAGGCAGTTTTTTGGTAGTGTACCTGTGTTATTATATTGTCTTTTAGTTATTCGCACAGCAGTATTGCACAACTGTCTTAAAGAGACATCTTAATAGATACAGCCCTGGTGAGTTTTTAATGTTATATTTGTTAATTATTTTTACTGGTTTATATTAGTCCTTTATCTTAACTATTTATTATTTATTTATTTATTGCACTTTTTTATGTATTCAGCTATGATGGTTTATAATTTGAGTGCACAAAGTTTTAAATGTATAGTGATTGTTTTAATCAGTTATTGAATTATTTATGCTTTAAGTTGCATATGTTGTTTAATCGTGACTCTATAGCGCTTCTTATATATGTCCATACATTTTTTACCTTTTTTTACTAATTTATACTATAGCTTGCCTGTGTGTTCAATTTTCCTTTCTGTCTCGGCCCAATAGACTTTACATGCTATTTTAAGTGTGGTTTTATAATCAATTTTCAGTATTGCATGTGTTTCATTTAACTATTTTTATATTTTTACATTTTATTATTATGTTCTTTGGTGTTTGTAATTGTTCATGATTCTTGTGGATTTGTGTTTATTATGTTTTTATGTACTCCTTGTTAGCTGTATGTCCCCTGAGGAAGGCGTTTGCCGAAACGCGTAGGGGTCTTCATCAATAAAGCAGTCTGTGACCAACTTACAGCTCTTGCTTCCTGTGTTCCTTTCCTGATCTGCAAGAGCGTTGCTCCTCTTTTTTGCATACTAACATGTGCTAACCATTAGCATGGGGCTTGGGGTGCGGTAAGCATGACATGCTTTATTATGGGACCCTGTGCTAAAAATCTCTGCTAACTGGGTAGCACATTATTGGGCAGGTACTGGATGGGTTAGGGGTGGAAAATGGGCATTGTGGTTAGCATGGATATTTTGGGTGCATGCTATCTATGAATGTTGCCATTACCTTGGGTGTGCTTAGCACTAGTAATAGCAGTAAGTGTACCCACATTCCATTATCACAGTTTAGTGCATTAGGAATGTGCTGATGGCAGAAGAGCAGTTGCACATGCTCCCTAAAGATAGCGCAGGCATCCATGCTAGTTTTTTACCACAGATGTACACAATTGGTGTGCTCTTTAACAAGCATACTCTTTATTAAAAGGACCTCTTAGTTTTTACACTCTAGAGCAGGGGTAGGGAACCCTGGTCCTGGAGAGCCGCAGACCAGTCAGGTTTTCGGGATATCCCTAATGAATATGCATGAAATATATATGCATTAGAGATATCCTACCAACCTGACTGGTTTGTGGCCCTCCAGGGCTGGATTTGGAGACCCCTGCCTTACACCTCTGTCATTTAAGATTGTGAGTGGGCAAGGTGCAGATGTCCAAGACATCAAAAAGGTTAGATAGAATGTGTCACATTCCTCCTCACTTCTCACCACCACCAAAATATTGTCTATTAGACAACTTTTTGGTGGTGGTGAGAATCGAGGAGGGTTAGGATGGATGTTTTAGCTAGAAAATTGATCATTAGAGAAGCAGATAAATGAGTTGCATATAGGCATGGGGAGAGTGTGGTAACTTGCCTGCTTGGTGCGAAGGCGGCTGACCTGAGCCATCACATAGATGGGATTTAAGACTGTCCAGTCTATTCACATTGTGCCAATTCCAGTATTGCTTCCATATAGATCAACTCACTCTCCTCAATACGTAGACTGCACATGTGCACAACAGTGTTTATGAAATACACAAATGCCAAAATTGAAACTGCCTTTTATATCGTATATAACAGAAAATCATAGCCTAATTTGTTCTCAATTGAATTTTCTTTTCACAACTTTTCTCCATGTTTGCATTTTTTGCTGTCTTGAATTGGTTGTCTTAGAACTTCATGAACTAAAGTGTGAAGAAATTTTACAAGCATGTTTCATATGAAAATAATATAAAACATCTGGAAACTCACAAAAATTTCAGACATTTTGTAATATTTTTCACATGATGCACATTTGCAAAGGCACTTTGCAAAAATGCAATTTGCAGTAGTAAACTTTCACACAAAGTCTGTTTTTGCTAAAGTTTATTTAAATTTGCTAATCATGAGCTGCTGTGATGGGAAATCATGCAAAAAAGCTCATTAATGCCAAAAATAATGAGATCAAGCAAGTGAAAAATGCTTTGCAGACATGTTTTTGCAAAAAAAATACATCTCTAAAGACATAGGGCCCAATATTTGAAGGCCTTTACATGGGTAACTTCCTTAGTTACCCATGTAATGGCCTTATCTGGGATATTCGAAGAGTACCTACACGGGTAGTACCCTTTGAATATCCTGGCTAAGTCCCTAATGTGCCCCGATGCTATCCGCATAGCATCGGGGCATGTTAGGGGTATTCTTGATGGAGCAGGGGTGGAGGAAGGGGCTACATGGATAGCAGTGATTTTCGTTGCTACCCGTGTAGTCCTCTGCGCCTTAAAGATAGGCGAGAAAAGTGTATGGGTACCTGGGGAAACTTTCAGCCTTATCTCCCCTCCCCCCCCCCCATATTTTGACAATTAAACTCAACAATCATAATCATCCCAATGCCAGCCCTACCCCCTACCAGGGTAGCCCCTACCCCCTACCCCTTTTTTCTTTGGGAGAGGTCCCAAACTCCGCCCAAGTCTGCCCCCAAACTCTGCCCTAACTCCGCCCTAGCTCTGCTCTAACTTCACCCCTGCAAAACTCTACAATCGCTAGTCTTCCTCTCCTGTTCTGCCTATGGATATCCGAACTCCCATGGGCAGACAAGAAGAGTCTTTGTTGCAATTGTGGCAGAGAATGTTTTGTAGGGCCATGGCCTGTGTGCCCCGCCCCTTTCCAACAGCTATGAGCCCTACCATAAGAATTTTGTAAAATTTATAATTGGAGATCATACTCTACTCTTAAAGATTCATCTTTGCTTTGTATGTATGTATGCATGTGTTGATGGCTCTGAGTTTGTCTGGCTGTCAGAACGTACTGTTTTACTTTGATTGCTGCTGCTCTTTGCTGCCCCTCTCATTGTACCAACCTAGGCATCTTCCTAGTTTGTTTAAAAGCTGTGCTGGATCTGCACTGGCACAAATAAGAGGGCCCCTGAATCCCCCTAGAAGCTTCCTATCTCTCATAGGCCATCACTCTGACACTCCTCAGACCCAGCAAAGGGCACCAATGAATTTAAAAACAGTGACCCTGGAACCTCATCCTCTGGGAAGATCTTCATTCTTTGGTGTCTAGTGTGCACTGAAAGTCATGATAGAAATATTATAAATGTCTGCTTTACTACTACTACTACTATTTAGCACTTATAGAGTGCCACACACGCAGCGCTGCACAGTTAACCTACAAGAGGTGGCTAACAAACAAGAGACAGTCCCTGCCCGTCAGAGTCATGCTCATCAGAGCTTGCAATCTAGTTAGAACAGTACAGAGCATTAGTCAGTTCTGCGGAACATACGGTGTGGTACAGTTTGGTTTAGCTTGGTCTATAGTTTGGTCAAAACGTTGACGGGGGTTAGGGTAGAATAAGGATGGAAGTGAAGATCTGAATGCAATGGTGAAGAGGTGGGTCTTCAACCTGGACTTGAAGTGGGCCATGGAGGGTGCCTGACGCACAGACTAGGTAGGCCGTTCCAAGCGTGTGGCGCAGCAAGGTGAAAGGAGCACAGTCGGGAGTTTGCGGTGTGGGTGAAAGTCATTGATAGAAGCAATTTGCTGGCAGAGTGCAAATTTTGAGAAGGGACGTAAGGAGAGATAAGGGATATGAGGTATTGAGCTTTACCCCATGAAGTCCCACCCTTTAAAAATATCTGAGCACTGATCCCACCCTCTTCCCCTAGGACTCTGACTCGGGCAAAGTTGTCCAGGGGTGATAGAAGAATGTCTCAGAGCTTCTACATTCAAAATAGTACTCCCCATCCCCTAGTGGTGGTATCACAAGATTACTACAAGGGCAAAACAGTGCTATTTTGAATGTGGTGGCCACCAGGCAAGCATGAGTGTGAATTACTTACTACTTCCATTTATCCTGACCCCTTTGAGTTAATGGGAGTCCAGAAGTGAGAGGGAAGGGGAAAAGGGCAGCACTCAAATTGTTTTATTTATGGGGGCAGAACTTCACTGGGGACACTGCAGACATTGATTCCCCACATTAGAGCTGGGGAGCACCCTAGACTCCAGGTATCAGAGATCCCTTTAGGAGAAGCATCCCATGTGCACCTTTCCTTAATTTATTGATGCCCCACATCAGAGCTGGTGGAGTCCCCTGGAGAGGTCCAGCAGGGCTCCAATTTGCACCATCAGGCCTATTAAATCTTTCTGAATTATGAAGGGGAAAGATATTTTTGTAAATTCTCACAAACTGACACAGCCTTTTAAAGTGCAGTTCCAAGAAATAGCAGTGTATTTGTAATTTGTCACATTCTTGAGCTAAGTTCATTTTGTGATGATGCAGAGGGCTTAAACACCAGAAATAGGGGTTTAAAACAGCTTCTTTCCCCAAAAGCAGACAGCAATACAGGCAGGGAAAGGGTTAAAGCTTCAGCCCAGAGAAACTCTCTGCATAGAAAGTCAGTGAGAGAGCCACACCCCAGCTCCATGACAACCCCGGGAGCTAACGTAAGAGGCAAGGGGGTGGAGTCAAAGCTGATAGGGCAGCCCCATGCTCTTAACCAGGAAGGAGATTCAGATAGAGAAAAAGAAAAGAAGAAGGAGAAGGTGGAGAAGGAGAATAGAGACAGAGTGTTGGACTCTGGCTCAGGTTCTGGTTCGGATTCAGATCCAGAGGGAGACCTGAGGAACCGAGGAAGCAAAGGAAGGAGCAACCATTACCAAGGTAGCACACGGTGCTTGGGGAGTTGCCAGCAAGACTGCTTAGAGAAAGAAAGGTCTCTAGGAAAGCGTTTGAGAAAGCTTCCTGTAAAGGAGAGGAATTACCACGGGCCAAGCAGTCGAGAGAAGCAGGTCAGAAGTAACTTTAAACCTTGAGGGGAGAGGCTGGAAACCTTACCCAGGAGAGACAGGAGTTCTTCCCCGGAGTCTTCTCTGGAAGCTGTGGTTACAGGTGGGAGATTAGGCTGGAGTAAAGTTCCAGGTGAAAAGCTGCAGAAACGTTCCCAGGGCAGGCAGCGTGTCTCTAGCTCAAGCTCTGAGAATAGCCCAGCTGCTCATAAGCAAACAGCTGATTGTGTGCTATGGAGACGGAGGTTAGAGCCAGACCCTGCTGAGCAGTTTGCCACACGGGAGATAGTGAAGCAGTATCAGGACAAATACTTGCCTTTTAACCAAACTGGAAAAGCCAGATATACCAGAAGAAAGGTGAGCCCTTTTTCCATTAATTCAGTTTTAGAGGAAGCTGGTAATTTTAATTCCTCACATATACCAAGAAGTAAAAAGGATTCTAAATGGAAACAGCTTAAAAGCTTACTAGAGCAGAGGAAGCCAGTTGCTCTGCAGAACCCTGACTATAACCAGGACCTATCAGACTCAGAAGTAGAACCAATGCAGACTGAGTCAGCTGTAATAGATAACAGTTATTCTGATATGGAGACAGAGTGTGCTTACTGTCATAAGGAGTGAAAGCTGTATAACTTTGTGCAAGTGATAAGTGCTGGAGAAGTCCAACTTCATGCAATTGAGCTTTTACACGGGGAGAGGCAGCGTACTGCCTAAGTGTAAAACTCAACCTCATTAAGCAACTGTGGAAAGCAAATGCAATGCTATTGTGTTATTTGCAAAGCAAAGTTGTTACATGAAAGTAAAGCTTCTAGAGTGAAGAACAGACCTTGTTCAGAGCTGGAGAGAAGTTTGGATAACTTGTTTGGAACTGATAACCCTGAGAAGTATCAGGTGGACTTTGTTACATCTTTGACTTTATTTGGTTGGAAAAAGTATCCACATCTTGTTTCTGTTATTAGGGTTAGTAGATACAAAATTCCTGTGCTAACAATAAAGTTATTGTTACCCCAATTAACCTTGGCTGTTTGTGTCTTGGCCCACAACTACACGGAACCAGGACATCAGCACTTACAAGGATCTATAAATTTGTGGTCACGTCCACCCTCTTCCAGGCAACCGCCTATACGGGGGAGGAGGGTGTGACAGCTGGCGTAGTTTTTAGGATAAAGCTACTACCTCACAGAGATGAGAGACCGATACTTATAAGCCAGTGAAGTCTTGAAAGAAGAAAAGCTTTTGGAAGTTTTGAACAAAAAAAAAATTTCAACACACACAGAAGAGCTTACCAAGTCTGCATAAAGGAAACTCGGTGTGGAGTTTCAGCAGAGGCGGACCGGAGCAGGTGTTCCTGGGCACTGCAGTGCTGATGAGCGAGACTCACCACTTGTAGCAGGTAACCCGTAGATGAGAGGGGGTTATCTTGGATACTGCTATAAGGGGGTGGGGGTATTGCAGAACCCGTTGGGAAGCAGAGTGAGGGTGTGATCGTGTGTGAGCCACACTTGGTTTTTGCTCTCTGTTTTCTTGCAGCCTAGACAGCGATGGAACCAGCACAGCTGTTAAGCTGGATGACCGAGAGATTCCAACAGCAGCAGGAAATGTCAGCACAGGCCCAAAAGAGAACGGCGGATATGCTGCGGGCCCAACAAAAGCCGCTGATGGATCTGCTGGGCACATGGATGGGCGAACAGAAGCAGACCATGGAAGCGCTGAGGACTGTCTAAGGTTCACTAGGAACCCTATCAGGACTGGGAACCTTAAGCAAGGGCATTTTATCTTTGGGGCAATTGTCTAAGGATGATGATGTGGATGACTACTTGGAGGTATTTGAACGCATTGCGCTCATGAGTGGTTGGCCGAAAGACCAATGGGTCATAAGGTTAGCAACATCCCTAAGGGGAGAGGCTCTTGCAGCCTACCGAGCTATGCCCAATGATCTTGCCAACAACTATGAAGCAGTGGTCAAAGCCATTAGAGACCGAATGGGCCTAACTCCAGTGGTTTATCGCCGCCTTTTGCGAGGGTGCAAGTTAACCCCAGGCGAAACACCACAGGCCTTATGCCACCGGATTAGAACACTAGTATACAAGTGGCTAACTCCAGAGGGGAGGAGCATTGCTACTATTTTGGATGATGTTGTTTTAGAACAATTCCTAGATGCTGTACCAGGGGAATTACAATCCTTCCTGACTCTGCAAGACTGTAGAAACACGAGAGATGCCATCTCACTTGCTGACCGCTTCTTAGAGGCTAAGGCCATCGGTCAGGGGAAGATGGGCGTTTTTGATCCAACAGTCTTGAGAAGGCCAGGAATGAAGGGAAAGGTAATGGCAAGGGAATCTGTACCCAGAAGACCCTTACCGAGAACTGGTTGGGAGCAACGAAAATGTTTTTCATGTGGTCAGAAAGGTCACCTGAAGAGGGATTGTAGAGCCAAGCTTGTGTTAGTAACCACCCACTCCAAGGAGGTTGGGGAGGGATTTTTACTAACTGTTGAGGTTAACAATATCCAGGTCGAAGCGCTCCTAGATTCAGGCGCGGACCAATCAATGATTTCCGAAAGCCTGTGGAGGGAGGTAAAAGCTCAGAGTGAGGATTCTTTAGGACACCCTGAGAGAAAAATAAGAATCAGATGTGTGCACGGCGCTGCTTCGTCGTATCCTCTGCACACAGTTACTGTTGAAGGGCTAGGATTAAGGAAAAATATCTCAGTGGCAGTAGTACCAAGACTACCACATTCCTTGGTCTTAGGTAGGGACTGGCCTCAATTTAGGAAAGGCCTAGTTAAAGGACTAGCTGCCATCACTGAAGCCAAAGCCCCTAATCCAGCAAAGTTAGAAAAGGAACCCGTAAGGAGGGAAATAAAGGGAAGACAGGTGACGTCCTCTCAGAAGGAGAAATCTAGGTTAAGGATGATACCAGCCCCTTTATTTGAAAAACCACGGGAGAAGCCAGGTAGGGAAAAAGCTCCTATCCTGAACCCTCCTAGTAAGACAAAGTTTCTCTTAAAATGTTGTCGTCTTACCCCGAATGTAAAATTCCCAAGAGAGCCTCAGAGCAAGCAGCGGGCTTTGACATCTATAGTGCTGAGGACACTATTATCCCACGTCAAGGGCGAGCCTTGGTAGAGACGGGCATCCAGCTTGAGATACCGCCTGGATGCTATGGCCGGATCGCTCCGTGTTCTGGTTTAGCGGTGAAAGATTATATTGACGTAGGTGCGGGGGTAATAGACCCTGATTTTAGGGGAGCTATAAAAGTCTTGTTGTTAAACTTTTCTAAGAAAGACTTTAAAGTAGCCATGGGCGATAGAATAGAGCAGCTCATTATGGAGAGAGTTGGCTTCCCACCCATAGAGGAGGTTACAGAACTGAGCACCACCATAAGGGGGTCAAGTGGGTTTGGGTCTACAGGACAGGCCGTGATGATAGGCTTGACAGCCACTAGTGAGGGGGAAAAGGCAGAGGAAGACCTTGGCCCTCAGTTGGCTGAGTGCAAGGCCAAGCCACTTCCTAGGCTAGGCGAGGAGCTCTCCTGGCATCAGCGGCAAGCCCTGCTGAAATTGCTGGAAGGATTTTCGGACATCTTAACCCCCATGCCCGGAGAGACCCAGCTGGTTGCTCATGAAATAGTAACCCCACCAGGAGAAGTCGTCCGGCAAAGGCTGTATAGGCTGCCCGAGGCTAAGCGAAAGGAGGTAATCAGACAGGTGCAGGAAATGCTACAAATGGGCGTGATTGAAGAGTCGGTCAGCCCATGGAATAGCCCCGTAGTTATGGTCCCAAAGCCTGACGGAACGATACGATTTTGTATCGATTTCCGAAAGGTTAATTCCATCTCAAGATTCAATACATATCCCCTACCTAGGATAAAGGAGTTATTGGACCAACTAGGGCAGGCCACCTATCTTACCACCTTAGATATGACCAAGGGGTATTGGCAGATTCCCCTCACCAGGGAATCTCGGCCAAAAACAGCCTTCAGCATGCCCCTTGGTCTATATCAGTTCCGCCATATGCCTTTTGGGCTACATGGAGCAGCGGCAACCTGTCAAAGGTTGATAGATATTGTTTTGCGCTCGCATCGCCCCTATGCTATGGCCTATATGGATGACGTAATTGTCCATAGCGACAATTGGGACATCCACTTAGAGCACGTACGTGCAGTACTGGAGGACATGAGGAGAGCAGGAATCACCTTAAACCCAGCCAAATGTCTATTTGGTGGGAAAGAGGTGAAATATTTGGGACATTTAGTAGGGCGAGGGGTGGTAAAACCACTATTGGACAAGGTAAGGAGTATGAAAGACTTTCCACGACCTATAACCAAGAAGCAGATTCGAAGCTTTCTAGGCTTAATAGGTTATTACAGGAGATTCCTCCCACATTTCGCCACAGAAAGCACGCCCCTTACCGACATGTTGAAAAAAAACGCGCCCAACCTGGTTCATTGGTCCCCAAGCGCAGAGGCTGCCTTCACGCGCTTAAAAGAACAGTTATGTGTGGCACCCATCTTAAGGGGGGTAGATTTTAATAAAACCTTTATACTCCAGATACCGGGCTAGGTGCCATTCTGTCACAAAAGCAGGAGGGGATAGAGCACCCTCTGATGTTTTTAAGCAGAAAGCTAGCGCCGGTAGAGCAAAAATATTCAACTGTAGAGAGGGAATGTCTGGCAATCCATTGGGCAGTAGATGCCCTTAGGTTTTATTTAACAGGCCGCAGATTTACCTTAGTAACTGATCATGCACCTTTAAAGTGGTTATCAAGCATGAAAGATCATAAACCACGCCTCACTAGGTGGTACATGGCCTTGCAGGCATATGAATTCCGGATAGAGCACAGGCCAGGGAAACTACACGTGAACGCGGATGCCCTTTCTAGGATTCCGTGCTGTTCTGGAGGTAGCCAGCCAGCCCGGAATATCTTAAATGGGGGGTTATGTGATGATGCAGAGGGCTTAAACACCAGAAAAAGGGGTTTAAAACAGCTTCTTTCCCCAAAAGCAGACAGCAATACAGGCAGGGAAAGGGTTAAAGCTTCAGCCCAGAGAAACTCTCTGCATAGAATGTCAGTGAGAGAGCCACACCCCAGCTCCATGACAACCCCGGGAGCTGACATAAGAGGCAAGGGGGTGGAGTCAAAGCTGATAGGGCAGCCCCATGCTCTTAACCAGGAAGGAGATTCAGACAGAGAAAAAGGGAAGAGGAAGGAGAAGGTGGAGAAGGAGAATAGAGACAGAGTGTTGGACTCTGGCTCAGGTTCTGGTTCAGATTCAGATCCAGAGGGAGACCTGAGGAACTGAGGAAGCAAAGGAAGGAGCAACCATTACCAAGGTAGCACACGGTGCTTGGGGAGTTGCCAGCAAGACTGGTTAGTGAAAGAAAGGTCTCTGGGAAAGCATTTGAGAAAGCTTCCTGTAAAGGAGAGGAATTACCACGGGCCAAGCAGCCGAGAGAAGCAGGTCAGAAGTAACTTTAAACCTCGATGGGAGAAGCTGGAAACCTTACCCAGGAGAGACAGGAGTTCTTCCCCGGAGTCTTCTCTGGAAGCTGTGGTTACAGGTGGGAGATTAGGCTGGAGTAAAGTTCCAGGTGAAAAGCTGCAGAAACGTTCCCAGGGCAGGCAGCGTGTCTCTAGCTCAAGCTCTGAGAATAGCCCAGCTGCTAATAAGCAAACAGCTGATTGTGTGCTATGGAGACGGAGGTTAGAGCCAGACCCTGCTGAGCAGTTTGCCACATGGGAGATAGTGAAGCAGTATCAGGACAAATACTTGCCTTTTAACCAAACTGGAAAAGCCAGATATACCAGAAGAAAGGTGAGCCCTTATTCCATTAATTCAGTTTTAGAGGAAGCTGGTAATTTTAATTCCTCACATATACCAAGAAATAAAAAGGATTCTAAATGGAAACAGCTTAAAAGCTTACTAGAGCAGAGGAAGCCAGTTGCTCTGCAGAACCCTGACTATAACCAGGACCTATCAGACTCAGATGTAGAACCAATGCAGACTGAGTCAGCTGTAATAGATAACAGTTATTCTGATATGGAGACAGAGTGTGCTTACTGTCATAAGGAGTGAAAGCTGTATAACTTTGTGCAAGTGATAAGTGCTGGAGAAGTCCAACTTCATGCAATTGAGCTTTTACACGGGGAGATGCAGCGTACTGCCTAAGTGTAAAACTCAACCTCATTAAGCAACTGTGGAAAGCAAATGCAATGCTATTATGTTATTTGCAAAGCAAAGTTGTTACATGAAAGTAAAGCTTCTAGAGTGAAGAACAGACCTTGTTCAGAGCTGGAGAGAAGTTTGGATAACTTGTTTGGAACTGATAACCCTGAGAAGTATCAGGTGGACTTTGTTACATCTTTGACTTTATTTGGTTGGAAAAAGTATCCACATCTTGTTTCTGTTATTAGGGGTAGTAGATACAAAATTCCTGTGCTAACAATAAAGTTATTGTTACCCCAATTAACCTTGGCTGTTCGTGTCTTGGCCCACAACTACACGGAACCCGGACATCAGCACTTACAAGGATCTATAAATTTGTGGTCACGTCCACCCTCTTCCAGGCAACCGCCTATACGGGGGAGGAGAGCATGACAATTTGCATCTCATAACTAAATTTCATAGAAATGGGCAAACTCCCAAATGTTTTTATATGTTAGTAAATTAGGAACGTAATGTTAAATTCTCAACATTTCTTCTAATATGTACATTAGGATACTTGAGGCATCTTTGCTAAGGTGTGGTAATTGTTAGTGTGGACTCCATTGAGCACTGTACGGTGCGCACCAACCACTTGCTGACAGTTACCGCTGTCACTAAGCAGATAGCATATAATTAAATCTGCACTGTCTTCCTAGCATGCAGTGGGGCAGGATCAGGGCGGAGAGGAATTGTGGTGGCCAGTGACAGCCAGCAAGTGGGATATTGCTTTGCACTAGCTATCATGACTGCGATAAAAGAAGAACATCTAAGAAGGCCGTGGTGGCATCACTGGATTTCCACCCCAACACTGCCGATCAAACCTCAGCCATCCAAACTCCCTGCCTGTTCCAAGCCCCCTGTCAGATCAAATTCCTTCAAAACGAACAACAAAACATCTCTGTATTATAAACTGAAAGTAAAATGTTTTGAAACAAAAACTGTCATTCTCATCAACAGTGAGACATTATCTATGGCAACAAAGTGGTCTCAGTATCTCAGGGTATATGTTGGAACTTGCAACTTATTCTCCCCTTTCAGCACATCAATGACCACATATATTCTTGCTGCCTTTTTTTAGCTTTTTAAAGGTGAAAAGTTAAAAATGTCTCTCTTGTTAATTATCAATAATAAATCGCTTAGCTTTTTTTTGTTGACGAATCTTGAACTTTTTTCATTATTAGTCGTTATATGCACTCCCGTTATAATGACTAATAATGAAAAAAGTTCAAGATTCGTCAACAAAAAAAAGCTAAGCGATTTATTATTGATAATTAACAAGAGAGACATTTTTAACTTTTCACCTTTAAAAAGCTAAAAAAAGGCAGCAAGAATATATGTGGTCATTGATGTGCTGAAAGGGGAGAATAAGTTGCAAGTTCCAACATATACCCCGAGATACTAAGACCACTTTGTTGCCATAGATAATGTCTCACTGTTGATGAGAATGACAGTTTTTGTTTCAAAACATTTTACTTTCAGTTTATAATACAGAGATGTTTTGTTGTTCGTTTTGATTTTACTCTGTATGATTTTGACCACTATTGGGATTTGTTAGATCAAATTCCTTGCCAAATCAAGCCTTGCTGCCAATCCAGCCTTCCTTCACCAGATCCAGCTGCCCAAGCTTAGGACCCCCTACGCAAAGGAAACTCAAGCCCCAGATGAAGATTGCCTCCTGCAGAACTCACCCCATCACCTATCCCTCTCCCACCTTGAGTACCCACCTTCTGGACAACAACTAAAGAATTAGTATCTGGTCTCAGCCATCCCCTAATTAGTCCCTTCCTTAATGCCAGAGATGCACCCTTGCCCAACCCAATCAGTGCTTATTAGAGGCTCCCTGGTGATCCAATGGTGATTGGGGCAGAAGCAGTCCTCTTCTGCTCCTGCCCCATTTCCAGTGGCATTCAAAATAGAGCTGGCATCCAGTCCTGCCCACTCTCCAGCTCCTGCCCAGTCTCTGGCAGAATTCAAAATTTGACTGGTTTTATGGAATTTAAAAATGGCACCAATTTTATGGTACTATATCTAGCACCCTCACTTGGTTTGCAGCTTGTCATGCTGTGAGGGCTTGTGTGCATCAGTGATGCTGAGGGCTAAGCTATCAGTAGCTTAACTACTGGTAGAGTCTCCCAAGATGGACAAGTCTCAACTGAGATGCCAGACCAAGACAAACCACCCATCTGGGCAGCAGCAGAATGGGACGGTATTGGTGGCGGAGGATGACATTTTTGTGACAATGGCAACAACACTAGATTTAAACTGCACAGAAGAAATCTACTACCGTATCTTGCCACGAAAACCCAGTGGATAGTCACAACAAAATAAATTGCATTATAGTGCTGAAAGATGAGACTCCCAGGTCAGAAGGCACTCAACTGTCTACTGGAAAGGAGCTGAAGACTTTTCAGAGTAAAGCCAACATTTATGATGTGGTTGGATCAAAACCCTTGGGACATCTGAGTGCTGATATAGCTGCGCATGAAATGAGAGTCAGAAACTGCAAAGGTGTGTTATATATTGAACATAGAATGTACGAAACATGAACCAAGGGAAGTTGGAAGTAGTCAAGAATGAAATGGAATGCGTACAATTCGATCTGTTGGGTGTCAGAGAACTGAAATGGACTGGCATCGGGCACTTTGCATCTGATGATCACATGGTCTACTATGCTGGAAATGAAAGACAATAAAGAAATGGTGTTGTGTTTATAATTAAGAATAAACTTGCAAGAAATGTAGTGAAATACAATGCAAACAGTGAACGCTTAATTTCTATTCATCTACGAGTAATGCCTATCAACACAACTAATTCAAGTATATGTTCCAAC
Source organism: Ichthyophis bannanicus (assembly GCA_033557465.1). Lineage (NCBI taxonomy): Eukaryota > Metazoa > Chordata > Amphibia > Gymnophiona > Ichthyophiidae > Ichthyophis > Ichthyophis bannanicus. Next base: position 1,316,849,156 of record CM066031.1, read on the forward strand.
AACAGCTGCAGGAAAGGATGAAGTTGATGACTTCTATGAACAAATACAAGCTGAAATTGACAGAACATGCAAACAGGATATCCTGATAGTCATGGGTGACTAAAATGCAAAAGTTGACAACAAAGAAGAATTTAATTTAATTTAATTAACAGGTTATTTATATACCGCTCCTTCCATTTGATCAGGTGCGGTTTCCATATAACAACATTAAACAGGGTGATCTGTTTTTACATATAACAAGTTTAAAGTTAGGTAATTACAGTTAACAAATAGCAATTAACAAATAACAATAGTGAACTATGTACAATTAACTATATACATATTTATTTATTTTTTTTTTACATTTTCTTAATCACTTCGTCTTAGGTTACAGCGCTTCATTCTTTTGTTGAAATAGTGTATTACCCTGTGTCTGATTATCCTTTATCTAGCTGGGAGGTGAGAGAAGAGCTGGTCATAGAACCATAATGCTTTGTAAATAAGTGTGTTTTGAGTTTTTTTCTGAACTCCATTATATCAGGTAGTTGTCTTAATTCTATTGGGATTGTGTTCCACAGGATGGGGGCTGCATGTGAGAAGGCTTTCTTGTTTGTGGATTTATTGGCTCTAATGAATTCTTTTGGTGGTGTTAATTTATTTAATTGGTCTCTCCTTTGGAGATTATGTGTAGGTTCTATTTTGATGAGGTTATTTATGGACAGGGGTGCTGTTTTTGTTATAGCTTTGTAGGTAGTTAAGATAGTTTTGTATTCAATACGGCTTTGAATCGGGAGCCAGTGTAGATATTCTAATATTGGGGTTATGTGTTGGAAAGGTGGGGCCTTCGTAATGGTCCTTGCTGCGGCATTTTGTGCTAATTGAAGTTTTTTTATGGCTTCCTTAGTTACGCCAAGTAGGATTTGATTTGCGAAATCGAAATGTGGGGTTATGATTGCTTGTATGACGCGTTGAAAATCCTGTAGGTGCATTAGTGGGCGGAGTTGCTTTAATATTTTTAGTTTAAAGTAAACTTTTTTTGATATGTTTCTTACATGGGTGTCCATGCTGAGATGTTTGTCCAGAATAACACCTAGGTAGCGTATTTCAGATTTTAGTGTGATATTATTATTTTGCAACGTAATATGAGAAGGGGGAATGAATGTTGTGCATTTAGTTACTATTAGGGCTTCTGTTTTTGAGTGATTGATGTACAGATTGTTTTCATTTAGCCAGATGTTGATTTCAGTGAGGCAGTCGTTAATGAGTTGTATAGGGATATTTGGGATTTTGAATGGGACATACATCATTATGTCATCCGCGTACAGATGATAGAGGACATTGAATTTTTTAAATATTTTGCATATGTGTTTTAAATATATGTTAAAAAGTAACGCGGATAGTGCTGAGCCTTGTGGAAGGCCTAGTTCTTGTTTGTATGTATTTGATGTGAGATTTCCGATTTGTACCGTTTGAGATCGGTCTGTTAGATAAGAAGTAAACCATTTTAGAACAGTGGATTTTATACCTATTTGTTTAAGTTTATTAATCATTGTTGAATGGTGAACACTGTCGAAGGCTACAGAAACATCAATGAATATGAGTAAGAATGCTTGTTTGGGTTTGTCTATTCCCCTCACAAGTGTGTCGATTAGCACGGTTAGGAGTGAATCTACTCCGTGTCTGGGGCGGAACCCGTATTGCTGGTCATCAAGTGGGGCTGAGCTATCTATGAATTCTTGTGTTTGAATTTGTACGGTTTTTTCAATTAATTTGGCCATGAACGGAATACTCGATATGGGTCTGTAAGAGTTAGGTGATGATTTGTCAAGGGTAGTGTTTTTTAGGATTGGGCGGATCTGTGCGTGTTTTAGTGTAGGGGGTAGGTATCCGTTTTTTAGGGAGAGGTTTATTATTGGGAGGATAAACTGAGATAATACAGATAAAGAGTTCTTTATCCAGGTTACTGGACATGGGTCAAGTAGTGAGGTTGTAGTATTTATGTTTGTGATGATGGATTTGAGCTCTACCTTGGTTAAGGGTTGAAATACAGACCATTCATCTGAGTTAGGTATTTGAGAATTGTCTACCGGTTTAGGTAGTAGGGGATGGTGCTTTGTCTTGTTCATGTAGTAATTTGCCAGTGTCTGTGGGGTTATGTCTGTGATTTCATTGCTGGAATTGTGATTATTATTAGTCAACTTTTGGACTATTGAGAAAAGTTCTCTAGGTCTATTTATTGCGTTGTTTATGATGGAGGTGTGGTAATTTTTCTTGGCATTGTTTATAGCGTCTTTATACTTGTTAAGTAGCGTGAGGTATGATTCCTTTGTAATTGTGTTTTTATTTTTCCTCCATTTATGTTCAGCTTTTCTTAAATTTTTTTTCATTAGCTTTAGATCTTTATTGTACCAGGGGGTTTGGCTGTTTTTAGCGTGTGTGTTTTTCTTAGTTATTTGTTTTTTAACTGCAGCGTTGGTGATAGTTTTGTGCCAGTTCATTACTGCTGTATCTAGGTTTAGTGGTGGGGTTGATAAATTGGGGATTATTAGGTCAAGGAATTCTTCTTCATTGTATTTTTTAAATCTTGAGGTAGGTGCAGTAGTTGGTATTCGTTTAACTGTTGTGTTATTTATTGTAATATTAAAATTGATAAGGTAATGATCTGACCATGGCAAGAAGAAGGCAAAGTGGTTGGAAAATATGGACTTGGAAGCGGAAATGAAGCTGGATAAAGACTGATAGAATTCTGCAAGACCAATGATCTATTCATCTCAAACATCTTCCAACAACACAAACAGTGACTCTATATATGGACTTCACCCAATGGATTGTGCAAAAATCAAATTGACTATAAATGTAGAAGTCAATGATGGAAACGTTCTATAACATCAACAAAGACAAAACCTAGAGCTGACTGTGGTACAGATCACCAACTACTAGTATGCAAACTCAAGCTAAAGTTGAAAAAGAGCAAGCCACCCATGAAAATAGCAAAATATGATCTTAAGAATATACCACCGGAATTTAAAGACTACCTGAAAAATCAATTTGCTGCTTTAGTTACAAAAGACAGAGCTCCAGAAGAGTTATGGGATGACATCAAGAAGGTTGTGATGGAAGAAAGTGAGAAGTCTCTACAGAAGGTAAAAAAGCAAAACCAGCCAAAATAGATGACCGAAGAAACTCTGAAAATTGCCCAGAAATGCAGAGAAGTTAAAGCCAGAGGAGAAAAATAGGTAATCACAGAACTCAACGGAGATTTCCAACGTGCAGCAAGACAAGACAAGGAGAAGTACTACAATTGTTTATTGTTTAGAAGAAGAAACTATTAAAGAATGAACAAGATCAGCCTTCCTAAAGCTATGAGAGTTAAAAAAAAAATTCCAGCCTCAAATTGGAATGTTACAAGATGCTCAAGGATCCATGTTCAATGATGCTGATAAGATCAAGAAAAGGTGGAAAGAATATACAGAGTCATTATATGATAAAGATCATGTGGACCAATAGCTGTTTTAACCTGTATCTTATATTCAGGAACCATTGGAGATGAAAGAAGAAGTTGAAGCAATATTGAATGCCTTATCAAAGAACAAAGCACCTGGCATGTCCATTGAAGTATTATAGCAATCTGATGCAGCTGTTACCATACTTACAAGACTCTGTCAGGAAATTTGGAAGACAACATCATGGCCATCTGACTGGAAAAAGATCTGTGTTTATACTAATACAAAAGAAAGGTCATACAACTGACTGCAGAAATTATTGCACAATCACTCTGATCCCACATGCTAGCAAAATTCTACCGAAGATTATTTAGCAGATACTACAACCATTCCTGGAATGAGAACTGTCTGAAGTGCAAGCAGGGTTCAGGAAAGGGCGAGGAACGACAGACATCATGGCAGATGTGAGATGGATTCTTGAAAAGACTAAAGAATACCAAAAGGATTTCTATATGTTTTTTTATTGACTACTGCAAGACTTTTGATTGTGTAAACCATGAGAAACTCTGGGCCACATTAAGAAACACCTGATAGTTCTCTTGCACAACCTTTACATTGATCAAGAAGCAACAGTTTGAATGGAATAAGGAGAAACAGAATGGTTTAAAATCAGCAAAGTGTATGACAAGGCTTCATACTTTCCCCCTACCTGTTTAATTTATATGCAGAACAAATCATCAGAGAAGCAGGACTATATGAAGACAATCGAGGTGTGAAGATTGGTAGAAAACTTATCAACAACCTTCGCTATGCTGATGATACCAAATTACTCTCTGAAAGTAAAGACGATCTGAAACATTTGCTTCTCTGGATCAATGACCATAGTCTTAATGTAAAGAAGATAAAGATCCTGACAAGTTCATTGTTGATGGAGAAGAAACTATTAGAGAAAGATCAAGATCAGCTTTCCTAAAGCTACAAGAGTTAAAGAGAAAACTCCAGCCTCGAAATGGAATGCTACATGATGCTCAAGGATCCATGTTCAATGATGTTGAGAAGATCAAGAAAATGTGGAAAGAATAAAGATCAAGTGAACCAATAGCTGTTTCAACCTGTACCTTATGACCAGGAACCATTGGTGATGAAAGAAGAAGTCAAAACAGCATTGAAAGAACAAAGCACCAGGCACTGATGGCATTCCCACTGAAGTATTACAGCACTCAAATGCTGCTGTTACCATACTTACCAGGCTCTGCCAGGAAATATGGAAGACAACATTATTACCAACTGACTACAAAAGATCTGTGTTTATATCAATACTGAAGAAAGGTGATCAGAATGACTGTGGAAATTACCGCATAATTGCTCTTATCCCACATGCCAGCAAGATTCTATTCAAGATTATTCAGCAGAGACTACAACCATACTTGGAATAAGAGCTGCCTGTAGAGCAAGCAGGGCTCAGAAAAGGGGAGGAATGAGAAAAATCATTGCACATGTGAGATGGATCCTTGAAAAAACAAAATAATACCAAAAGGATGTCTACATGGGTTTTATCAACTATAGCAAGGCTTTTGACTGTGTAAACCATGAGAATTTCTGGGCCACATAAAGAAGTATGGGTATACCAAAACACCTGATCATTCTCTTGCACAGCCTTTACACTGAACAAGAAGCAACAGCTCAAATGGAATAAGGAGTAACAGAATGGTTTAAAATCAGCAAAGTGTATGACAAGGCTGCACACTTTTCCCCTACCTGTTTAATTTAGATGCAGAACAAATCATCAGAGAAGCAGGACTATATGAAGACAATCGAGGTGTGAAGATTGATGGAAGACTCATCAACAACCTTCTCTATGCTGATGATACCACATTACTGGCTGAAAGTGAAGATGATCTGAAACATTTGCTTCTCAAGATCAAGGACCATAGTCTTAAAGTGGGCCTGCACCTTAATGTAAAGCCAGCAAAGATCTTGACAACTGGCAAAATCAATAAGTTCATCGTTGATGGAGAAGAAATTAAAATAGTTGACAACTTCAACCTACTTGGATCAACTATCAATAAAGAAGCAAAAAGCAGTCAAGAAATCCGATGACGCATTGCTTTTGGCAGAATGGCTATGAAAGACCTAGACAAGATTCTCAAGAGCAGAGATGTCTCTCTCCATACAAAGATTTGACTTGTCCAAGACATTGTAATTTCAATAACGTCATATTAATGAGGAAGTTGGACAGTGAAAAATATAGACAGGAAAAAAACCGATGCCTTTGTATTATGGTGTTGATGACAAATACTATGTATGCTATGGACTGCCCAAGGAGCAAACCAGTCAGTACTAGAGGAGATCAAACCAAAGCTTTCTTTAGAAGCTCAGATGACAAGACTTCAAGTTTCATATCTGGACACATCATGCAAAGAGAGAGATCATTAGAGAAAAACATCATGCTTGGCAAGGTAGAAGGTCAATGTAAAAGAGAAAGGCCAGCGATGAGATTGATCGATACAATAGCAGCAACTATTGGTACCACTCTATCAACAACGAGTCATCTGACTGAAGACCAAACACAGTTTAGGTCAACTATCCAGAGGGTCACCACGAGTTCACACCAACTCGATGGCACTTAACAACAAAACAGCAACAACCTTATTTTGAATTTCCTATTTATTTTGGCATGGTTTAATATGACAGCTGATAAATATGTCTACAAAATTCTTGTTTACTGAAGGTGCATAGGTGAACTGTTCTTTTCAAATAAAAATACATTTTAGACTCCTTCAGAAGTCCAAAGCACACACATCTGTTCTCAACAAGAAATGTATCTTGATGTGGAAGTACCAATATTTGGAAAGGCAAGGGACCTGTGCCAACAACATTATTGCACAATGGACGGGCCGGCCCTGGCTGCATTTATAATCAATAAGAAGCTTTCAAGAACTGTAATGAAATACAGTGCAATGAGTGAACACTTAATTTCTATTCATCTATGAGGAATGCCCATCAACACAACTATGATTCAGGTATATGCCCCGAAAACAGCTGAAGAAGATGATGAAGTTGATAAGTTCCATGAACAAGTACAAGTTGAAATTTACAGAACATGAAAACAGGATATCCTGATAATCATGGATGACTGGAACGCAAAAGTTGGCATCAAAGAACAAGGCAAAGTAGTTGGAAAATATGGACTTAGCAACAGAAATGAAGCTGGAGAAAGACAAATAGAGTTCTGCAAGACCAATGATCCATTCATCTCAATCAGCTTCTTCCAGCAAAACAAGTGTTGACTGTACATGTAAACCTAACCCAATGGATTGTACAAAAATCAAATTGACTACATCTGTGGAAGTCAATGATGGAAAAGCTCTATAACATCAACAAAGACAAAACCTCAGGCAGATTGTGGTACAGATCACTAACCACTAGTATGCAAACTCAAGCTAAAGTTGAAAAAGAGCAAGCCACTCATGAATGTAGCAAAATATGACCTTGAGAATATACCACCGGAATTTAAAGACTGCCTGCAAAATTGATTTCCTGCTTTAAATACAAATGACAGAGCTCCAGAAGAGTTATGGGATGACATCACAAAGTTTGTGGTGGAAGAAAGTAAGAAGTCTCTACAAAAGGTGAAAAAGCAAAAATGGCCAAAATGGATGACCGAAAAAACTCTGAAAATTATCCAGAAATGCAAAGAAGCTAAAGCCAGAGGAGAAAGAAAGGCAATCACAGAATATAACAGAGATTTCTAATGTGTAGCAAGACAAGACAAGGAAAAGTACTATAATGATTCATGCAAAGAAATAGAATCAGAAAGAATTAGAGGAAGAACAAGATCAACTTTCCTAAAGCTACAAGAGTTAAAGAAAAAATTCCAGCCTTGAATTGGAATGCTCCAAAATGCTCAAAAATCCATGTTGAATGATGCTGAGATCAAGAAAACGTGGAAAGAATATACAGAGTCATTATACCATAATAATCAAGTGGACCAACAACCATTTCAACCTGTACCTTATGATAAGGAATCATATTGATGAAAGAAGAAGTTGAAGCATCATTGAAAGCCTTAACAAAGAACAAAGCACTGGCCATTGATGTCATTCCCATTGAAGTATTACAACAATTGGATACAGCTGTTACCATACTTACAAGGCTCTGCCAGGAATTTGGAAGACATCCACTGGGAACCAAAAAGAGGAGGGGGGGGGGTACTTGTACTAAGCAAAAAAGAACTCAAACTTACTCCTACAACATCAAGCAACTTAGATGGAATGGATTTCCTTGAAATAGGGAGCAAGAACATATTTCTTTTTCTCATATTCAGACCACCATCACCCGGCCACAGCAGCCTGATCCCTATACTAGAATCAGCATGCACAGCTTCACTGGGGAAACCCCACATCATCCTAGGAGACCTTAATCTCCCATCCCTCGACCCGACTAACACTCCACCTTTTTAGAACCATTGACAAATACAGGATTCCACCAAATTATATACTCTCCAATCCACACAAAGGGGAACTCACTCGACCTTGTCTTCCTACCATACCAAACCATAAACCACTACATGTACACTCCCCCTGTAATAACTGAAGTCCCATGGTCTGACCACCATCTGTTAATCTTTCATATACCATTAAACATCTCTCTTACCACAGCGATGGTCACAAAGCCATTAACTAGGCATTTTACCCACTTCAATAGAGACACCTTTCTAGACAACATCCTGCCCCAGCTTATAATTGATTCAACTGAGTCCCCTGACATCGACACTTCTCTAAACATATGGAACCGCTCTACTTAAAAATCTTCTCCCCCCCCCCATCACACTCCCTAAAGAAACTACTAAAAGCAATGAAAAATGGTATACACATGAGCTAACTAAACTAAAGAGGCAATTAAGAAAACAAGAAAAAAATTGGAGGCTAACCAAAACTCAAGAAAATAAACAACTCTACCTTAATATACTTGCTATCTACAGAGACACAATTAACAAAACAAAAAGAGATTACCACACAAAAATCCTAAACTGCTCTCTTAACCATCCTAGAGAGCTCTTTGCCATCGTTTGATCTCTAATCAAGACAAGCCATACTGAATCAGAAGTACATAACATCAACCCACAAACAGTAGCTAACTATTTTGCATCCAAGCTTAAAAATAAAACCACCAGCCATACGACCCTTTCTCTAGACCACCCAATAAACCTCATCACATGGGATAGCTTCTACCCAGTAGATCAAAACATCTACTAAACACTATAACAAACATCAATACCACAACCTCCCCATTGGATCCATGCCCAGTATCATGGATAAAATCCACAATAAAAGAACTTTCCCCACATATCCTCTATATTGTTAATCAATCACTCTCCCAAGGAATCATGCCCGCTGACCTTAAAATTAGTTCATACGTTCTTTAATTAAGACACTTGATGAAAAAGACCCAAGCACATACAGACCTATAGGCAGTATACCATTTGTTGTCAAAATAATAGAAAAAGTCATTCAATTACAATTCCAAGATTACATTGACCTCAATGCACCATTAGACACCGACCAATTTGGTTTTCGACCATTCCATGGAGTCAAAACCTTGCTGCTAACACTAATGAACCACCTCATCAGAGGCACAGACAATCCTAACTGTGCATTCATTCTCCTCTTTATTGACATCACGTCAGCATTTTGCAGCCTTAGCCATGACACCCTCATCTCGAGATTAGCACAAATAGGATTAGGAGGCATAGTATTACACTGGTTCAAATCATACATACCAACCGTAAACTTCACATCCAAATAGGGCAAGACTCATCATAAATAGAGCAGTATGTTTCTTAAAGTACAATTTTAGCAACCAATCCCTGTCAGATGAGATTGCAAAGGTGACTAATAAAGTAGAGACCTTTATATCTGCTTCATTAGGAGACTGTAATAAAGCAGATATCTCAAGCGTATCCAGTTGTAAGGAACCCATAGCCACCTGACCTTCTCGTTTACCAGAAGGTAAATAATATGCTTTCACAACCGGTGGAATTAACTCCGTAGGCACTAATAAAGATTCACATAAATACTTTTTAAACAAATCTACAAGAGAAATCCCAGAAACCATAGGAAAATTTAACAAGCGAATATTTGAGGCTCTTACAGAATTTTCCAAATTCTCAAGCTTCAATCTAATTGCAATATTATCTTTCACAATTGAGTCAGACAGTACCGAAACCTGGGAAAGTTTTTGTTCATCAGCTGTAATCTTCATGTGAAGGTCGACCAGGTCTCCCTGAAATCCAGCCATTGTACTTTCAAACTTTTCCACACACTGGGACGTCAACACAACCTGTTGATATACTGCAGACGAAAGTTGTGAAATTGCTTACCAAACAGATTCCAAAGAAATCACCTTCGGGCGTTTCAAGCATAGCGTTGAAAACGATTCTCCCTGCAAGGGGAAACTCCCCACGCCTAGCTCCCCATCTTGGTGAGATGATTTCCCCGCCTCCACCAACTGAAGTCTGGCCGTACTTGCAGCCCCTGACCTTGAGGGCGCAGCCCCGGTTTCTATCTCAAGCGAGGCCCGCTCCCGTGACGCAGCTCCTCCACCATCTAGGTGGGCTGCATCACCTCCCGCAAGGAAAGTCTCCGGGCCGGTCAAACGCTGAGGAGGCTGACGATCGTCTGGGGAGAGAGACACCTACAGGGCAACCAACGCCGGGTCTACCTCCACCGGCGTCACAGCGCCCGCTCAAATCTCCCATTTTTCCTGTTCCGTCAGCTGTACAAATCTATCCATCGGTCCCGAGGAAACAGCAGGAACAGGCTCCACGGGGGGAGCCTTATACTTGCCCTTGCATTTAGGCATAGTACAGCTCAAAGAAAAGCTCACTCCACCATCTTAGAGGTAAACCACTCCCCACCGGGCAAGACTCATCAGAGACATTCCCCCAAGAACAATGAATACCCCAAAGTTCCACCCTCTCAGCCCTCCTTTTCAAGCTATACCTGCAACCAATTACCAGCATCTTCAGAAAATTCAGCATTGGGTATTACATCTATGCGGACGACATTATGTTGTCTCTCCCCATAGACATAAACAATCCTACCTATCACAATTTATCAGACTGCATTATAGAAACAGAATCATGGTTAAAGTCCAACAACCTTAATATTAGCTACAAGAAAACAGAAATCCTATACATCAAGAAATCAAATCCCTACCCCCTTTCAAACTATCAAGATTAATAATATTGTACTCCCTGTTAAACAAGAGGTGAAATACCTCAGCATAATACTAGATCAATCCCTCAGCATGCTCCCACATATAAAACAAACAGTAAGGACTATCTTCTTCAAAGTGAAAACTGTTCTTAGACCCCTGATAGACATAAACGATTTCAAATCAGTTGTCCAGGCCCTTATCACCCCATGCTTTGACTACTGTAATAGTCTGTTACAGGGTCTACCAATCAAAAACATAAACTTACTACAGAGAGCACAAAATATCACAGCTAGAATTGTCTGTAAGGCCCGCCGCAATAATCATATAACCCCCATCCTATATGAGCTCCAATGGCTTCCAGTTCAAAGTCAAATAAAATATGTTACTAACAGTAATTTTCAAACTTATCAATAACATATCCCTGTCCTTCTTATCAACCCTCATTCATACTCAACCAGATACCAGATCCCACAGGCAAAATGCTATCCACTCACTTGTAACCCCCCACTCTGTCCACAAGATAAAACAGACAATGAGCTCCAGATCCTTTACATATCTCACCCCCAGTCTCTGGAACTCTCTCCCACTGCTGCTACAATTGATCAAAGACCTCCAAACATTTAGGAGAGAGCTCAAAACTTACCTCTTCCTTGCACAATATGGAAACACAAACATAGACACCCCCCCCCCTCACAAGCTACATCACAACACACTCCCTGAGAGACATGCATATTCTGCATCCTCAGACTCAAAGAAAATCATCATAATCAGAGATTATATAGATAGTTTATTAGCTTCTTGTTTTAAGCAAAATTACAAAGTTTATGATGTAAAAAGTTATACCACCGTTCTATGTAAAATGTTCTGTCCTTTGCAAACTGCCCCTGATCTTTGGAAGGGGCGGTATAGAAGAATCTAATTAAAAAAAAAAAATCATGGCCAACTGATTGTAAAAGATCTGCGTTCATAATAATACTGAAGAAATGTGATCCGACTGACTATGGAAATTATCTCACAATTGCTCTGATCCCACATGCCAGCAAGATTCAACTCAAGATTATTCAGCAGAGACTACAACCACACATGTAACGAGAACTGCCTGAAGTGCAAGCAGGTTACAGAAAAGTGCAAGGAATGAGAGGCATCATCATGGATATGAGATGGATCATTGAAAAGACAAAAGAATACCAAAAGGATATCTATGTGTTTTATCAACTATAGCAAGTGACTGTGTAAACTATGAGAAACTCTGAGCCACATTAGGAAGCATGGGTATACCAGAACACCTAATAGTTCTCTTGCAGAAACTTTATATTGATCAAGAAGCAAAAGTCCGATTGGAACAAGGAGAAACAGAATGGTTTAAAATCAGAAAAGGTATATGACAAGGCTGCATACTCTGCCCCTATCTGTTTAATCTATATGCAGAACAAAACATCAAACAGGACTATATGAATACAACTGAGGTGTGACGATTGATGGAAGACTCATCAATAACCTTCGCTATGCTGATGATACCACATTACTGGCTGAAAGTGAAGATGATCTGAAACAACAACCAGTCAGGAAATCCAATGACACATTGCCCTTGGCAGAATGGCCATGAAGGACCTAGACAAGATTCTCAAAAGCAGAGATGTCTCTCTCCATACAAAGCTTCAACTTTTTCAAGTGAAAAAGACAGGAAGAAATTCGATGACTCTGAATTATGGTGCTGGCGGCAAATACTGTGCATTCCATAGACTACCCAAAGAACAAACCAGTCAGTACAAGAGGAGATTAAACCTAAGCTTTCTTTAGAAGCTCAGATGAAAAGGCTTCAACTTTCATACTTTGGACACATCATGCGAAGAGAGAAATCATTAGAGAAAGACATCATTCTTGGCAAGGTAGAAGCTCAACATAAAAGAGGAAGACCAGCAATGAGATGGATTGATACAATAACAGAAGCTATGGGTGCCATATCAACAATGAGCCGTCTGACTGAAGACCAAACACAATTTAGAACAACTATCCAGAAGGTCGCCATGAGTCAACACCGACTCAAAGACACTTAACAATACCAACAACATGAGGGTAATTGTTCCATTTTTAGGGCTGGAATTAATGTCAGCACAATCATTGGATTAAGTGCTGGCACTTAATCTGTATATTCAGTGATGCTATGCATATAGGTAACATTGGTGAATATATAGATTAACTGCTAACCATGCCAGCACTATCCATTTAGTTCAGGCTTGCTACTAAATGAATATTTTGTAATGCTGTCTTTACTCCTTTCCAACCAGGTCTATGATTATATGGATAGTATCAGGCCATGTAGGGATTTAAAATGCCCAATACTATCATATGAATTTTTGAAATGCTATGGGTTGGGGAGTTAGGTGTAGCCAATACATTAATTTTGAGTTAGGAGGTTTTTTTCTTAAACTTTGCTTTTGCATCTGAATCATAAGTGGCCCTATATTGAGATACCATCATGATCCTTCATTTGCAATTGCAAGGGTTCTTCATCCATATTTCAACCTCTATTTATATGTACTGCGGCTTACACTTTTTCTCCAGGGTGCCTAAAACTTGTATTATATAATTTTATATAGTACATACAGAAAATAAAGGGCAAAGTATCTCTTAAAAATATGAAGTATTCTCTGATCAATTTTCCACAGAAAGATATAAAAACATCCTTAAAATGTGTGATCCTGATGAGAAAGCTCTATATTGGGTCTATGAGTACTGAAGTAGCTAATCTACTGAACTCATTTTCCTACAAAAAAAATAGTTGTTTTAATATGGAGAAAAAAACATCAAGCGATTCCGATTCCAATGAAGATCTCTTCCAAATAAAAAACAAACCACATTTGCAACGTATGTGTTATTCAGCTTCTGGACGACTCCTTCTTTTCACTTTTTTAGGGGAATGAGGTAGACATCACTTCTGTCTGTGTTTCAGCAATGGGCAGCAGCACATACGATCTGCAGTTATATCTTCTGCAATCTCACTGCAAAAGAAGAGTTATTCCAATGAACAAAATTTGTTTCTGCTCTCTTGGCACAGCTGAAAGGCATGTTATTCTAATTTCCCCAATGACCAGCAAACCAAAAGGAGGACATAGGTGGGAGAGGAGGAACCAGTGAGACAAGGACTGAGTTGTTAGATTGATGGTGTTTAGAGGCTGAGTCTGAGACAGCAGCAAGCAGCCAGTGGGATCACCTTGCTGATGTTATCTTTAGACACAGGGAAAGCCTTAAAACACTAGGGGGGTCATTCTGAACCATGAATACTGAGGATGTATGTCTGTTTTGGACATACAACCCCCCCGCTATTCGCAGCGACCCGATTCTGCTCATCTAGCTCCCCACATGCACAGAACCTTTATGCGGGGAGCCCCAGATAGGGGTGGGAAGGGGTAGTTACAGGGCAGAGAATGGGAAGAACGGGGGCAACCCTCACAACCCAGACATACAAGGCCTATTCAGGTCCGGTCCTGACAGGATGGACATGGGACTTATTCTACCCCAAAGCACTGGAATTGCAGTGGTGGAACAAAACTTGGAGTTTTGGAGCTTCCCTTAAAGACCTGCAAATCACTGAGTGGTCAGTGAATATAGGTAAAAGGAAAATCAAATCTAAACACTTTGAAGCTTTAGCCCCTATTTCTAGAAGCCCCATGGATAAACATCAACTGGCTGGCTCAAAGCAAAGGAGATGAGTACAGCTTTATTCTTCTCAGGAAGGAGCCTTTATGAGTTCTGCTGAAAGGTCTCACCCCTCCTCCCCAATGTCCTTGAATAATCTCACCCAGTAGTGCTGTAGTGCCATCAGTATAAGGTTTGACTTAGTCAGTGTCTAGATCTCTCTCTGAAATATCAGTAGTTATGCCTAAATTTGTTTCTTCTTCAGTTGCTATGTAATGGTTGCAAGAGTCTACTCCTGGAACTCAAGACATTTCCTTATTGGATATCTGGAAAATGATGACCAGAACAGAGGATATGATTCAGGGGACACTGCATCCAAGCTAGAAGAATTAGACTGTGAATTCTTTTCATTCAGATGCAAGTCTTGTTTTTGGAGTCTCAGCATCTTTCTGTGCAGTTGGCAAGACTATGTGCTATTAAGAGCAACTTCAACATCCTTTGTAAACTAGAGGCAACAGAGAACTGTATTAGCTGAAGAACTTTTGGTTCCTTAAATTTCCTGTTACTGATCCACTGTCAGCAGAGATTTTATTTATTTAACTAGGCTTATACAAGTCAAAGGCTTTTCTACAAGTCAAAGTGGTGTACATTCAGTTACTGTTATATACATTTCCCTTGTCCCCAAAGGGCACACAATCTATGATTGTTTTGTACCTGAAGCAATGGAGGATTAAGTGGCTTGCCCAAGGAGCACCTGTGTGACTAGAAGCCCCAGTCCTTCTGGCCTAAGGTTGCTGTTCTCTAGTGGGATTTGAGCCCCTGGCTCTCCAGCCTGAGGTAACTTGCCCCAACCACCAGGCCACTCTTTCCCTGTTTTATTGAAGAAATATTTCAAAGATGTGAAAAATACTCCTAAACATGATGCTATTGTGATTTCTAATTGTTATTATATTCCTAAAAAAAACAGACAGGTGAATGGGATGGAAGATGAATTAGATATTCTGGTATCAGTTGAAGTTTTGATTTGATGGGCTTCTTAGGGAGTTTGTCAGATGTGACTCCAACAAGAGTCACCACTTTTGGTCACCTTCTTTAAAGATATAAACTGTTGATTATAAGAAGAAAAATGTTGGGCCCAATATTCAAAGGGATTAACACGGTTATCAGACCTGCTGTGTTAATCCCATTGTCCAGGATATTTGGCGGCACTAACGCAGTTAGTGATGCTGAATATCCCCTTACCACTGGAACGCTCTCCCTGACAATAATAGAGAACTGACTGACCTCCAAACTTTCCGAAAGAACCTTAAAACCCACTTGTTTACCCTCCATTTTAGTAATTAAGACCTACATAATACACCGAACTCAAGATCACCTCTTCCCCAAACATAACCCAGTGTCTGCTACCTCCCCACTCTCGAAGAATGTTATATAGATACTTCCTAACCAACCCAACTTCGAACCCTTACTACTTGGTTCATGTATATAGTTAATGCATATTATATTACACCACTGTAAATAGTTCTACATTGTTCTTTGTAAATGAGTATATAACTGTTTTGTATTACTCAAATCATTGTTACCTGTAAACCACGATTAATCTTCTGGAAATCGCGGGATGGAAATGTTAATAAAATAATAAATAATTCCCAGAGTTGCCAAGTTTTCCAGTTCCAGGAGTGAGATATTTTGCTAGTTCTGGTTTTAAATTTGCATTGCAATGCAGTATGTTTTTTTTAGTCCCTGTTTTTATCCATGGAAATCTGTGCTGCATGTCCTACGATGCATCAGGATGAGATTGTCAGAAATCCAGGACTTGCTTAAAATCTCACTCCTGAAACTAGGAACTTGGCAGCTCTAATATCAGTGGGTGCCACCACTTCATGCCCTGATGCTAACCAGTTAGGATCAAAACATTCTTGGGGCAGCACTGGGCCATGACTGCATATTGGCGATAGAGCCGCTGCCCAGTTATGGCACAGCAGCAAAGACTGGCCTAACTTTCGCCATGGAAGCTAACTGGACAGTGGCTGGAGTACTTCCTGGCAATCTGGGCAACCTGGATATTGAATCCTGGGTCCCAGATAAGACTCCAGCATTGAATATCAAGGTTTAAGTTTCAGTGGCACCAGCTAGTCATAGGAAAATAAGAACATAAGATATGTCATACTGGGTCAGACCAAGGTCCATCAAGCCCAGTATCCTGTTTCCAACAGTGGCCAATCTAGGTCATACGTACCTAGCAGTATCCCCAAAAGACACAGGTTCCACAAAGCTTGTACTGGGTCAAGCAGTGATATCCTGGGTCCCTTTTTAATAATGGTTTATGGATCTTTCCTCCAGGAACTTGTCCAAACCTTTTTTAAACCCAGCTACACTAACAGCCTTTACTACATCCTCCAGTAACAAATTCCAGAGTTTGATTACACGTTGAGTGAAAAAATATTTTCTATTTGTCTTAAATTGTTTACCCTGTAGCTTCATTGCATGTCCCCTAGTCTTTCTATATTTTGATAACATAAACAATCGATCTACGTTTACCTGTTCCACTCTGTTCATTAATCTATAGACTTTTATCATATCTCCGCTCAGCTGTCTCTTTTCCAGGTTAAAGAGCCCTAACCTTTTTAGACTTTCTTCATAGGGGTATCCTTCCATCCCCTTTACCATTTTGGTGGCTCTTCTCTGAACCATTTTTATATCCTTTTTAAGATATGGCGACCAGAATTGCACACAATATTCAAAGTGCGGTCGCACCATGGAACGATACAGAGGCATTATAATATCCTTTGTTTTGTTTTCCATTCCTTTCCTTATGATACCTAGCATTCTATTTGCTCTCTTGGCTGCCGCTGCACACTGGGTGGAGGGTTTTAATATGTTATCCACAATGACACCTAAATCTTTTTCCTAGGTGGTGGTTCCTAATATGAAACCTTGCATCCTGTAACCATGGTTTGGGTTGTTCTTTCCTAGTGCATAACTTTACCCTTCTCCACATTAAATTTCATCTGCCATTTTGATGCCCAGTCTTCCAATTTATCATAGAAACATAGAAACATGATGACAGAAAAAGACCACATGGTCTATGTGGTCTGTCCTTCCATATCAACAACTACAACAGTCCCCTTTTAACCTTTAGAGATCCTCTGTGCTGGTCCCATGCTTTTTTAAATTCAGTTACTGTCCTCATCTCTACCACCTCCACTGGGAGACTATTCCATGGATCCACTACTCTTTCCGTAAAGAAATATTTCCACATATCACTCCTGAATCTATTTCCCTTCACCCTCATCCCATGTCCCCTCGTAGCAGAACTTGCTTTCAATTGAAAGAGGCTCTCTCCCTGAACATTTATGCCAGAGAGGTATTTAAACATCTCAATCATATCACCTCTATCCCGCCTTTTCTCTAAGGTGTACATATTAAGATCCTTAAGTCTGTCCTCATATGCTTTATAATGAAGCCCACTAATCATTTTAGTAGCCACCCTCTGCACCAACTCCATCCTGTTCACATCCTTTTGAAGGTGCGGTCTCCAGAATTGCACACTATGCTCCAAATGAGGTTGGACAAAAGACTTATACAGAGGCATTATCACCTCCTTTTTTCTGCTAGCCATTCCTCTCCGTATGCACCCTAGCATCCTTCTAGCTTTTGCCGTCGCCTTTTCTACCTGTTTAGCTACTTTAAGATCATCAGACACAACCACGCCTAGGTCCCGCTCTTCTTTAGTGGACAAAAGTACTTCACCTCCTATACTGTATTGCTCCCTTGGAATGCTGCAGCCCAAATGCATGACCTTACATTTTTTAACATTAAGGGGTATGTTTACTAAACTGCGTTAGTGCAATTCGCGTTAGGAGCCGCGGTAGTGACAGAAACCCCAAATAAGGACATGGGCGGTACATCGTCACCACTAACGCGCGTTAAAAAAATTAACGAGCGTTACCGGGCGCCGTGGCGCGTTACTGCGCGTTAAACGTAAGAAGACGTACAGACACAAAGCACTGAAACAGAGCTGTAGCACAATGGTTACGGTACTGACCGCTGTTACAGGCAGCATGTGTTCGAGTCCCCAGTGTGCCTAACGCAGAAGGCTGTCCCAGGCATCACCCTGTACATTACAGAGGGAAAGAGGAGGCATGTTTTTCATTACGTTGAGTATTGGTGTCAGAAAAACACCCTCGGAGTGTGCCTAGCCACGTACGTTGGTGCGTGCGAGGTTGCGTGCATTGGTACGTGCATAGCTGCGCGCGTACAATCGTGCGTGGGTACGTGTGTTTTTACGTGCGTGGGTACATGTGTTTTTACGTGCGTGGGTACGTGTGTTTTTACCAGTGTGGGCATCTTATATTACAGACTCTGTAGGGTGTCTTGCACCTATGCATTATGCTAACAGATGTACGTGTGATGGCCTATGGTTTATCAGAGCCTGTGAGCAGGTGCTGGAGTTTCACAGGGTTGGATTGTGCCAGTCACACCCATGATGCACAGCACATGCAAATCAGCTGTCCACAGATACACACCATGGGGAATGCACCCCCACAGCACCTCGGCCTGGTAGGGGGAACTGACCATGTGCACCCCCACAGCACCTCGGCCTGGTAGGGGGAACTGACCATGTGCACCCCCACAGCACCTCGGCCTGATAGGGGGTACTGACCGTGTGTTGTACTGGCACAGAGTAGCTACACACCGTCAAATTGTGCGGGTACTGTGCTCATCCTGAGGGTGCAGTGAGGCGCCCAGCACTAGGTCCACAGCACCATCCATGGCTGAAAGAGGCCATGGCGCAGGTCCAAAGCAGTGTTACTGTGTGAGATAGGTAGTTCCTGCAGGAACACCTTAGACATCTCTGTCTGTTTCAGTCAGGTGTAGCCCCCCCCATGCACCACCACCACCACCCCCCCTCCCCCAGGGCTGAGGGTGGCAAACAGGGTCTCCTATCAAAAGATCCACAGTGTACCTCCCTGCAAAGGTGGCAGTAGAGGGGAACATTAACCCTAGTCCTGCTGAGGAACAGACACCCCACAGGGCAGTCAATGCAGCTCTCTACACAGCCATAACACAATAGCAGACAGACATTAGGCCTGGATATGCTATGCTGCACCCCACCATTATCTGATATTCCCCTGGTGCAAGCCATCAGCCACTGCACCCTGCAAGCCACTCCATCACAGCACCTACCAGCTGCAAACAGTCTGCTAGTGCCCAGTGGAGATGCCTGCACCCAGAACTGGGATGTCAGCATACACAGCAAGCAGATACATCAGTGACTGGGACCCAAAAGGAAACCCATATTTATCACATGAGAGAAATACTAGATAGCACTATGGGAGTGCCTAGCCATGCTGTGGTCACTGCACAGTCAGGGTGAGAGTGATCTCTCAGCAGGATATACTGAGGTCACCCTGTCTGTGTAGGTGGTGGCCAGGCACTACAATGTGCCTGTCACTGCCCTATGCCCTGTGCAGATGCACCCTGGCCAGGCCACCCTGTCCGGCCTATACCCATGGTACCTTGCTCCTCATTATGCACATTGGCAGCCCAATACTGGCAACATTGCTGGCAGTGTGGGCTGTGGAAGGTGTTTGCAGCCACCACACACTGGATAGACAGACAGCCACCCCCACACCTATGCCAGCATTGTGCTACTATAGAGGTGGTCAGCAGCCATACCCACCACACCAGTCCTGGGCATAGTACAGGCATGGATATGGTACACAAGACTGTTGGGGGGTCACTCCCCAGGGTGGTGAACACTGTCAGAGACCAGACCTGCAGCACACACCGCAGACATCAGAATGATTGTTATGGTGGAGCTCAATGAGCAAAATGTGCTTAACGTAGGAATTGATATCTGCCAGTTATCATAGGAAACGTTTGATAGCTGTGTAACATATACCCAGGTGTAGGGTGGCATTGCTAAGGTATGCAACTGCTAGTATTGGGAGATACAGGCAGGACCCAATGTCTTGCCTCTCCAGGTGGCATTGGCCAATGGGGCCTGTGGGTGGGTGTGTGGCCCTGTTGGCTGCTGCTTTACAGCAGAGTTCCCCAACTCCAGTCCTGGTGTTCCAAACACTGTTCGGGTTTTCATGCTGTCCCTCATAAATATGCATGAGCTACATCTGCATACCATGGGGGTGGTGCATAGCTATGCAGCACAGGCATCTTTATTAGAGGCAGCATGAAACCGGAATGGTGTGGGGCCCTCCAGGACTGCATTTGAGGGACTCTGCTTTAGGTAATGTGCCTGTTTCTGGTGTCTGTGTTTGGTGTGGTAAAATATAGGCCATGCTTATGTTCTCTGCAATAAAGGAGTGTCTTTACTATCACTGTTTAGTGGTGGGTAAAACTATGGGGACTGGGTTGGCAGGAGCCCCAGCTGGGATTTGAACCTGTGACCCTCTGGTCTTACAGGCACTGGCTGTGTCTGTTGCACCACACTGTGGCCACAGAGACAGTGCAGTCCCTGGAGTTAGTTAAACCGGCCCGACGAGTCAGAAACCCTGCCCTGCAACAGGTTTACTGTGGCCTCATTTACCTTGTATGCAGACAAAGGTGCACATAAACCTCAGAAAAGACCTCACAAAAGGGGCACACACCCATAACCAAGCTGGGCAACACTGATATCATTGGGAAACATTACACAACACTCCCAGGACAGCTCCATTACAATGAAATGATCTTTGAAAGGGTCTGCGGAGCGTAGACCCTTCCACACATCATTTCTGTTTTTTTGGTGCTTTCCAGAGAGTGTTGTTCCTTGTTGACCATTGCTATCACTGTTGCCCATCTGAATTATGCTTTTTAAAATGTTTCTTGTGGTCATTTTTAACGTTTTATGTGAAATTTTGTTCTGTTCACATGTATCACACTGCTCACGTTTTGTGGGTTTCCCCGGTTTTTCTGTACATTGCTGACGGAAATGGTTTCTCTTCCCTTTAAATGCCTTTAACGACAGGTTTTCATTCGCGTTGGAATTGAGCTCAGAAATTCAGCGCGTTAGTATGAGGGGAGCCTCTCCCCGCCCACTCTCCGCCCATTGACCCCTTCTCTCATCCCACTCTCCACCTTCTACGCTGTTTTAACGCGCCGCGGGACTTTACGATCGTTAACTATGCTTAACGCGCGTAGTATTACGTTAATGGTCGTTAGCGCATCGGTACGCACGTTATACGGCACTTACGGTAGTTAACGTCGTATAACGCGCGTTAGTCACGTTTACCGCACTTTAGTAAACATCCCCCTAAATCCCAGCTGCCAAATTCTAGATCATTCTTCAAGCTTAGCTAGATCCCTCCTCATGTTATCTGCACCTTCCTGGGTGTCTACTCTATTTCAGATTTTGGTATCATCTGCAAAGAGGCAAACCTTACCCGACAGCCCTTCCACTATATCACTAACAAAGATGTTAAAAAGAATCAGACCAAGGACAGATCCCTGGGGCACACCACTGGTAACATCCTTCTCCTCAGAGTGAGCTCCATTTACTTGTACACTTTGTCACCTCCCACCCAACCAATTTCTAACCCAAGCAGTAACTTTAGGGTCCATCCCTAGGGTGCTCAGTTTGTTTATAAGTCGCCTGTGAGGAACAGTGTCAAAGGCTTTACTGAAATCTAAATACACCACATCTAGAGCTCTCCCTCGGTCTAACTCCCTGGTCACCCAGTCAAAGAAATCAATCAGATTTGTCTGAAAAGCCTTTCCTCTGGTGAATCCATGCTGCCTCGGATCCTGTAATCTGCTGGACTCCAGAAACCTCACTAGTTTCTCTTTCAGCAGCATTTCCAATAATTTACTCACCACCGAAGTTAAACTAACCGGCCTGTAGTTTTCAACCACATCCTTACTTCCGCTTTTGTGTAAAGGCACCACATGAGCCTCTCTCCAGTCCTTTGGCACCACTCCTGACTCCAACGAGGCATTGAAAAGGTCAGTCAGTGGAGTTGCTAGAACGTCCCCAAGTTCCCTCAGTATTCTAGGGTGTATCCCATCCGGTCCCATCGCTTTGTCTACTTTAAGTTGAGCTAGTTTCTCACGAACAGTCTTCTGAAAATTGTTCAAGATGTCCCTCGCTTCTGTTCCTATTTGTGGGTGTTTTCTGAGGTCCTGCTCCTAGTTCTTCATCTGTGAACACAGAACAAAAATATTTGTTAAGCAATTCCACTTTATAATTATCAGCTTCTACATATTCCCCCCCTGCACCCTTGAGTCTGACAATACCACTTTTGCCCTTCCTCTTCTCACTAATATATCTGAAAAATGTCTTATCCCCCCATTTTATTGCATTGGCTATTTCCTCCTCCTTTTGAATCTTTGCCTTCTTGACTACTTTGCTAGCTTCTCTAAGTTCTTCCAAATACAGATGCCTGTCTTCCTCTCTCTGTGATCTCTTGTATTTCATGAAGGCCTCCCTCTTTTTCTTCACTTTTTCAGCTACTTCCTTCGAAAACCATAGCGGTCTCCTTTTCCTTTTGCCTTTATTTACCATTTTAACAAAAAGGTTGGTTGCCCTTAAAATACCCCCTTTCAGTTTTGCCCACTGTTTTTCTACATCCCCCAGCTGTTCCCATCCCACTAACGATTCCCTGAGGTATTGGCCCATCTTCGCAAAGTTAGTCTTCCTAAAGTCTAAGATCCTCACCTTGGAATGGATTCTAACAGCCCTAGTCCTAATACTGAACCACACCATCTGGTGATCACTGGATGCAAAATGATCTCCCACTACAACATCAGAAACACTTTCACCATTGGTAAGCACCAAGTCCAGTTTGGCCCCTTCACGTGTGGGGTCTGTTAACAATTGCCTGAATAGTTCTCCCTGTAGAGAATCCAGGATCTCCTTACTTCTTGATGATGCTGCAGCAGGAATGTGCCAATCAACATCTGGCATATTGAAATCTCCTATCAGTAGCACTTCCCCTTTCCTAGCAATGCTGCGTATGTCTTCAATTAACTCTCTGTCCACCTCTTCCTCTTGTGAGGGAGGTCTGTATATCACACCAATGCAAATAGATTTCTCTTTCCCTCTTTCTAGTTTAACCCACAATGCCTCCTCTCTCCCTTTTAAGCTCTGTAATTCCAAAGCTTTAATAGTAGTTTTTACATATGGTGCCACTCCTCCTCCCCTTCTTCCTACCCTGATATCAAGATCCTCTTGCAATTTTCCACAATCCTCATGGTTTTTAACAACTTTAAATAGTTTTGTGTCATCTACAAATTTGATAACCTCACTTGTTATTCCCTTTTCCAGGTCATTTATGAATGTGTCAAAAAGCTGCGGACCCAGCACAGATTCCTGGGGTACACCACTATTCACCTTTCTCCATTGGGAAACCATGTTAGCCGCCACCACTGAATATCCCAACTATTATGTTTTATGGCAAAAGTACAAGTTTTTCAAAATCTGGCATGTACTATACAAATGAGAAGAAAATAATTTCATACTTTGAAATCTCAGATTCTAGCCTTTGGGGGAACCTTATGGGTTTTTTTTAATTCAATACATCTAGAGAAATTTCTTTCTGAGTGAACAAAATTTCCATAATTGTTTAAGGGTGGGACAGGGGTTTTAGAGTATGCTGGGAAGTTTCTTTTGGTTACCTCCTGTATTTTTTTTTATTTCTTCCTTTGTTTTCCTCTCTCTTCTCTTGACATTGGCTAAAGTGCCTTATTTTGGGTGGTTGCAATGGTTTCTCTATTTTAGTGTAATATTATGACTATTTCTCCATAATTTCTTTCAACATGAATGCTTCAAAATCTTAATTAAAAACAGGGATAGGGAATGGGTTGTGCTGTCTTTCTACAGGGCATGGCTAAGAGATTATGGAGGAGTGGCCTAGTGGTTGGGGCAAGGTACTTCAGGCCAGAAGGTCAGGGGTTCGAATCCCACTAGAGGACAGCAACCTTGGGCCGGAAGGACTGGGGTTTCTAGTCCCACAGGTGCTCCTTGTGGTCTTGGGCAAGCCACTTAACCCTCCATAGCCCATGTTCCCTGTAAAAATAGTTCTCTGTGTGCTGTGCTTTCCTGTCTAATCAATGTGTTTA
Source organism: Ichthyophis bannanicus (assembly GCA_033557465.1). Lineage (NCBI taxonomy): Eukaryota > Metazoa > Chordata > Amphibia > Gymnophiona > Ichthyophiidae > Ichthyophis > Ichthyophis bannanicus. Next base: position 1,316,873,497 of record CM066031.1, read on the forward strand.
TACCTCAAAATTTCCTGTCATGATTTGACAATTTCCAATCTGTAATCAAACCGCTGCTGATCGCTGGAAGTAGCGGTATACAAATGTATACTAAATAAAATAAATAAAAATATACAGTCATATTTACTGAGTTGGTGCTCATAGGCAGGACAAAAGAGCAACGGAAGATACATCCAGATTTTCTTGGATATATTTATTTTATTTTGATATTTTTATGCTGCTTTTCTCCAAGCCAAAACTGTTTACAAGAAACAGTAACAACTTTACATGAAACAAGGGACTTGAATTCATGTTAACACAGGATGTAGAAGTTATTCATGTTCTTCAACTGGAAGAAGGAAAGGGAAAGTGTGGCTAGGTTACTAACTTCTTAACAACAGAGGATGGAGCATAACTAACTGTTGGTGGAGTGTGAGATTTATGCTATTATATCTCCAAAGTGCTCCAGGAATAGATGGGTTTTTAGGGCCTTGTAGAACTCTATAAGTTCGGATATGTTTCTGGTCTTTTCAAGCAGCTTATTCCATAGTCCTGGAACATAAAGGGAGAATGAGCAGTTGCAAGTATATCTGTTGCTTTTTGTTCTTTTGATTGGTATCATTAGCATAGTTTATGTGCTTTGTCTTCTGGCCCTCTTGTTCTGTGCAATGTGTAAGAGAGTGTTTAGGTATGTGAATGATAAATTAAGCAAGATTTTGAATATCGGTAGCAGAATTTTGTATTTAATTTGACTTGTTACTGGGAGTCAGTGCAGTTGTTTCAGTATTGGCATAATGAGTTCAAATCTTGATGATCCTTGGATGATACAGGTTGCTGTATGTTGTCATTTGCAAGGGATGAAGAGTAGATTTTCATAATCCTGGTATATAATGTTGTCATATTCAAAATGTGGGAAGACTATCGCCTGAAATACTGAATAGAAATCATGTGGTTCAAGTAATGGGTATAGGTGTTGCAGGGTTCAAATTCTGTAGTATATTATCTGAATGGATCTCTTAGCCTGTGGCCTACTTCTGACCAGGTAGCAAAACTTAACTTTGATCTTTAGAATTCAGTTCTCTAAATTCAACTGCAAATAAAGAAATACACAAACACAGAGAGTTATATAAAACAGTACAACTTAAGCTTAAGTGAGGAATTCACGTGTGCACATTTGTGCAGGTTCCAATGATTCATTCCCTCCTCAAGCTAGACCATTACACCTCCTTTTATTAGGGAAAACAGTGTTACATGGCACAAATTAGCTCTATATTAAGCTTTGTTTATCTTCATGTTATTGGTCAGAACGCGGACATTTCTTAGCTCCAGCATTCTAAAAGCAATCTTTCTGTCTCATTCTCACAAACAATGTCATCCCAAAGTACAACCTTGGCTTTTATAAAATATCTTTCTCCAGGCTGCTAGGCTTCAGACTGTCAAAAACATTCCAAGCCATTCTCCATATTAACCCTTTCAGAGGGTCCTGGTACCCCACCTCTCATTACTTAGAACATAAGAACATAAGATATGCCATACTGGGTCAGACCAAGGTCCATCAAACCCAGTATCTTGTTTCCAACAGTGGCCAATCTAGGTCATACATACCTAACAGTTTCCCCAAAAGACATAGATTCTGCAATGCTTGTACTAGGTCAAGCATTGATATCCTGGGTCCCTTCTTAATAATGGTTTATGGACCTTTCTTCCAGGAACTTGTCCAAACCTCTTTTAAACCCAGCTACACTAACAGCCTTTACTGCATCCTCTGGTAACAAATTCCAGAGTTTGATTACACGTTGAGTGAAAAAATATTTTCTTTTATTAGTCTTAAATAGTTTACCCTGTAGCTTCATTGCATGTCCCCTAGTCCTTCTATATTCTGATAACGTAAACAGTCGATCTACGTTTACCTGTTCTACTCAGTTCATTAATTTATAGACTTCTATCATATCTCCCCTCAGCCGTCTCTTTTCCAGTTTAAAGAGCCCTAACCTTTTTGGCCTTTCTTCATAGGAGTATCCTTCCATCCCCTTTATCATTTTGGTGGCTCTTCTCTGAACCTTTTCTAATAACGCTATATCCTTTTTAAGATACGGCGACCAGAATTGCACACAATATTCAAGGTGCGGTCTCACCATGGAATGGTATAGAGGCATTATAATATCTTTTGTTTTATTTTCCATTCCTTTCCTTATGATACCTAGCATTCTATTTGCTCTCTTGGCTGCCGCTGCACACTGGGCCGAGGGTTTTAACATGTTATCCACAATGATGCCTAAATCTTTTTCCTGGGTGGTGGTTCCTAATGTGGAACCTTGCATCGTGTAACCTTAGTTTGGGTTGTTCTTCCCTAGGTGCATAACTTTGCACTTGTCCACATTAAATTTCATCTAACATTTTGATGCCCATTCTTCCAATTTATCAAGATCCTCTTGCAATTTTCCACAATCCTCTTGGACTTTAACAACTTTAAATAGTTTTGTGTCATCTGCAAATTTGATAACCTCACTCGTTATTCCACTTTCCAGGTCATTTATGAAAATGTCATAAAGCAGCGGACCCAGTACAGATCCCTGGGGTACACCACTATTCATTTTTCTCCATAGGGAAAATTGGCCATTTAACCCAACCCTCTGCTTTCTATCTTTTAACCAGTTCCTGATCCACAGGAGTATACTGCCTCCTATCCCATGACTCTTTAGTTTTGCCAAAAGTCTCTGATGAGGGACCTTGTCAAAGGCTTTCTGAAAGTCCAGATATACTATATCAACTGACTCACCTTTGTCCACCTGCTTATTCACACTTTCAAAAAAACATAACAGATTAGTAAGAAAAGATCTTCCTTGTCTAAAGCCATATTGGCTGTCTCCCATTAGGCCATGACTATGTACATGCTGAGTAATTTTATTCTTTATGATGGTTTCTACCATTTTTCCAAGTACTGATGTGAGGCTCACCGGTCTGTAGTTTCCCGGAACACTCCTGGAAACTCTTTTTAAAAATTGGTGCTACATTGGCGATCCACCAATCTTCAGGTATTAGAGATTATTTTAATGATAATTCACAGATTGCTAATAGCAGGTCTGCAATCTCATATTTCAGTTCTTTCAACACCCTTGGATGTATACCATCTGGCCCAGGTGATTTGCTACTCTTCAGTTTATCTAATAGTTGTAATACATCTTCCCGATGTATCAATATTTCCTTCAATTCTTCCGCACCTTTAAATACCACTTCAGTCATGGGTAACATCCCTACATCTTCCTCAGTAAAGACCGAAGCAAAGAATTCATTCAGTCTCTCCGCTATCGCCTTGTCGCCTCTTAGTACCTCTTTAACTCCTCTATCATCTAATGGTCCAACTGACTCTTTCACTGTTTTTTTGCTACAAATGTACTTACAAAAATCTTTATTTCACGTTTTTGTTTCCGCAGCAAACTTCTTCTCAAATTCTCCCTTTGCCTTCTTTATCAATGCCTTGCATTTGACCTGCCAGTGTTTGTGCTGTTTGCAGGTTTCATCGTTTGGCTCTTTTTTCCATTTCCTGAAAGATGCTTTTTTGGCAACAACAGCCTCTCTGACCTCACCTTTAAACCATGCTGGCAGTTTTTTGGACTTCCTTCCACTTTTCTTAAAGCGTGGAATATAGCTGGTCTGGGCTTCCAAGATAGTATTTTTCAACAACACCCAAGCTTGATGTAAGTCTTTAACCTTTGCAACTGTTCCTTTTAGTTTTTTCTTAACTATTTTCCTAATTTTATCATAGTGTTCCTTTCGAAAGTTAAAAGGTAGTACTGTGGATTTCCTTACTATCCCTCCTCCACTAATTAAATCAAAGGCGATCATGCTATCATCACTATTGCCAAGTGGCCCCAACACCCTTATCTCTTGCACTAGATCTGGTGTTCCACTAAGGACTAGGTCTAATATGGCTTCCCCTCTGGTCAGTTCATGAACCAGCTGCTCCAAGAAGCAGTCATTTATGTCATCTAGGAACTTTATCTCCCTAGCATGTCCTGCCGTGACACTGATCCAGTCGATACCAGGGTAATTGAAATCGCCCATTATTATTACCGCGCTGTAACTTTTGTTAGCTTCCTTGATTTCTTTGAGCATTTCATCATCCATTTGTTCATTCTGGCCAGGCGGTCGATAGTACACCCCCACTGCCTTCACCTTCCCCTTTTTACATGGAATTTAAATCCATAGAGATTCTACAGCAAATTTTATTTCCTGCAAAACTTTAATCCTTTCTGACTCAATGCCCTCTCTAACATAGAGCGCAACCTCTCCACCAATTTTATCAGCTCTATCATTACGAAATAGTTTGTACCCAGGTATCACAGTGTCCCACTGGTTGTCCCCCTTCCACCATGTCTCTGATATTCCAATCACATCTAACCTCTCATTTAGTGCTATATATTCTAACTCTCCCATCTTATTTTTTAGACTTCTAGCATTTGCATACAAGCATTTTAGAGACTGTATTTTATTCATATTAATTTGGCTATTGGTAGACATGGGTAATTTGGGATCTTTAAGCTGTGTCTGCTCCATACTCGAGGGCATTTGGGCTTCTTTACTCTTTTTTGGAACCTCTCTGCTTTTGGTAGTATCCTTCAAGGATACATTCTTCCGAACCATCCGCTCTTGGGCGACTGTTGGCTTTCCCCTATTATCTAGTTTAAAAGATGCTCTGTCTCCTTTTTAAAGGTTAATGCCAGCAGCCTGGTTCCATTCTGGTTAAGGTGAAGCCCATCCCTTCAGAAGAGCCCCTCCTTTACCCAGAATGTACCCCAGTTTCTAACAAATCCAAACCTCTCATCTCTGCACCATTGTCTCATCCACGCATTGAGACTCCGGAGCTCTGCCTGCCTTTTTGGTCCTGCACGTGGAACGGGAAGCATTTCGAAGAACGCTACGCTGGAAGTTCTGGATTTCAACTTCCTACCTAAAAGCCTAAATTTAGCCTCCAGAACCTCCCTACCACATTTTCCTATGTGATTGGTACCGACATGTACCAAGACAGCAGACTCCTCCCCAGCACTATCTAAGACCTTATCTAGGTGGCGCGTGAGGTCCGCTACCTTCGTACCAGGCAGGCATGTTACCAGGCGATCCTCACGTCCACCAGACACCCAGCTATCTACATGCCTAATGATCGAATCACCAACTATAATGGCTGTCCTAACCCTTCCCTCATGGGCACATGGCCCTGGAGAAACTTTCTCGGTGCGAGAAGGTTTTACATCACCTTGAGGACAGGTCCTAGTTACAGGATCACTTCCTGCCACACCAGGGTGATGCTCTCCTGTCACGTGACCTCTCTCCTCCATGGCAACAGGGATGCTGCCAGACTGCAGGTGGGACTTCAGGATTATATCCCTGTAGGTCTCATCTATGTACCTCTCTGTCTTTCTTATGTTTTCCAAGTCTGCTACTCTAGCCTCTAGAGAACGGACTCGTTCCCTGAGAGCAAAGAGCTCCTTGCACCTAGTGCACACGTAAGACCTCTCACCAGCTGGGAGAAAATCATACATGTGACACTCAATGCAAAAGACTGGAAAGCCCCCTTCCCACTGCTGGACTGCTGTCTGCATCTTAGTTTTAAGTTTTTGTTTAGATCTTTAAGTTCTTTACTTACTAAGGGTTGCTATGGATATTTATACCAATAAAACTGTCCCTAATATGTTTAATATACCTTAAATTAAACTTAATTAATTAAGCTTAATTAATCTCAGGTACTTAGTGTATGACTGATTTGGGTAACAAGCTTCACCTGAGAGCACCTCCTGTCTTTTAAGATGTGTAAGGACCTATAAAGATACGATTATCCCAGAGGTGGGTGGGTGTGGGGAGGGAGGGAGGGAAATAACACTTATTAAAATAGGGCTGCTACACAGTACCCTGTCCTGTGCTGCTGAGGTAAGCTATATTCTTATTTGATTTAAATTATAGCTCTTTGCTGCTGCTAGGCTCTAACGTATTATGAAATTTAAACTACAAGCTCTCTGCTGGATTCTAAATTTAACCAGAAAGCTCTCTTCTGTGTTTTAAATTTAAACTAAAAGTACTTTGCTGATGCTAGGCCCTGAGTGACTATTAAATTTAAACTACAGCTCTCTGCTGGGTTCCAAATTTAACCAGAAAGCTCTCTTCTGTGTTTTAAATTTAAACTAAAAGTACTTTGCTGATGCTAGGCCCTGAGTGACTATTAAATTAAAACTATAAGCTCTCTGTTGGGTATGAAATGTAACCAGAAAGTTCTCTTCTGTGTTTTAAATTTAAACTTAAACTGCTGCTACTAGGTCCTGACTGATTTAACAAAAAATAGTGGGTTCACAGATTAAATAGCTTTAATAAAAATAATTTCTTTCAGACAATTCCCAGACGTATATACTCACAATTGCAGATCTCTCTCCAGAAGTAACAGTCCCTTTTTCTAGTCCTTCAAGACTGAGGATCACAGAGCTCTGGTTGAGCTATTTATGCCTGTGCTGCTGAGGTAAGCTGTGACCAACTTCCTGGATGATTAACAGTGCTTGCTTGGATGGAAGGAGTCTTTCAAAATGGCCTTTTGAACTGCCACCTGGTGTTAAGACCTATTGAAAAAGTTTCACAGATCTCTTGCCCCCTAGGTAGAAGGCCTCTTTGTAAAGGTCTCTAGAAGACTTTATATGCTGCTCAAAAAGTACTGACCCTGTTTTGCCTTTTGTGCTAATCTATATTCTTATTTGATTTAAATTATAGCTCTTTGCTGCTGCTAGGCTCTAACTTATTATGAAATTTAAACTACAAGCTCTCTGCTGGTTCTAAATTTAACCAGAAAGCTCTCTTCTGTGTTTTAAATTTAAACTAAAAGTACTTTGCTGATGCTAGGCCCTGAGTGACCATTAAATTTAAACTTCAGCTCTCTGCTGGGTTCCAAATTTAACCAGAAAGCTCTCTTCTGTGTTTTAAATTTAAACTAAAAGTACTTTGCTGATACTAGGCCCTGAGTGACTATTAAATTAAAACTATAAGCTCTCTGCTGGGTATCAAATGTAACCAGAAAGTTCTCGTTTGTGTTTTAAATTTAAACTTAAATTGCTGCTACTAGGCCCTGACTGATTTAACAAAAAATAGTGGATTTACCGATTAAATAGCTTTAATAGAAAGAATTCCTTTCAGAAAATTCCCAGAAGTATATACTCACAATTGCAGATCTCTCTCCAGAAGTAACAGTCCCTTTTTCTAGTCCTTCAAGACTGAGGATCACAGAGCTCTGGTTGAGCTACTTTCAATGGGATGGTTTTCTTAATATGTGTGTTTATGTTTAATCTTTGGTCTAGAGTTATTCCTAAGAATCTAACTTTGTTTTTGACTTCTAACTCAATTGCATTCATTTGTAGTATTGTTGGTGGGATGAATATTTCATCTCTGGTGACGTGCAGTACTTTTGTTTTTTTATAGTTTATTGATAGTTTATGATCTGTTAGCTAGTAAGCAATATCCTTAAAGCAGTCTGTTATTACATTATATATAGGTTTTGTTGTATTGAAGGATGCATAGAGTATAATACCATCTGCAAATATGTGATAGTAAACTTTGTTAGAATTCATGATTGAGCATATAGGTTTATATAGGAAATAGGAAAGATAAAGCTCATCCTTTATGGGACACCTTGCTGTTAATAGAATGGAACTGATTTGGTAGACCCTGTTTTTGCCTGTGGTTTGTTAGATACAAGCGTAACCATTCTAGTGTTATGCCTTGTATTTCAATTGCTTGTAGCTGCAATAATAGGATATTATGAGGCATTAAGTCAAATGCTGCTGCTATGTCCAAAAATAATAGTACGGTTTAAAGGTGAGGTCAGAGATGTTGTTATAGCCGCAAAAGCATCTTACAGAAAATGGAAAAAGGAGCCAAGTGATGAAAACTGGCAACAGCATAGGCACTGGCAAGTTAGATGCAGGGCATTGATAAGGCAGGCAAAGAGAAAATTTGAAAAAAAAACCTTGCTGTGAAAGCAAAAATTAATAATAAAACCTTTTTCAAGTACATTTGTAGCAAAAAAACGGAGTCAGTAGGACCATTAGATGATAGAGGGGGTAAAAGGGGCACTAACAGGGAACAAGGCCATAGAGGAGATACAGAAATGCATTCTTTCTTTTGGTCTTTACTGATGAAGATGTAGGGAAGTTACCCATGAATGAAATGGTACTTAAAGGTGAAGCATCGGAAGAATTGAAATAAATATCAATAAACCAGGAAGATGTATTGCAGCTATCTGATAAACTAAGGAGCAGCAAATCACCTGGACTGGATAGTATACATCTGAGGGTGTTGAAAAATTGAAATATGAGATTGCAGACCTATTATTAGTAATCTGTGAACTATCATTTAAATCATCTGTAATACCTGAAATCTGGAAAAAGGCCAATGTAACACCAACTTTTAAAAAGAGTTTCAGACATGATCGGGGAAAGTAAAGATCAGTGAGGGCTGGCTAATTTTCCCAATGGAGAAAAGTGAATAGTGGAATACCCCAGGGATCTGTGCTCGGTCTGCTGCTTTTTAACATATTCATAAATATGACAATCAAAAGTTAAAGATAACAGGAAATTATTCAAAGTTGTTAAAACCCAAGAGGATTGTGTAAAATTGCAAGATGATCTTGATAAATTGGAAGACTGGGCATCCAAATGGCAGACTAAATTTAATGTGGACAAGTGCAAAGTTATGCACCTAAGAAAGAACAATCCAAACTATGGTTACATGATGCAAGGTTCCACATTAGGAACCACCACCCAGGAAAAAGATTTAGGTGTCATCGTGGATAACACGTTGAACCCCTCCAACTAGTATGCAGTAGCATCCAAGAAGGCAAATAGAATGCTAGGAATCATAAGGAAAGGAATGGAGAATAAAACAAAGGATATTATAATGCCTCTGTATCGTTCCATGGTGCGACTGCACCTTGAATATTCTGTTCAATTCTGATCACTGTATCTTAAGATGGTTATAGCAAAATTAGAAAAAGGTAAAGAGAAGAGCCACCAAAATGGTAAAGGGGATGAAAGGATATCCGTATGAGGAGAGTCTTAAAAGATTAGAGCTCTCAACCTGGAAAAGAGATAGGTAAACGTAGATTGTTTGTTTACACCATCAAAAAGTAGAAAGACTCATCTAATCTCATCCATTATGGAATTAATATACTCTCTCCTTTCACCCAATCACCATTTATCCTTCCTGTTAAATTTTAGTTACATTTTATTTATTTAAAATCCCTCTCATATTGAGAGGGGGAGGGATGGGGGAGAGGGAGGTGAGAAAGGGAATGATATAAAGAGAGTTTAGAGAAATATTATATGAATAAATAAATAGAATATATAATTGTTAATATATGTAAATGTTAAATGAAGGCAGTGCCTAGTAAGGTATCTTGTAACATGCCTTATAACGTGCCTTGTACTGTGCCTAATAAGGTGCCTTATAACGTGCCTTGTACTGTGCCTAGTAAGGTGCCTTGTAACGTGCCTTATGATGTGTCTTGTATTGCGCCTATTAAGGTGCCTTGTAATGTGCCTTATGAGGCGCCTTGTAATGCGCATTAGCCTAAGGCGCCTTGTAACGTGCGTTAACTGACACGGCTTGCCATAATGATGCACTGCCCATTCCCTTATATGGGCATCCAGGGAACCTAACACAGGGAACATTACTGCAGTTTAGTAAACATATCCCATAATATACAAGAGGCTAACATATCTCTATTGAATGTCTTGATATGGCAGTAGAAATGGATGATCTCAGGCTTCAGAAGTCATTGAAAAAGTATTTTGCTGAAGAAGCAGTGGTTGCTGAAGAGGAAAGTCTCAATGGAGGTAGTTATTATTTCCTTATAATATAAAAAATTATGTGACAAATGCAGCAGATCCTTAATTTATATAGAGCTAAAGACAGAGAATAAATAGGATCTAGAATATTATTTTAAGTTGGTAGAATGGGCAGATCAGATATACCTTATAGCCTTTTTTTGCCATGATATTCTTTTTTTTTAAAATTTTTATTGAACTATTAAAATATTTACATAGAGCAAAATTATTAGAAATTCATAAATAGAAAATAAATAAACATCCAGAAGGGATACAACTTTATGAAGAAAACATACATAACACAGCCCACATAACAGAGACAAAACATCAAACTATGAAATCTAACTAGAAAAAGAAATTGGCATTCCAATATTGTAAAGTCTATGCTCTGTACTCCCCCAAACACTGCAATTTGCTATCTCCAAACACACAGTAACATAAATATGCTCAAAAATGAGTATCTTTAAGAAACGTTTCCGGCTGTAAAACATCCATGAAAATGTAATGACAGGTTGTCAAATATTTACATGACATTTTTAGCATCCACCACCAAGGGCCCCTTTTACTAAAGCCTGTTAGTTGGCTAACATGTGTTTCAACAAATGGCAACTGGTAGCCAGGAACACTAACACAAGAGTATATCCGCCACCGCATACTAAAACACATGTTAATCAGCAATAGCGGGATGTGGTGGGAAATGGGTGGAGTGTGGGCATGAAGAGCGCACTACCGCCAGTGCAGGGGCAATTGCTAGGCGCTCAGTGGCATGTGAGCTCACCTAACGACTCCTCTATGGCATTCTTTAAATAAACTGCCTTGGTGGATTCTACTTTAAACTGGCCCATCACATGTTAGCTGCCAGGAACATACTAGTCACACCCCCAACAGCTAATGCAAAGGCTTTGAAATGAATATGCATTTGTTTGCCAATTTCACTGTGAACTTTCAAAGGCTTTAGTAAAAGAGACGTGAGACCTTGGGTGCAGAAATGCTTTCCTATGAACTTGAGAGCAAACATCAGGAAATAAATAACCATTTCTGTCCATATAATTAATGTATTATTTATGGAAATAAGCTTTAAGTACAGTACTAAGGAAAGTGACAAGTAGCCTTATTAGGAATATTATCTGATAAAAAATCTATAATGGCTGAAAGATTCAAAGTATCAAAAATCACTAAAACACCTTGCCCATCTTCTGTCATGCTTCTTACAATAATTCAAGAGGATAAGTAGGACAAGCAATTGGCTGAACATTAGGAAAATATAATATCTTAGACAGATATTCCTTAAGCAACTCAGAGGGGAGACAGGAGGTGAGTTTTGGGAAAGTTTAAAAAACTAAAGGTTTTTAGATCTCATCAAATTTTCCATATTCACAGCCTGACGATGGAGAGCTAAGCTATCCCTAATATTGCCTGTTCCAGATGACTGATATACTCATACCCGAGATTCAAACCTAGAAACTGCTGCTTCCAAGCAGCCAATTCTGGTGTCATGGTCACTCAACCATTCAACTATACCCTTTGAGAAAGAGAAAATATTGTTCATAAATCCCTAAAGCAAGGAATTGGTGAGGGACACTATCTTCTAAATATGTGTCAATGAAATTTTTGCTGTAAAATCGTTATAAACGTCCAGAGGAGTGCCAAGAGCTTCAATGGAGAAAACCTATGGAAGGGATGCCCCAAGCTCCCCTTCTGAAGGTATCAATTGCACTTTGAGACCTCCAGACAAATGTTAGGGTTCAGAGCCCCAAGAGGAGGCTTGCTTTCCAAGTGGGAAGAACATCAATCTCATAGGAGGGGACAGTAGAATTCCCCAGACAGCAGAGGAGAGTCAAGTGTTAAGGAAACAGGCCCTGATGTGGAAATACCCGAGAGTATTTGTAGATGTTTATCCATAGTACCACTTGTAGTACCTGACTTTTCCATTTTGTTAATTTTCCTTTTACCCATCTTCAGATGACACTCTTTTTTGGAGATTATACCAGTCTCAGGAATTAAATAAAACCTTCTGTCATCCAAAGGCACCTATAAGCACCAAATGGAAAGATCTTGTCTCTTTAGCCATGTCCCATTAACTATACGCCAACTGTAGCCATGTCCACATGTTCTGTAGAGACTAGTTTTTATACAAAAATGCCAAATCAGATGTGTGATGTCAGAGAAGGGAGGTAGGTATTCCAACCTAGAGGACTCAGAAGACTGAGCTCTCAGTCTGAAGGACCTGCAACAATTGTACTCCTCCTGTCAAGCCCTGAATGGGCAGTACTTATCACCAACAATGTCTCTTAACTCTCAATAACCTTCAGATGCCGCTTTCTCTCTTGACTATTCCACAGAGGGAGTTTGTTCTTATACAAACATGCTGGCTCAGAAGTGCAATGCCAGAGAGGGGGAGGATCTCCTAACCCACAGAGCTTGGAACAATTTGTACTCCTTCTCCATTGGCTTTTTGTCAAGCCCGATGAGGATGCTTCATCTCCAATGACATCTCTGAACTCTCAATAACCTCCAGGTACCTTCCTCTCTCTCAATTATGCCAGAGTTATAACTTATTCTTATACAGAGATGCTGGATAAGATGCATAATGTAAGACAGGGAGCAGGTCTCCTAAATTGGAAGGCCTAAATTTATATTCTTTCCCTGTCGGCTTTCTGTCAAGTCTCAACTGGGTGGTCCCTCCTACCGACAGCATCTCTAAACTCTCACTAACCTCCCGGTACCTTACTCTCTCTCTTTCTGCCATCACATTCTATGTTACTATGAAACTAAACATTGTGCATGTACCCCAGAGTCTACTCTACAACTGTGTTTCTTTTATTTCTCTGTTTTTACAAACATATCTTCAAAATGAGGCCCCGGTGTCAAGTTCCTGTCAAATATGATTTTTGTTTATTTGTCCAAGTTATAAGGCTCTGAAAAAAAACAGGCAAATAATGGAAATACTAAAATGCTGATAGACTCTTTATTATAGACCCTGTGGAAACACTTTAGCTTTGGCTTTAATAAAAGTGCACCTGCCACTGAATAATGTTACTTATGGGAATAGCCCAACAGGAAGCAAAAACAGAAAACTACCAATTATGAGCCAAATGCCAGTTTTCTGGTGAATTATGTTTGCCTTGAGCTTGTAAAGTAAGTCTTGTAAAATTTATCATTTTCGGATTTAATCCACGCAGTGACTTTAGATGTCATTTCAAGTAGACAAAATCACTCGCCTAGTAAAATGAGTGATAAGGATAAGGAGCCAGCAAAGAGGCTACAAGGGCCGCTGGGCTAAAAGATAGCATGTGAATTAACTACTCATATATCTATTGTAAAATATTACAAAATCAGAGTGATGTTTCTTTTCCCTGTCTTGGTGGTTGTATGTGTTTAGAAGATGCGTTTTCAGCTTAAGAAAAAGGAAGAATAAAGCTTCAAAATTCCATTTAAATCCAATGCTAATAATTTTGGTGCATATTGTATTATAATATGCTGTATAGAAATAATGTATATACGATTTTTACATTTTTGTAAGTGATTTTACAGAAGAGCTATTGGTAAGGTTTGCCTCTTTGTGGATGATACCAAAATCTGCAATAGAGTAGTCACCTGGGAAGGTGTAGATAACATGAGGAGGGATCTAGTGAAGTCTGAAGAATGGTTGAGAATTTGGCAACTGAGATTTAATGCTAAAAAATGCTGGGTCATGCATTTGGGCTAAAAGATCCAAGAGAGCACTACAGTATAGGGAGTGAAGTACTTCTGTCTATGAAAGAAGAATGGGACTTAGGGGTAATTGTTTCTGATGATCTTAAGCTGGCTAAACAATTAGAAAAGGCAGTGGCAAAAGCCAGAAGGATGCTTTAGTGCATAGGGAGAGGAATGGCCAGCAGGAAGATGGAGGTGATAATACTTCTGTATAAGTCTTTGGTGAGACCTAATTTAGAGTATTATGTACAATTCTGGAGACCACACCTTCAAAAGGATATAATCAGAACGGAGTTGGTGCAGAAGGTAGCTATCAAAATGGTCACTGGGGTTACAGTGGAGAGGAGCTAAGATGGCACTTTGAGCTGACATTTCTAAGGATGCTCTGTGCTTTTCTCCGGTGTGTCAGCATTTTGGAGGTTCCCTCTGCCTGTTTGATAAGGGCAAGAGGAAGACAAAAGATAAACCTGCTCTCCTGGAAGGTTCCAGTTCCATGCCCCTTCCCCAGACTAACTTGGATGGCTTTGGAGTTTCCTCAGTTTCTCCAGAGATGCTTCTTTTGGGTAAGCCCAGGAATACAGCAGGCAGCAGTGATAAAGGGGCTTGGCTTAGCCCCATCGTGCCTACACTGCCTCTGAACCAACGAAGTTCTGGCACTGTCAGTGCACTGGAATCTGCACAGACCAGAGTGGTTTATGGTGTACTCTTGCCAGAAGGTGCACCAGTTGCAGCTTTGTCTCCCCTGCTGGATGGGGCTACAGGGGCTTCTTTAGATGCTTCATGTAGAACTGTGAGTTCCATCGCACAGGAATTGGGTGACACTGCCTCTGGGTTTGTTCTTCGGGGGGGGGGGGGGTACAGTGACCAAAAGCTGTGACTATGGAGTCACTGTGGGATGCAATACAATGACTTAATATTTCTTTGCTGACTTTTTCTACTAGACCTGTGGGGAACTTATCTATCGTTTCACAGGCTGTGGTCAAACACTCTCAGGCTCTGGATCATCTTTCTGTGAGAAGAGATGCACTCATATCAAAGGTTAGTGCTCTATAGGTTGTAGGAGATGCCCTGGTTAAGGACAGTAGAATTCTCTACTGATGGATGGAGCACCTAGAAAACCAGGTGCACCAGAACAATCTTCGGCTACTTAACTTTCCCAGGTTTCCCTTATATCACCTATTGAAATAGTAAAAAAGAATCTGAGATACTTGTCATAGAAACAGAGAAAAATGACGACAGAAAAAAAAACACATGGTCTGTCTAATCTGTCCTTCCATATCAACAACTACAACAGTCCTCTTTTTTTCTTTAGAGATCCTCTGTGTTTGTCTCATGCTTTTTTGAATTAAGATACTGTTCTCATCTCTACCACCTCCACTGGGAGACTATTCAACGGATCCACCACTCTTTCCGTAAAGAAATATTTCCGCATATCACTCCTGAATCTATCCCCCTTCACCCTCATTCCATGTCCCCTCATAGCAGAGCTTGCTTTCAATCAAAAGAGGCTCTCCCCCTGTGCATTTATGCCACGAAGGAATTTAAATGTTTCAGTCATATCACCTCTATTCTGCCTTTCCTCTAAGGTATACATATTAAGATCCTTAAGTCTGTCCTCATATGCTTTATAATGAAGACCACTAACTATTTTAGCAGCCACCCTCTTCACTGACTCCAACCGGTTTATATCTTTCTGAAAGTGTGGTCTCCAGAATTGCACACAATACTCCAAATAAGGTCGCACCAGAGACTTATACAGAGACACTACCACCTCCTTTTTTCTGCTGGCCATTCCTCTCCCTATACACCCAAACATCCTTATGACTTTCACCATCTCCTTTTATACCTGTTGAGCTACTTTAATATAATCAGACACAATCACGCACAGGTCCCGCTATTTTTTTGTAGACAGGATTACTTCAACCCCTATACTGTAGTGCTCCCTTGGATTTTTGCAGACCAAATTCATGACCCTGCATTTTTTAGCATTAAATCTCAGCTGCCAAATTCTAGACCATTCTTCAAACTTAGCTAGACCCCTTTTCATGTTATCCACTCCTTCCTGGGTGACTACTTTATTGCAGATTTTGGTATCATACACAAACAGGCAAACCTTACCTGGCAGCCCTTCTGCAATATCACTAACAAAGATGTTAAAAGAATTGGATCAAGGACAGATCCTTGCAGCACACCACTGGTAACTTCTTTCTCCTCAGAGTGAGCTCCACTTACCTGTACCCTTTGCTACCTCCCACTCAACCAATTTCTAACCTATCCCTAGGGTGCTCAGTATGTTTATAAGTTGTCTGTGCGGAATGATGTCAAGGGCTTTACTGATATCTAAGTACGCCACATCTAGGGCTCTCCCTCTGTCCAATTCCCTGGTCACCCAGTCAAAGAAATCAATCAGATTTGTCTGACAAGACCTATCTCTCATGAACTCATGCTGCCTTGGTTCCTGCAATCCATTGGACTCCAGAAACCTCACTATTCTCTCTTTTAGCAGTATTTCCAATAAGTTACTCACCACAGAGGTTAGATGAACTGGCCTGTAGTTTTCAACCTCATCCCTCCTTCCGCTGTTGTGTAAAGGGACCAAATGTGCCTTTCTTCAGTCCTCTGGGACCACTCCTGACTCCATAAAAGCATTGAAAAGGTCAGTCAGTGGAGTCGCTAGAACATCCCCAAGTTCCCTCAGTATTCTCGGACGTATCCCATCTGGTCCCATCGCTTTATCAACTTTTAGTTTAGCTAGTTCCTCACAAAAACAGTCTTCTGAAAATCATTCAAGCTCCCTATCACTTTGTTCCTATTTGTGGGTGTTTTCTGAGATCCTGCTCCAGGACTTTCATCTGTGACCACAGAACAGAAATATGTTTTAAGCAATCCCGCTTTATCCTCATCAGCTTCTACATATTCCTTCCCTTCACCCTTGAATCTGACAATACCACTTTTTCTCTTCACCCTCTTTCACTAACATATCTGAAAAATGACTTATCCCCCAATTTTATTAGATTGGCTATTTCTTTTTCTTTTTGTATTTTTTCTTTCCCGACTATTTTGCTAGCTTTTCTACGTTTTTCCAAATATAGATGCCTGTCTTCCTCTCTCTGTTATCTCTTGTATTTCATGAAGTCCTTCCTCTTTTTCTTCACCTTTTCGGCTAGTTCTTTTGAGAACCGTAGTGGCCTCCTTTTCCTTTTACATTTATTTACCTTTCTAACAGAAAGGTTGTTGCCCTTAAAGTATCTTCTTTCATTTTTGCCCACTGTTTTTCTACATCCCCCAGTTGTTCCCACCCCGCTAATGACTCCTTGAGGTATTGTCCCATCTTGGCAAAGTTAGTTTGCCTAAAGTCTAAGACCCTCAATTTTGAATGGATTTTAACAGCCCTAGTCCTAATACTGAACCACACCTTTTGCTGAAATGTGAAATGATTTCCCAGTATAACATCATAAACACTTTCTCCTTTGGTAAGCACTAATCCAGTATGGTCCCTTCACGTGTGCATTCTGTTACCAGTACCAGGATTTCCTTACTTCTAGATGACACTGCAGCAGGGAAGTGCCAATCAACATCCAGTATATTGAAATAACCTATCAGTAGTACTTCTCCTTTCATGGAAATGTTGACTATGTCTTCTACTAAATCTCCATCCACTTATTCTGCCTGTGAGAGGGATCTATAAATCACTCCACTACAAATGAAGTTCCCTTTCCCTCTGTCTAGTTTAACCCACAGTGACTCCTCGCTCCATTTTAAGCCCAGTAATTCTATAGCTATCATATTCTTTTCACATATAGTGCCACTCCTCCTCCCCTTTTTCCTACCCTGTCCTTTCTGAATAAGGTATAGCCCGGTATAATTACATCCCAGTCATAGTTGTCCATGAACCATGTCTCTCTAATCACCACTAAATCCAAGTCAGCCTCTTCCATTAAAGCCTCAACATCTGAGATCTTATTTACCATGTTGCGGGCATTTATACATACTGTTTTCCAGATGTTGTTCCTTTTAGCCATTTTTATGAGGTATTTAATGTTTCACTTACCTGAGGAATTTCTTCACCCATCCCCAATGAATCTAGTTTAAAGCCCTCTTCAGTAGGTTAGCCAGTCTGCTGCTGAAGACACTTCAACCCTTCTTGGACAGATGGATGCTATCTCTGCTCTTCAGCCCTTGGAACATCATCCCATGGTCCAGGAAACCAAAACAGTCTCAATGGCACCATCTACAAAGCCATACTTTTATCTCCCGGCCTTTACCCTCAACAAGGAGAAGTGAAGAGAACACTGCTTGCACACCTATCTGCTTCACCCTTTGGCCCAGAACCATGAAGTCACTTTTGATATGCTCAGAGGGATACCTAGCAGTATCATATGTGGTGGGATGGATGAGTAACATCGGATAATAGGCTTAATGAGTCTTGGCAAACTCTTAGTAACATTGTGGATTTTGGCAACTGGCAGCACACCTTTTTAGACATCAAGTCTGGTTGGCAGATGGACAGTTCAGTACCCCTCAGAAGAGAGTCACCAACCACCACTATCCTTCACTTCCTTGTGATCACTGATTCTGCAACTTTGGGATGCTTGAGCTCCGGTTCCTCCTTTCCTGAGATGCTTTCACCTTCTCCACTTCCAGGCTGCATACTGGTTCTTCAATTCAAGGGCTGGAGAAGTTGGTGTTGATTCTGCAGGCTATAGTGACTCATGTCCAACTTTCTTCATTCTGTAGCCTCCCATCTTCACCTCTGTCAGAGAACTTGGATGTTTCAAGAAGTATCTCATCAATGAACTTCTTCTCACTGTCGTGAATGCTTCTCAGCCTCACCTCCTCTTCTCTAAGTTCCTCCTCTTTTTTCTTGAGAGCTTCAGCATGCAGGCATCCTACACATGGAACTGGTCCTTCAACTGGCATTAGGATCTCTGTCTGGACAGAGGCAGAAGCTGTAACAGGGGCAACATCTTTGGCAATATGATTTTTCCCAGCCATTGTTCAGTTGGTGGAGCTTTGGTACTTGTTGAAGTAAAAAGAGAGAGACCTACCAAAATCCCTACCTGTTTCTCAGCTGTCCTTTAAGAGAAAAAGCAATTGACCTCTTTTAAGTGTGTTATAATAGTGGTGTTCTATGTCCCTGTGTGTAGCTAATTGAGGAATTGCCCTATAAAGCAAGAATGCTTACATGAGATGGGTGGGAGCTGGGGTGGGTAGGGAGGAATCTAACACCCGATGAGGTCAGTGGCTTCAAAGAGTCAGCTGTAAATGGATAACTGGAACAAAAAACACTGAATTCTAAGGGGGCATAGAAGATCTCTAAAGGAGAAAAGGGACTGTAGAGCTTAGTGGTTGGCATGGAACTGCAGGCTGGATAGTCTGTATGGTCTTTATCTGCCATCATATTTCTCTGTTTCTATAAGTCAACCCAATGTTAGTAAATTATTTATTTATTTATTTATTTAGCTGTATTTATATACCGCTTTTCACCGGGTCAAAGCGGTGTTACATAGGGGGTGGGGGAATTAAGTACAAGGGTGGGGCCATCACCGGGGAGGCAACATTGATGATTTTGACATAGGACAGACTTTGGACTTAGGACAGACGTTGGACATAGACAGGTTAGAGTAGCTTTGAGTTAGAGGTTCATTGTGGGAGAGATCAGGGGTTTGTGGGTTTTTCGGTGGGATTTGAGTTGAAGTATTCCTGGAAAAGGATGGTTTTTAGCTGTTTTCTGAAAGATAGTAGGTCGGCATTGTTTCTGAGATAGCTCGGTAGAGAGTTCCATAAGGATGGAGCATAAAGTTCAAAGGCTCGATTGCAGGTCCGTTGCGAGCATTTGGTTCTTTTGTGAGGGACGGTGAGGGAAATGCTGGAGGCTTGTCTAGTAGATCTGCCGTGTGCTGGACGAGCCAGTAGGGTGCGAAGCTGGGTGTCCTGTGTTTGATAGATAGCTTTGTGGGTGAGTAGGATGGCTTGTATTTTGTCCGTGCATCAAGGGGGAGAATGTGTAGTTCTATCAGAATTGGGGTGATATGGTCGGTTTTCTTTGCGCTCTGAATGATTCTCGCAGTGGTGTTTAATGCAGTTCGGAGGGGGTTGGTGTGTGTAGCTGGAAGGCCATGGTAGATTATGTTGCAGTAGTCCAGATGTGGGAGTGTTATGGCTTGCATCACTGTTCGGAAGTCTTGATATTCCAGGAGGGGTCTGAGACGTTGCACTGTTCTTGCCTTATGAAATATAGTTCCGGAGGTTTTAGTGATCTGTTGCTTTAAGGTGAGGGCTTGGTCAATAATAATGCCCAGGTATCTTATCTGTGGTTGTATTTGGATGCTTGTAGTTCCTATGTTGAGGTGTGTGGGTGGTGTGAAGTCTGGGTCCTTTGTCACTATGAGGGCTTCAGTTTTCTTTATGTTGATGGATAGATTGTTTGTTTGTATCCAGTCAGATACTGCGGTGAAGCATGCTGATAGGTGGGTGTTTGTAGGGTTTGTGGTTGTAATGGGGGCGTAGAGCATGATATCATCAGCATAGATGTGGAAGCTGACGTTGTGGGAGCGTATGACTGTGCAAAGTGGCTGGAGGTAAATATTGAAGAGCATGGCTGATAGTGTGGATCCTTGGGGTACTCCCTGGTGTTGTTGGAATGGGGGGGAGGTTGAGGCGCTGGTGCGGATTAGTTGTTGTCTGTTAGTTAGGTAGGATTGAAACCACTTCAGCACGGTGTCCTTGATCCCAATAGTCTGTAGTCTGTGAATGAGGATGTTGTGGGAGATGGTGTGAAAGGCTGCAGATATATCGAGGAAGATCATGGCGTATCCGGAGTGTCTTCCTTGAATTCCTGTGAGGAGGGTGTTCATCAGCGTGGTCATGAGGGTCTCGACTCCATGTAGCGGGCGGAAGCCGTGTTGTTGAGGGTCCAGTATGTTGTTAACATCCAGGTGTTCCTGCAGCTGCTGCTGGACGATCTTCTCGATTATTTTGGCTGTGAAAGGTAGACTTGCTATGGGTCTGTAGGATGCAGGGTCGAGAGGATCCAGGTTTTGCTTTTTCAAGGAAGGTCGGATGATCGTGGTTTTGAGTGCGTCTGGCATGTGTCCTCTGGAGAAGGATTCGTTGACGATACGGGTTAATGGTGTGCTCAGTTCGTTTTTTGATTTCTTTATCCAGTCAGTGGGACATGGGTCCAGCGGTGAGGTGGTGGTGTGGAGGCAGGAGATAGTGATTGAAATTTCTTCTGTTGATGTTTCTTTGAAGGTTGTCAAGTCACTGTGCAAGTTGGGGTGGAGGTTCTCTGTAGTTGACTGTGAGGTTATTTGCGGGTTTTGTGGTTGTTGTAGTTGTTTGTATTGATGGGCCAGTAGTTCTGGTGGAATCTGCGGTAATTGGTCAGAGTGTGTGGTGTTTTTGTCAGCTTTTTGATTATCTGGAAGAGCTCACGAGGTTTGTTTATGGAGGTATTGATGATTTTCATGTGGTAGATTTTCTTTGCTTTGTCAGTCTCATAGTGATATGCGTTGAGTTTGTATAGGTATTTTGTTTTGTCATTTTCGTCGTTGGTTTTTCTCCATTTTCTTTCAGTTCTCCTGAGTTTTGTTTTTAGCTTTCGGAGACTGGGAGTATACCATCTAGCCCTTGTGGAAGGGGGTCTGGTGATGGTTATATTTGTTGAAGCTTCGGATGCTGTGGAGATCGTAGTATTCCAATTGTTTATGAGGTCATTGATGTCATTGGAGTTTGTTTGTAGTTTTGGTAGAATTTGTTCTAAGAAGTCCTTTTTGTTAAATGGTTTAAATCATCTTATGTGGTGTCTATCGTCCTTGACTATTGACTATTCAAATCCTGATTCTCAGGACTAGTGCAAGGGTATTGGGTGCTCTAGGCAAATCTTCAGCCTTGCACCCCTTTCAATTATGGTTCAGGTCCTTGGAATCCATACCCACAATGTCTTGATAATTAAACTCAACACAATCATCACCCAAATGACATTCTTCTCAAACTGATCCTATAAAAACACTTAAAATCCTGTTTACTAAAGGAATTCTTTTCAAAACCTTAATCAAAATTTCCATGTGTAAAATCTGGTAATTACACAAAGCAATGCATCCAGTTGTAAACAGCAATTTTATAAGGACTAAATTTATATGTTGATGTCCATAACATGTAGAAATTGCAAAGGTGTGTGTCTCAGGCATGGTAGGAGCATGGCATGGATAGTTTGAAAATCTACACACATATTTCCCATTTCATATTGGGAATGCATGGATAAGACCAAATTATATAACTCCCAGCTGCCCCCTGGCATGTATAGATGTCTAAAAAGTGTTTGTTTGGATAGGCCTTTGTAGGCGGGATTAAAGGGGTTGCCTTTAATCTCACATTTCTCCCTCCAAACTAAAATAAATAAAGATAATGGCCTCTATAAAATTGGCAACATTTAAACATATAGATTTGCAAAATACCAACTTTAACATGAAAGCTGAAAAATACAAACATACATGCGTAAATTGACACATTTTCTTTGTTGATTTTTTTCATGTGTAGATTTGTAAAATGTCTCTTCCGCCTCTACATGTCAACAAACAGATGTGCACTCCTGCACTTTCTTATATGTTTTTAGAAAAAGCTCCATGTTTGGTAGCATTTTTTATAAAATAGTGCTGGAATTGGGTACATCCCAAACTTGATGCCTCAAACCTGATCTCCACATAGTATCTAAAATTTGGCTTCATGGGAGAGAAGGCAAGGTGGCATCTAACTGAAGTGACAGCTCTTACTGCATTGCTGAGCTCCAGGTCCCTGACAAGTGCTGTTATGGGTAGAAAGAGGAAGTCCAAGCTCCAGCCCTCTGGTCAGGATGTCTCACTTTGGGGATCCAGTGGATGCTTGCTGACTGTGGAATTATCCTGTGGCACTTCAGCAGGACCATCAGTGTTATCTGTGTTGGTCCTGAGTGGGGCGTCTCTGAGCCCCGAAGATAGAGCTGATACTGCCAAAACCAGAAGCTATACCGGCAGGACCAATTAAATTTTGCTGTCCCTTCCGTTTGGTGGGGGCTATGTTGAGATTTTCGAGCGTCCTCTCTGTTGGTTGGAAGTGAAGAGTTGATGAGAGCCATTGCTGCGATGAGGTCTGTTTTTCTGAGAGTTGAATGCCTTTACCTCTGAGTTTCATTGGACTACAGAAATTTGCAATAGTGATAATGAATGCGTTGTGGGAGGCGACAGCCATGGTGAATATTTCACATCTTACTTTTTCAAGTAGTTTTGGAAAAGAGCTTTTCTCTTTGAAATAATCACCACAGGTACTTTCTCAGGAGCAAACACAGCATGCTGCCAGGTTGGCTCTTCTAGAAAACCATCATGTTGAGTTCCAAGATACCTCCGGGGCCCAGGTTAAAGACTTTACCATTCTGGCTCGCAAGATAGAAAACTTGGAAAACGTTTCAAGGTGGAATAACCTATGTTTTACTAACTTTCCCAAATTGCCTATTCTTGCTCCAATAGAAATGGTTTAAAAATATCTCTGGAAGATCTTGAAGATGTCTGAAGACAATCTACCGCTATTACCAGGGCACAGTATTTGTCTTTGAGGTCTGTGGCCCATCCATTAGATGGGGAACAAGCCCAAGTCCAGCAGGGTTTGTATGACCTTTCTGGGTTTTTGGAGGACTCGCTGGAGGTTGTAATGAATAGAACCACCTTAGTGGCCAGTTTTGCACTTGAGATGGACTGTAATACTGTCTCAAGTTTATATTTCTGTCATATGCATGAATTGTTTATGGGTCAAAGATACAAATATTTCCGATTTTTCAAGGGCAACCCAAAAGCGACGCAAGGACTTGCGTTAGATGCTGCCTTTTTGTTAAAGCTTCCATGTAGGTGTTTTATTTTCCTTGAGGGTAAACAATTTCTTTTCTTTGACCCAAAACAATTAGGAACTTTTTTGGTGGGTCATGAGGGATCAGAGGCAGTTTTCTCCTCGTTTAGCTGGCTGTGCTGCTTAGGGATCCTGTAGTTTTCCTTTTCCTGTGGGAGTAATTAATTTTTTTTTGGTGGTCTAATAGTGCTTTGTGACATTATTTGTTTTACTTTATTGCTTGTATTATCTTAATGGATTGTCTTTGTTCTCTTTGGTGAGGATTTATTTTGCAAAATCTTTAAAGAATAAATAAAAAAATGTAATAAAATAAAAATTGTCTTCACGCTGCTTTAGCTGTTTAATGTGAGAATTACTGCATAGCAATATTTATATTTATTTTATTTTATTTATATATTTGAACAGATTTTGTACATCACAGTTTGGCTTGTATGCAGCCATCACAGCAGTTTACAACAACCAGGAGATCCGAAGATGATATGACAAGCACCAAACACAGGATAAAATATAAGAGACAGAGAGATGCATAGCACGCTAAAAAAAACCAGTGACATATAAGAGCAAAAGTGAAAGCAGGGGAAAGGGAAAGCCTACACTACACTATAATAGTTTATGCATGCTAATTCCCATGTTGAACAGCTAAAATGTCACATTGGGGCATGGAATGCATAGAGTATGGGTGGATACTACACTGTCCAGAGAGCAGGTAATTTTATAGTCATTTCCACTCGTAAATGACCATATATATGTGTAAATGACTTCTTATAAAATACCAACCTTAATGTGCATTAATCTTTGCATTTAATATGTCATAAATGCAAAACTTTACCACATTTTAGTAAACTGGCTCTTAAATTGTTTTTATTCACACTAATTTTATTCCCTAATTAAATTAAACTAGGTTAAATTAACTTACCTAATCAATGTTCCCTCTAAATTTCTGTAGGCTGTGTGTGCATAAAATATCAGCTGTGCAGCTTTTGAATGAAGGTTAAATTTTTGTGCGCCACATAACGACACTCGGAGTTATATACTTTAAAATTTGACTACACATCAGAATACAGTATGTACACCACATTGATTGCACTAGAAAATATTGTAAAACGTGTGAAAACCGTAAATACACAACAACTTTTAAATTTTAAGACATCTGTGTTGTTTTCTATCAGAATCAGAACCGTAATTTTTGTGCGCTCTGTTATAAAGTATGTGCGCTCGCTCGGCGAGGTGTGTGCGCTCGCACACGCGCACAGCTTAGAGGGAACAGTGTCCCTAATATAATTGCATGCAAATATGAGCTAATAGAAGTAAATAAAAATGTATAAAAACTACAGGATTTAAATTTAAAAATATAAAAGATAAATCTCTTAGGGATGCATATTTGTTTCAAAACTAAGGTAAATGAGATAAATGAAGGCATATTCAGTGTGTGTACCTTTAAACAAATTGAATGATTGCACGATCAAAATAAACCTAAATGTAATTCCTGTCAGTAATTTTCAGTAACAATGCAGTATTTGAAGCCAGACATTTGAACCAGTTTGAAAGAGGAAGAAATGAAGGCGCAGAAGGCACATCATCTGTAATGTGAAAACGAGCTTATCCCTGCTTCACTTCTTTCAGATCCCATGGATGACGTGAGAAACTCAGCAAGAAACTGAAAAACAAAACCACCAGCAATCAAGCATCATTTTCTTTTGTGTATTCACAGAGAAAAGGTGGAAGAAAATTGGTAATTTCAGAAAGCTACTTTGCTGAAGTCCAGAAGAACTAAAAAAAAAATTAAAGAAATCATCATAGGACTTTGAGAGAAAGAGAAACAACATTGTTCTGTCTCTATGGCAGAGAAAAGTAAATTTAAAAATCTCTTGGGCTTTGTACTTCTAAATCCAGAGACAGATTGAATAGTACAGAAAAAACAGGAAAGACAGAGGTCTGTAAGAGTCAGGCAAAGAGTAAGCAGACAGGACAAATAGGCAAAGACAGGCAGTTATAGATCTAGGAGAACATTAGCCGCCAAAGCCCTAATTATCCCAAGGGAAACCATAAAATGCACACAATCAACTAATAACAGAGCATTCGTGTTCTATGCCCCCAGATGCTGAAACAACCTACCCCCCAGCATCAGATTGATCGTGACCTCAGGCAATTCAAGAAAGCCCTCAAGCACCATTTATTCCTGGAGCACGTCTCACAACCAAACGACTCACCTACTCCCTCCTCACAACCCAACCACCTAATATGAATTGCAAAAATGATTAAGTCACATAACATGTAATACATACCAGACAGTTTTGTAATCCGGCAGTTGTACTGCCTCTGTTGTACATTATTGTAAATAATACCAAGCTATTTAAATGTACATAATTACCCCAGTTCAACTCCTTGTTACTTCCCTTGTTTTCTGTAAACTCAGGTCAAATATGTTACTGTCCTAGAGTCAAATTGTTAACTGTAAACCGCACTGATAATAAAGAGAGTGGTATAGAAGATCTGTTAAATAAAATATAATAAATAAAATAAATTATGTCCTCCTACTACTACTACTACAACTACAACTACTACAGCAACTTGTCATTTCTACAGTGTCGCCATGGATATGGATAGAAACAGTGGGCCTGATATTCAAAGAGATTTACATGGTTAGTAGACCTGCTAACCATGTTAATCCCCTTATCCACATTATTCAGCAGCACTAATGCAGTTACTGCCGCTAGATATCTCTGGGTGCCACCACTGCAGGCCCCAATGCTAACCGGTTAACAGAGAGTTCCAAGGGCAATACCCGGCCATAACTGGGCTGCAGCAATACTGAGTCGCTGCTCTGTTATGACAAAGCAAGATGGAGCAGAGGTTGGCCCTGCTTTCACCATGGAAGCTAATTGGGCAGTGGCTGGATATTGCCACTGCCCAGCTAGCTTCCTGGCAATCTGGGCAACCCAAATATTCAATACCGGGGCCAGGATACAAGCCTGGCATTGAATATCTGGGTTTAAGTCTCAGCAGCAATGTCTAGCCTCTGAAACTGCATTAACTGCTGAATATCCCCCCCCCCCCCCACACACACACACACCCCACCCCTATACTGTAATCTAGTCTGATTGACCACAGTGCTTGGAAGTATAGAAATGGTGGCAAAAGCAAAAGAGGGAAGTTAGTTGATGCTCCCAAGAGATTTAGGGCCAGCAGCAGCAGCAGCACTAGTGGAGAGGAACAGAAAGGATGCCCTGTAGTCCATCAGCTAAGTAGAAGAGATATGTATTGAATAGGAGAGTACTAACAGCTGAAGTTTCCAGTATAAATGTGAAAAACAGTTGTCTGTTCCCATATATACAGAAGGGCAAAAGCAGGCAGAGGATATGCAGGGCCGAGGGAGGGAAAAGGTAGACTAGCAGCAGGTAAAGTGAATAGAGCAGAATGGAAGGCATGCTCCGTTCCATTCAGAAAAGTGAATAGAGTGGGTTTTGGCAGACAGAGAAGCTAATGAATTTTCACATGTAAGATTTTCAGCAGTTGCATCAGATACTGAATCTGATTCAGGGCATTTCTTGATTTTTGATGATCTTCCTCTCATTGTGATTCACAGAATAGTGTCTTAGGACTGACACCTCTCTAATCAGTACCGTTCTTTACCACTATGTCCAGCTTCCTTGCATCCAGCTTTTTATCGGTCAGAAAGGGAGAATCCCAGGGTCTGGGGATGCAGCAAGGGAAAGAGTAGAAATGGCATCATGCTGAACTGGTAGCATGAGCAGCACCCTGTCAGCTACCACTTATTTCCCAACCTTTATCTTCCAAGCCCCACATGCACAACAGAACCATCTTCGTTGACAAGAGGCCCTAGCTACAGTGTTAAGTATGACGCATCAGAGGCCAGCATAATATAATTCCACTAAGTCCCATGCAAACATTTCTACAACATATTGCCTTGATGAGCTTCACAAGGCCATGGTCATAAACACATTGGCATATAGATTTTTTTATACCCAAGATATCTTTGTTTGCTTAGTCTGTACCTGCTGTCTTGTTTATTTTCCAGGTTGATGTCTCCTTACCCCTGCTCTCAGTCCCATTCAGCCATGCTCGCCCAGTTCACCAAAGCCCCACCAATAGACCCAATGGTGACTTTGGGGGAGTCAGCAGCTATTTATTTCACCATCCTGTGGTGTCACACACTGCTGGCATGCACCGAAGGAGCACACCCAAGGAGCTTTATGTGCTCCTTTGGCAAGCTCCTTGGGGCAACTCCGAGGGCGACTATGAGCTTCCTTCTTCTGTTTTTATACTTTACTACCACCACTAGCCGCCTCTTAAACACTGCTTCTTGTTCTGTAATGTCCATTCCTCCCACCAGTCCTACTAAATTTATGGCTGCCATTCCTGTTTTTTCGTCAGCTACACCCATGGTTTCTAGACACTTCACACATTCCCAATTAGTAAGTAATCTGATTCAATGCTACCCTAATTGTCTCTCTATTAATCACACCTACCCCTTCCCCTCTAACTATTCCCCCTTCAAACTGCACTATTAAAGCATAGATTATAGGAACATAAGACATGCCATACTGGGTCAGACCAAAGTCCATCAATTCCAGTATCCTATTTCCAACAGTGGCCAATACAGGTTACAAGTACCTGTCAGATTCCTAAAAAGGTACATAGATTCCATTTTTCTTATTTCTGGGTAAGCAGTGGATTTCTTGGTCCTCTTTAATTGATTATGGACTTTTCTTCCAGGAACCTGTCCAAACCTTTTTTTAATCCCAGCTACACACAGGAGCAGAATCTCTGAATCCAGCAACTCCACCCAAGAGCAAGATCAGAGGCAATGGAAACACAATAAACAGCACCTTGTAAGCATCCTCTAAATGTAACCCTTGATGTGTTGTAATGTACCCTTGATGTAATGGAATGTAACCCATGAATGTATGTAATTATTTGTACTGTGTGTGTAGGTCTTAATTAGACTGTAAGCTCTGATGAGCAGGGACTGTCACTCTTTATATGTCTGTACAGCGCTCCGTACTAAGTAGCGCTTTATAAATGTTAAATAGTAGTAGCAGTAGTAGTAGTGGTTACCTTACCTTTCCTTATTTGAATCCTTGCTTCCCAACTGTTGTGTTGTGTTATTTGTCTTGATTAGATTGTAAGCTCTAATGAGCAGGGATCACCTTTTGCATGCACCTGTACAGTGCTTTGTATGCCTTCTAGCGCTATACTTTTCATTGAGCACTATGGATCAACAAATGACTAAGATATCATCTATTGTATATATTTTATAAATAATCCACTATATTGTTAACCCTTGTTATTTTTCCTACATTACCATATGTTGTCATGTCTATACTGTTTATGTTTCCCTTGTTTATACCTTGTATTTCTTGTGTCCGCTTTGATTGAAGGAAAAGGAGGTATAAAAAACTTGTTAAATAAATAAATAAATAAATAATTGATTAATAGTAGTAGTAGTAGTAGTAGTGGTTTGGATCACTACCGAATGAGACTGCCAGGAAAAGTACCCGCTGGGAGAGTTTTACCATCTGTCTCCTCTGGCTGGAAACACACTGGGAAGGTAGCTCTGCCTACCTTATGGCATCATCTGCAGGTACCCAGGACCTCATAAGAACTGTGCTGCCACTTGGAGGATTAGGAGCAGAATCCACGAGTTTGGAGCCATGGTTTGAAGTGCTCTGAGTGAGGCTACCAGAAAAATTGCCACCGGGGGTGTTTTACTATCTGTCTCCACTGGCTGGGAATATGCTGTGAAAGTAGCTCCGCCCACCCACTGCATCATCTGCAGGTACCTAGGACCTCATAAGAACTGTGCTGCTGTTTTGTAACCATGGTTGTGGCCCATGCTGCATGCCCGAAGGGGCATGTGGCCAAAGGGGGATGCCCATTTGGTGCCCCTTCTGGGCTACTTTGAGTTTCTTGGGGCTCTAGAGTTTTGGAGATGTCAAAAGGAATGGATAAGAGGAAGATCAAGGACAAGAAATTTTCCAATGTTTATTCTACTCCCAAGATAATGTCATACCTTATGGATCAGCACTTACAAGGTGGAACTGTTGAACCAGTGGGAGTTAAGACTCCAACCTCTATCCCGTCATTGTCTCTTTTATCGGGGTTATCTCTTAGCCCAATAATAAGGACTCTTCCTCCTCCTCCTGGAGGCTTAGGGGACATATTAGTTGGGAGTGGTGTTACCCCCTTAATGGGGTCTGCTGGGGAGTTAGTTCTGGCCCCAAATCAGACATTACAGCAAGCTTACCATGAAGTAGATGTGACTTTTTCAAATTCTGATACTGCAGAAGGAGATCTTCCCAGAGTATATTTATAAGATGTTTGGAACATTGTGTCACAGACAAATACTATGTTAAAAGGTTTTATTGACCAAACAATACAGCTTTCTGTGCAGTCAGATAGTAAATTTCAGTCATGACAATAAGATTTCTGATATAGTTCAAAAGTTGGGAAAAAATGATACTCAGCTGGGGTCTCTTCAATCTGTTGGGAACTCCAGTATTAAGGATAGTTAAATTTTACACAGACAGCTTAAGGCTATGGAAAATTCTTTTTGTTCAAAGAATCTTAGATTTATAAATTTTCCTAAGATTTGTCTATTATCTCCTATTTAGTGAGGGAATATTTCAAAGTAGAATTGTTGCTGCAACAAGCTGACTCTGGTGATATCTAATTTGTATCGTATTCCTACAAGGATTGTTTCTTAGAAAGAGGCTGAGGTCGCCCAGGTTGAGGAAGAAACTGAATTAGTGCAGATTTCACTAATTTCCTCAAATCATCTTTTGCTGAAATATCCTTCAGGGCCACCTTAGTTGTCTCTTTTCTAACTGAATTGGATAAGATTACTGTTTAGAAGGCTTATTTCTGCAAGAAAGTTTATTTTGTGGTCCAAAGCTTACTCTTTTCCCCGATGTACCCAGGTCTACTCAGGCTTATGGAAAAGCTTTCTCCAATTAAAGCCAAGAGTTTTGGCTGCTGGGGGACCTTCTTCCTGTGTTTTCTATGTCTAGTGGTTCACAAAAGATTAAATATGTTTTTGTGGAACCCATGCAGCTAGAGAATTTTCTGGTTAATAAAAAGGATTTGATGTCTCAATAACCTTTAATTTCCTTTCTTTTACTTTATTTTTATTATTGGGTGGGATATTCCTAACACCTCTGATATTATGATTTTGACTCCAATTGTCTCTTTGGGGGAGTCAGTCTTCTCATGATGAGGGCTAGAAAACATACTTCCTTTTTCTTTCCTTGTAGTTTCCTGATTTGATTGTTATTTCTGTAAAGACATAAATTTAATTTAAAAAAAGCTCCACTAACAGCTTTTCCTACATCCAAGTTTGATTATGCGTTGATTGAAAAAATATTTTCTCTAATTAGTCTTAAATGGGCTACATTATAATTCATTGCGTGCCCTCTAGTCTTTGGACTTTTGAAGGAGTAAATAACCGTTCTATGTTTATCTGTTCCATTCCATTCATTATTTTATAGATCTCTCTCATATCGCCCCTAGCCACCTTTTTTCCAAACTGAAGAGCCCTAAACTTTTAAGCCTTTCTTCATAGGAGTATCCTTCTATCCCCTTTATCATTTTGGTGGCTCTTCTCTATACCTTTTGTAATTCTGCTATATGGCAACCAGAAATGCATACAATATTTGAGGTGTGATCGCACCATGGAACGATACAGAGGCATTATAATATCCTTGGTTTTATTCTCCATTCTTTTCCTTACAATTCCTAGGATTCTTTTGTTTTCTTGGCCGTTGCTGCACACTGGGCAGAGGGTTTCAACACATTATCCATGATAATGCCTAAATCCTTTTCCTGGGTGGCAGTTCCTAATGTGGAACTATCGTGTAACCATAGTTTGGGTTCTTCTTTCCTAAGTGCATAACTTTGCATTTATCCACATTGAACTTCATCTGCCATTTGGATGTCCAGCCTTCTAATTTATCAAGGTCCTCTTGCAATTGTCATAATCCTCTTATATTTTAACAACTTTGAATGATTTTGTCATCTGCAGATTTGATTACCTCACTCGTTATACCCATTTCCAGGTCTTTTATAAATATATTAAAAAGCAGCGGGCCAAGCACAGATCCCTGGGGTACTCCACTATTCACTTTTCTCCATTGGGAAAATTGGCCATTTAGCCCTACTCTTTGTTTTCTATCTTTTAACCAGTTCCTGATCCACAAAAGTACACTACCTCCTATCCCATGACTTTTTAATTTCGCTAAGAATCTCTGATGATGGATCTTATCAAAGGCTTTCTAAAAATCCAAGTAGAAAATATAACCTTTATCTACCTGTTTGTTGTTGTTGTTAAGTGCTGTTGAGTCAGTGTTGACTCATGGCGACCCTCTGGATAGTTGTCCTAAATTGTGTTTGGTCTTCAGTCAGGCGGCTCATTGTTGACAAACTGGTAACCATAGCTGCTGTTATTGTATTGATCCATCTCATTGCTGGCCTTCCTTTTTTGCGTTGACCTTCTATCTTACCAAGCATGATGTCCTTCTCTAATGATCTCTCTCTTCGCATGATTTGCCCAAAGTATGAAAGTCGAAGTCTTGTCATCTGTTTATTCACCTTAAAAAAATATAACATTAGTAAAACAAGACTTTCCCTGGCTAAATCCATGTTGACTTTTTTCTGTTATACCATGACTATCTACATGTTCAGTAATTTTATTCTTTATAATGTTTCCTACCATTTCGTCAAGTACTGATGTCAAGCTCACAGTTCTGTAGTTTCCTGGATCACCCTGGAACCATTTTTTAAAAATTGACTTTACATTGGCCGTTCTCCAGTCTTCAGGCACTACAGATAATTCAAATTAAAATTCACAGATTACTAATAGTAGGTCTGCACTCCCATATTTCAGTTCTTTTAGCACCCTAGGATGTATATAATCTGGTCCAGATGATTTGTTACTCTTTAGTTTATCAAATAGTTGCAAAACATCTTCCTAGTTTATCGAGATTTGTATCAATTCTTCTGATACGTCACCTTTAAATACCATATCAGGCATGGACAATTTCCCTACAATTTCAGTAGAGACCAAAAAAAAGAATTCATTCAATCTCTTCGCTATGGCCTTGTCATCCCTTAGTGCCCCTTTTACCCCTCTGTCATCTATGATCCAACTGACTCACAGGTTTTGGCTACAAATGTACTTGAAAAAGTTTTTATTTTTATGTTTTTGCTTTCATGGCAAGTTTCTTTTCAAATTCTCTCTTTGCCTGCCTTATCGATGCCTTGCATCTAACTTGCCAGTGCTTATGCTGTTTCCCATTTTCATCATTTGGCTTTTTTTCCATTTTCTGAAAGATGCTTTTTGGGCTACAGCAGCATCTCTGGCCTCACCTTTAAACCATGCTGCAGGCATTTGGCCTTCCTTCCAACTTTCTTTAAGCATGAAATACATGCAGTCTGGGCTTCCAAGATAATATTTTTAAACAACGCCCATGCTTGATGTAAACCTTTAGCCTTTGCAGCCGCTCCTTTTAGTTTTTTCTTAACTATTTTTGTCATTTTATCATAATCTCCCTTTTGAAAGTTAAAAGTTAGTACTGTGGATTTTCATGCCATCCTCCCTCCATTTATTAAATCAAATGCTATGATCACTATTGTCAAGTGGCCCCAGCACCGTTATCTCTTAAACCAGATCCTGTGTTCCACTAAGGACCAGGTCTAAAATTGCTTCCTGAAGCAGCTGATTAATGAACCAACAAGAGGGGAAGCTGTCATTTATTTCTTCTAGAAACTCTGGGCTCGGTATTCAGCGGCAGTGGCTAGTTCCATTACAGTGGCTAGCTGTAATTGCTGAACACTAAACCTGGAAGTTAGGTCAGGGTTTCCTGCGCCTGGCTTTCACTGCACATCACTAAGTGGTTAGCATTGGGGCATGTAGCGGTTGTACTCGTGGGTATTCGGTGGCACTAACATGTCTATAAACTATGTAAATGCCTTAGAATATTGGGCCCTTTTTCTCTCTAGCATGACCTAATCAATACCGGGGTAATTGAATTCACCCATTATTACTTTGTTTTAACTTTATTTAGCTTCCCTGATTTTAGAATTTCATCATCCATCTGTTCATTCTGGCCAGGTGGACAGTAGTACAACCCCATTGCCATTGACTTCCCCTTCTCATTTGTGACTTCTATCCATAGAGATTCTACAGTACATTTTGTTTCCTGAAAAACTTCTATCTTGTTGGATTCACTTTGCCAAGATGGGCCAATACCTCAGGGAGTCACTAGCAGGATGGGAACAGCTGGGGGATGTAGAAAAACAGTGGGCAAAACTGAAAAGAGATATTTTAAGGGCAACCAACCTTTTTGTTAAAATGGTAAATAAAGGTAAAAGGAAAAGGAGACCGCTATGGCTTTCGAAAGAGGTAGCTGAAAAAGTGAAGAAAAAGACGGAGGCCTTCATGAAATACAAGAGAACACAGAGAGAGGAAAACAGGCATCTATATTTGGAAAAACTTAGAGAAGCTAGCAAAGTAGTCAGGAAAGCAAAGATTCAAAAAGAGGAGGAAATAGCCAATGCAATAAAATGGGGAGATAAGACATTTTCCAGATATGTTAGTGAGAAGAGGAAGGGCAAAAGTGGTATTGTCAGACTCAAGGGTGAAGAGGAGGAATATGTAGAAGCTGATAAGGATAAAATGGAATTGCTTAACAAATATTTCTATTCTGTGTTCACAGATGAAGAACCAGGAGCAGGACCTCAGAAAACACCCACAAACAGGAACAGAAGCGAGGGACACCTTGAACAATTTTCAGAAGACTGTGTTCGTGAGAAACTAGCTCAACTTAAAGTAGACAAAGCGATGGGACCGGATGGGATACACCCTAGAATACTGAGGGAACTTGGGGACGTTCTAGCAGCTCCACGGACTGACCTTTTCAATGCCTCATTAGAGTCGGGAGTGGTGTGAAAGGACTGGAGAGAGGCTCATGTGGTGCCTTTACACAAAAGCGGAAGTAAGGATGTTGTTGAAAATTACAGGCCGGTTAGTTTAACTTCGGTGGTGAGTAAATTATTGGAAATGCTGCTGAAAGAGAAAATAGTGATGTTTCTGGAGTCCAGCGGATTACAGGATCCGAGGCAGCATGGATTCACCAGAGGCAGGTCTTGTCAGACAAATCTGATTGATTTGAGAGCCCTAAATGTAGTGTATTTAGACTTCAGTAAAGCCTTTGACACTGTTCCTCACAGGCGACTTATAAACAAAATGAGCACCCTAGGGATGGACCCTAAAGTTACTGCTTGGGTTAGAAATTGGTTGGGTGGGAGGCGACAAAGAGTAGAGGAAATGGGGCTCACTCTGAGGAGAAGGATGTTACCAGTGGTGTGCCCCAGGGATCTGTCCTTGGTCCGATTCTTTTTAACATCTTTGTTAGTGATATAGCGGAAGGTCTGTCAGGTAAGGTTTGCCTTTTTGTGGATGATACCAAAATCTGCAATAGAGTAGACACCCAGGAAGGTGTAGATAACATGAGGAGGGATCTAGCTAAGCTTGACGAATGGTCTAGAATCTGGCAGCTGGGATTTAATGTTAAAAAATGTAAGGTCATGCATTGGGCTGCAGCAATCCAAGGGAGCAATATAGTATAGGAGGTGAAGTACTTTTGTCCACTAAAGAAGAGCGGGACCTGGGCGTGGTTGTGCCTGATGATCATAAAGTACCTAAATGGGTAGAAAAGGTGATGGCAAAAGCTAGAAGGATGTTTGGGTGCATACAGAGAGGAATGGCTAGCAGAAAAAAGGCGGTGATAGTGCCTCTGTATAAGTCTTTGTTGCGACCTCATTTGGAGTATAGTGTGCAATTCTGGAGACTGCACCTTCAAAAGGATGTGAACAGGATAAAGTCAGTGCAGAGGCTGTCTACTAAAATGGTTAGTGGTCTTCATTATAAAGCATATGAGGACAGACGTAAGGATCTTAATATGTACACTTTAGAGGAAAGGCGGGATAGATGTGATATGATTGAGATGTTTAAATATCTCCGTGTCATAAATGTTCAGGGGGAGAGCCTCTTTCAATTGAGGGTGAAGGGGGATAGATTCAGGAGTGGTTTGTGGAAATATTTCTTTATGGAAAGAGTGGTGGACCCATGGAATAGTATCCCAGTTGAGATGGTAGAGATGAGGACAGTAACTGAATTCAAAAAGGTATGGGACAAGCACAAAGGATCTCTGAAGGAAATAAGGGGACTGTTGTAGTTGTTGATATGGAAGGACAAACTAGATAGGCCATGTGGTCTTTTTCTGTCATTATATTTCTGTTTCTATGTTTCTAATGCCCTCTCTAACATAGAGCACGACCTCTCCGCCAATTTAGTCTACCTTATTGCAATATAGTTTGTACTCAGGTATCACAGTGTCCAATTGGTTGTACTCTTTCCACCAGATCTCTGAGATGCCAATTATATCTTGCCTTTCATTTAGTGCTATATATTCTTACTCTCCCATCTTATTTTTCAGACTTCTAGCATTTGCATGCAGGCATTTCAGAGATTGTATTTTGTTCACATTAACAATCTAATTATAAGTTGAAAGGGTTAATTTGGAATCTCAGTTCTGTCTGCTCTGAACTTAAAGACATCTGGATTACTTTTACCTTTATTTTATTTATTTATTTATTATTTATTTATACAGTTTTGTACACCGCCTTATCCTTCAATCAAAGCGGTCACAGCATAATTGGGGGATACATTTAACATGCAGGGATATGAGACACATACACTAATACTTACAGGGAACACATAGTTTAGTCAAAACACATACCTATTTCTGATTATAATCTGGATTTACTCTGTTTTGCTGAAACCTGGCTGTGGGAGAGGGAAGATACTTATCTTTCCCAATGCTTTCCTCTGGGCTTCTTTATTTTTTCTGCACCCTGCCTTACCTGACGGGAAGGAGGAGTAAGTTATTCATCGAAATTTAATCCCAGTTATGGACACAACAACATATCATCTTCCTTATTCTGAATTCCTTTTTATAAAATTAGAGACCATCCCTTCTTTTCATCTGGCTCTACTGTCCTTCTTACTTCATCTGCCTGGGATTTGCCTCAATTATCATTAAGCAATCTCTTCCTCACCTACTCGGAACTTCTTAATTTTCACTTTAATGCACCTATCTGACCCCATGAGGTGAGCTTCAGCTCATTTCTGTTTGATCACAGTTTACATCAACAAGTTTCTTTCCCCATGCACTTTGCTGGACATATTTTTGATCTTCTAATCACTCCTTATGACTCTCCTCTTCACTTATCAAAGTTACATTCAAAACCGATTCCTTGATGTGACCAACTTTTGATTTCCTTTGAATCTTCCTTACCGCTCCTAGACTTGCAGTGCAATCATTCACTGATTATGTACCTGTTCAGAGATACAAAATAACCCCCCAAACCCTCATATACTTTCCTCCTGCTGATAATATTTTCCCTAATGATTTCTCAGTTTTATTTATTTATTTATTTCTGGGGTTTTATATATCGCTTTGTCCATGTAATCAAGGCAGTTTACAAGGGAGTCAATTAACTATCACCGTGCAAGGCAATTTACAATGAACTCAGTGAACTAATACAGTGGTTCTCAACCCAGTCCTTTGGGACCCCCAGGCCAGTCAGGTTTTCAGGATATCCACATTGAATATACATGAGATAGACCTGTATGTACTGCTTCCATTGTATGCAGATCTATCTCATACATATTCATTGTGGATATCTTGAAAACCTGACTGGCCAGCAGCGGGATGGGGGCTTTCCAGTCTTTTGCATTGAGTGTCACATGTATGATTTTCTCCCAGTTGGTGAGAGGTCTTACGTGTGCACTAGGTGCAAGGAGCTCTTTGCTCTCAGGGAACAAGTCCGTTCTCTAGAGGCTAAAGTAGCAGACTTGGAAAACATAAGACAGACAGAGAGGTACATAGACGAGACCTACAGGGATATAGTCCTGAAGTCCCACCTCCAGTCTGGCAGCACCCCTGTTGCCATGGAGGAGAGAGGTCACGTGACAGGAGAGCATCACCCCGGTGCGGCAGGAAGTGATCCTGTAACTAGGACCTGTCCTCCAGGTGATGTAAAACCCTCTCGCACCGAGGAAGTTTCTCCAGGGCCATGTGCCCATGAGGGAAGGGTTAGGACAGCCGTTATAGTTGGTGATTCGATCATTAGGCATGTAGATAGCTGGGTGGCTGGTGGACGTGAGGATCGCCTGGTAACATGCCTGCCTGGTGCGAAGGTAGCGGACCTCACGCGCCACCTAGATAAGGTCTTAGATAGTGCTGGGGAGGAGTCTGCTGTCTTGGTACATGTCGGTACCAATGACATAGGAAAATGTGGTAGGGAGGTTCTGGAGGCAAAATTTAGGCTTTTAGGTAGGAAGTTGAAATCCAGAACTTCCAGGGTAGCATTCTCCGAAATGCTTCCTGTTCCGCGCGCAGGACCCAAAAGGCAGGCAGAGCTCCGGAGTCTCAATGCGTGGATGAGACAATGGTGCAGAGATGAGGGTTTTGCATTTGTTAGGAACTGGGGAACATTCTGGGGAAAGGAGGGGCTCTTCCGAAGGGATGGGCTTCACCTTAACCGGGATGGAACCAGGCTGCTGGCATTAACCTTTAAAAAGGAGATAGAGCAGCTTTTAAACTAGATATTAGGGGAAAGCCGACAGTCGCCCAAGAGCAGATGGTTCGGAAGAATGTATCCTTGAAAGATACTACCAAAAGCAGAGAGGTTCCACAAAAGAGTAAAGTAGCCCAAATGCCCTCAAGTATGGAGCAGACAGAGCTTAAAGATCCCAATTTACCCATGTCTAACAATAGCCAAATTAACATGAACAAAATACATTCTCTAAAATGCTTGTATGCAAATGCTAGAAGTCTAAACAATAAGATGGGAGAGTTAGAATATATAGCACTAAATGAAATGTTAGATATTATTGGAATATCAGAGACATGGTGGAAGGAGGACAACCAGTGGGACACTGTGATACCTGGGTACAAACTATATCGTAATGATAGAGCTGATCAAATTGGTGGAGGGGTTGCGCTCTATGTTAGAGAGGGCATTGATTCAGAAAGGATTAAAGTTTTGCAGGAAACAAAATCTGCTGTAGAATCTGTATGGATTGAAATTCCATATAAAAGGGGGAAGGCAATGGCAGTGGGGGTGTACTATCGAGCACCTGGCCAGAATGACCAAATGGATGATGAAATGCTCAAAGAAATCAAGGAAGCTAACAAACATTACAGTGCAGTAATAATAATGGGTGATTTCAATTACCCTGGTATTGACTGGGTCAGTGTCACGTCAGGGCATGCTAGGGAGATAAAGTTCCTGGATGAAATAAATGACTGCTTCTTGGAGCAGCTGGTTCATGAACCGACCAGAGGGGAAGCCATATTAGACCTAGTCCTTAATGGAACACCAGATGTAGTGCAAGAGATAAGGGTTTTGGGGCCACTTGGCAATAGTGATCATAGCATGATCGCCTTTGATTTAATTAGTGGAGGAGGGATAGTAAGGAAATCCACAGTACTACCTTTTAACTTTCGAAAGGGAGACTATGATAAAATGAGGAAAACAGTTAAGAAAAAACTAAAAGGAGCAGTTGCAAAGGTTAAAGACGTACATCAAGCTTGGGTGTTGTTGAAAAATACTATCTTGGAAGCCCAGACCAGCTGTATTCCACGCTTTAAGAAAAGTGGAAGGAAGTCCAAAAAACTGCCAGCATGGTTTAAAGGTGAGGTCAGAGAGGCTGTTGTTGCCAAAAAAGCAACTTTCAGGAAATGGAAAAAAGAGCCAAACAACGAAACCTGGAAACAGCACAAGCACTGGCAAGTCAAATGCAAGGCATTGATAAAGCAGGCAAAGAGAGAATTTGAGAAGAAGCTTGCTGCGGAAGCAAAAGCATGAAATAAAGACCTTTTCAAGTACATTCGTAGCAAAAAACCTGTGAGAGAGTCAGTTGGTCCATTAGATGATAAAGGGATTAAAGGAGCACTAAGAGGCGACAAGGCGATAGCGGAGAGACTGAATGAATTCTTTGCTTCGGTCTTTACTGAGGAAGATGTAGGGATGTTACCCATGATGGAAGTGGTATTTAAAGGTGTGGAAGAATTGAAGGAAATATCGATACATCGGGAAGATGTCTTACAACTATTAGATAAACTGAAGAGCAGCAAATCACCTGGGCCGGATGGTATACATCCAAGGGTGTTGAAAGAACTGAAATATGAGATTGCAGACCTGCTATCAGTAATCTGTGAACTATCATTAAAATCATCTCTAATACCTGAAGATTGGAGGATCGCCAATGTAACACCAATTTTTAAAAAGGGTTCCAGGGGCGATCCGGGAAACTACAGACCGGTGAGCCTGACGTCAGTACCGGGAAAAATGGTAGAAACCATCATAAAGAATAAAATTACTCAGCATGTAGATAGTCACAACCTAATGGGAGACAGCCAACATGGCTTTAGACAAGGAAGATCTTGTCTTACTAATCTGTTATGTTTTTTTGAAGGAGTGAATAAACAGGTGGACAAAGGTGAGTCGGTTGATATTGTGTATCTGGACTTTCAGAAAGCCTTTGACAAGGTCCCTCATCAGAGACTTTTGGCAAAACTAAAGAGTCATGGGATAGGAGGCAGTGTACTATTGTGGATCAGGAACTGGTTAAAAGATAGAAAGCAGAGGGTAGGGCTAAATGGCCAATTTTCACAATGGAGAAAGGTGAATAGTGGTGTACCCCAGGGATCTTTCCCTTTGCCTTTACTCATGATCTCTTTATCTCTAATGCTCTCCATCTTCTTGCTCTAACTGAGACATGGCTCCTCCCATAAGAATCAGTGTCAGTCACTTCTCTCTGTCATGACAGCTACCAAGTCTCCCACAAGTCTCGTCCCACTGGTGGTGTTGGGCTTCTACTCTCTCCTTGCAAATTTCAACCCCTCCTACTGCTTCTATCTCACTCCTTTCCCTCTTTTGAAGTCCACTCCATCTGTCTTTTTACTCCACTACCTCTCCAGTTAGCTGTTATTTATTGACCTCCTGAAAAGTCTACTTCTACCTTTCTCACGGACTTTGACTCATAGCTTTCCTACCTTCTGGATTCCTCTTCTCCCTCTCTTATTCTCAGGGATTTTAATATTCACGTTGATAATTCCTCTGACCCTTATGCTTTAAAGCTCCTTTCCGTTACCTCCTCATTCAAACTCCAGCTTTGCTTTACTGCAATCACTCACCAGCATGGCCACCGCCTCAACCTTGTATTCTTCTCTAATTGCTTTTCCTTAAACTTCTGTACCTCAGTTCTTCCATTATCAGACCATCATCTGATAAGCTTTACTCTTCATTACCCGCCACCTCAACTTCGCCCTGTCTCTTCCATCCTCTTTAGAAATCTTCATGCTATTGACCCTTTCACACTCTCCTCCACTCTCTCTTCACTTCTTTTCTCTACTATGTCATCTGAATCTGTTGATGAGGCAGTAGCTTCTTATAACACTGCACTGCCTCTGCTCTGGATGCTCTTGCTCCACCCATGCCACTTCCTGTGAGGCGTACTTTACCCCAGCCCTGGATGTCTTCCACTACCCACTATCTACGTTCCTGTGCCTGTTCAGCTGAGCATGCTTGGCTCAAATCCCACACCTTTGTGTACTTTCTATACTTCAAATTCAAGTTTTTTCCTTTCCAGTCAGCCATAGCACTCACTAAACAAGACTATTATGTCCATCTGACTAATTATCTTCTCTGACCCTAACCGTCTCTTTACAACTCTCATCTCTCCTCAAGGTGCCTCCACCTCCGACCCCTCCTTCCCTTTCTGCCCAAACCCAAACCCTGGCTGATTATTTCCTTGACAAAATCCACAAGATCACTCTCCAATTCCCCATGGTGTCAGCTACTTCCCCTTCTCCCCCTCTTTGCCTCCAACCTTCCCCCGACCTCTGTTCCCCTTTCTATGATCTCTGAGGAAACCACACACCTTCTTTCCTTCTCCAAACTCACTACCTGCCCTCTGCTCCTATTCCAACCTGTCTCTTAAGCCCCCATCTCCTCCGCTGTTGTCCCTTCCATCTCTCATATTCTCAATCTATCGCTCTCCACCTCAACTGTTCCTGCAGCCTTCAAGCATGCTGTGGTTACACCTTTCCTCAAGAAATCCTCACTAGATCCTACCTGTCTTATCGACCCATCTCCCTCCTCCCCTTTGTTCTAAACTACTTACGTGTGATTCACCATCATTGCCTCAATTTTCTCTCCTCTCAAACCCTCTTGGATCCTTCACAATCAGGCTTTTGTCCTTTACATTCTACTTAAATGGTCTTGTCAAAATCTCCAGCAACTTGTTCCTGGCAAAATCCAAGGGCCTTTACTTGATCCTCATTCTTCTTGACCTTTCTGTTGCTTTTGACACTGTTGACCACAACCTTCTCCTCAATACCTTGTCCTCACTTGGTTTTAAGGGCTCTGTGCTATCCTGGTTCTCTTCTTTCTCTCCTATCGCTCTTTCAGTGTTTGTTCTGGTGGATCCTCCTCTGCTGCTATCCCGATCTCAGTTGGTGTACCCCAAGGATTTGTCTTTATTTTATTTAGTAATGCTTATATGCTGCTTTTCATTAGGTCAAAGTGGTGCACATTCAGGTATGGTATATATTTTCCTTTGTCCACAAAAAGCTCACACTCTGTTTTGTACCTAAGGCAATAGAGGGTTAAGTGGCTTGTCCAAGGCCAAAAGGAGTGCCTGTGGAACTAGAAACCCAAGTCCCTCTGGCCTGAGATTTCCTTGGGAAGAAGGGCTGGGGGTTCAAATTCTGCTGGAAGACAGCAACTTGCCCCAATCACTAGGCCACTCCTCCCTCTGTCTTGGGTCCAAGCCTTTTCACTTTATATACCCAGACCCTTGGTGCACTCATCTCTTACCATGGCTTTCAATACTATCTTTATGCTGATGACTCCCATATCTACCTCTCTACACCTGAAATCTCTCCAGCAAATCTAGGCCCGGTTCTCTGATTGCCTTTCTGACATTGCTGCCTGGATGTCTCACCGCTGCTTGAAATTGAACATGGCCAAAACAGAGCTTCTTATTTTTCCTCCCAAACACTCCTCTCCCCTTCCTCTTTTCTCAGTCTCTGTGAATAACTCTCTACTCCTCTCTGTTTCCTCGGCTCACAACCTTGAGGTTGTCTTTGACTCCATTCTCTCCTTCTCCACACACATCCATCTGATTGCTAAAACCTGCCATTTCTTTCTCCATAACATCAACAAAATCCTTTCATTCCTTTCTAAACACACTACTAAGACACTTATCCACTCTTTAGTCACCTCCCTTCTTGACTATTGTAACCTACTTCTTGCTGGTCTCCCTCTGAATCGTCTATCTCCCCTTCAATCTGTTCAACACTCTACTGCGCGGCTAATATTCCACCAGCCTCATCATTTATTTATTTATTTATTTATTTAATTGGATTTCTATACCGTCTTATCATATAATCAAAGCGGTTAAAACAAACAAAAATACAAAAAGTGAATGTGAAAATAATCAAAGATAATATGTACATAGTTTGATGTGAATAGGATATTGTGTCATGGAATCAGTTTTGCTATCAACATTGTGAGCTATAATATAATGTGAGCTATAATACAACATATATATGATTGGCCTTTCTAATGACCCTAAATATTCAGTAAACAGAACGGTTTTCAATTGCTTCCTAAAGTCATTAAGGTCTTGATTTGCTCTTAAGTCACTTGGTAGAGAGTTCCAGATGTTAGGCACCGCAAAAGAAAATGCCCTCTCTGAGGTTTCCTTACGAGATTTTCTGATATCATTTGATGTGCTAAATCTATTGGAAGACCCTCTTCTTCTTGGTCTATTGCTCATATCTGACTGAATGAGAGAGGTCAGGCATTCAGCAGAACAGTGTTGCTTAATCTTAAAAATATATATTGTTGTTTTATATTTGATACGAGACGCTATGGGTAGCCAATGAAGTTCTTTCATGATGGGGGTGATATGCTCTTTACTTGATAATCCAAAAATGATCCGTGCAGTGGTGTTTTGCGCGAGTTGTAAAGGCTTGATTGACTGTTTAGTTAAACCCAGGTATATAGGATTGCAGAAGTCTAGTAATGGGGTGATTAACGCTTGACAAACATTTCGGAAGTGAACGGTCTCAAGAAGGGGCCTTAGTCTTCTTATAATCTTCATTCTGTAATACGCATTTCTGATTGTTTTACTTATGTGCGATTTTAGACTCAGTTCCTTGTCTAGTGTCACACCAAGATACCTTACTTCTGACCTAATGGGAATAATTGAACTTTCTATCCTGATGTCAGGAGGATGTGCAAAAGCATGATTACGAGTTACGAATAAAGCTTCTGTTTTGCTAAAATTGATTTCCATATTATTGGCTTTGCACCATTTAGACATTTCTGAGAGACATTCTGTAATTCTTGAATAGTCTGGGTTATCGATAGAGACTGTTGTGAATATCATAATGTCGTCAGCATAAATTGTATATTTAATGCCATATTTCGTTGGAATGATCGGCTGGGCCGCCGGGCCCTGGTCCCGAGGCTGGCCTGGTAACCGGGTTCCGGGGCCCGACCATGAGGCAGGCTGCTTACCGCTGGGGGGGGGGGGCGCGGGCACGCGGGTGCACGCGCCGGGGCTCCACGCTGTCCTGGGAGCCCGGTGATTGGCCCGCATAGGCGGACACGTGGGCGTGCAGCGCGAGCAAGGAGGGTTCACCGGCCGGCGATCCCTCTCTTCCTTCCTTGCTCGCGCTGAGAAAGGTTTGGTGGGGGAGCTGCTCTTCGGGTGCGGGTGGGTTAGGGCCTTGCAGCCTTGTTTCGGGCGGTCCGCGGTGTGCTTCTCGGTCCCCGAAGCGCATCTTTCAA
The DNA here is from genome assembly GCA_033557465.1 of Ichthyophis bannanicus. NCBI lineage: Eukaryota > Metazoa > Chordata > Amphibia > Gymnophiona > Ichthyophiidae > Ichthyophis > Ichthyophis bannanicus. The sequence continues at coordinate 1,316,917,857 of CM066031.1, forward strand.
TTTAAATTATTTAATTAATTCCGGTCCGGCAGCGCACCGTGTGTCCTTTGGCTGCCGGGCACGTGGGGGGGTTTGCCAGGCCGGGCTCAGCTGAGGCTTGCTTTGGGTGGGCGGGCCCCTCCTTGCCGGCCAGGTGGCTTGTGTTGCGGCAGGGGGCTTCAAAAAAAAAAAAAAAAAAGAACCGCAAAGCACATCCTCCACCAGGGTAGGAGCAGTGCTTTTATCTGGGTGCTGTCTCGGCTGGGCTGCGTGCTTTTCTCTGGATGGCCCGGAGGGTCCCGGCGCGGGGCGCGGCCAAGGGGTCGAGGGGCGCTGCCCGAGGGCGGGGAGCTGGGCGACGTGGGGCCTCGCTCGGGGGCCGCGGCAGGGCAGGCCGTGCTGCGTCCCCGGCTCCCTGTGGCCTGCCCGAGGCTCGGCAGAGCCGTGGGCGTAGTGGGGTTAGGCGGGCCCGGGGGTGGGGGACGGCTCGAGGGCTTCCTGTGCCCGTGTGTGCGGCTGCGCGCACCTCCCAGAGCGACCAGGCCCCTCCTACGGGGGCCTCGGGCGGGCTCACTGTGCCGGCGGCGCTTGGGGGTGGGGAGGTGCCGGGCTGCTCGGTCGTCGACGGCCCTGGGTCCCCGCAGGCCCTGGTCCCCTGCCCGCTTCCTGCAGCCGGGGAGGGCTGGCCCCCGTTCTCACCCCCTCCCATGGGTGAGGGGGGTCCTTCCCCCTCCCCCTGGGTTTCCCCTCCTCCTCCCGGCTTTCTCGGTCCAGCGGGCCCTTGGGCGTTTGGGGCGGCCCCGTGGGGGGGTACAGGGCCTTGGGGGGGTAGCTGGAGGGGTTGGTTCGGGGATGTGCATGGGGTGGCCGGGGGTGCAGCAGCTTGGGAGGCCAGGGGGTTGGGGCCTTCGGCTCGTGTTTGGGGGGCCGGGTCTCCGGCGGCGCCCAGTACCCCTGGGGCTCTGGCTGCTTGTTTCTCTTCCTCTCCTTTGCAGGTTCTGCGGATTTCGACGCCTTCCACCTCCATGGCTTCTTCTGACCGGTTGGCTGGTGCGGCCCCCTCGGGTTCCACGACTGGGATGGAGGCTCCGGCGCCTAGCGTGTCCACTGGAGGGGTTCCGGTCGCCTCCTCTGGGGGGAGTGGTGAGTATGCTGGTGACGCTGCGGGGGGGGGCCCTTGAATCCGCTCCGGGCCCCGTGGGGGCAGGGAAGGTAGCCAGGAAGCGCAAGCGGGCTCGGCGCTGCAGGCGAGCGTCCTCTTCCTCCTCTTCTTCGTCGTCATCCTCGACCTCCTCGCACGGCTCCGTTCGGGCGGTGGCAGCGGGCGGTTCGGGTGGGGCATCCGTCATTCCTTGCTCTGAGCTGTGGGAAGCTGTTCTGCGGAAGTTGCGTCGGCGGATTAAGCGTCGGAAATACATCGACATCTTCCGTCTCCTCGATGGTCAGAGGCGCTACGGTGAGAGCCAGAAGAAACGCAAGGAGGACGAAAAGGCGGGCAGGGTGTGTAAAGTTTTTCGCAACACCCTTAACTGGACCCACACCTTCTTGCGTTTGGCGAGCGTCTGGGGGCATTACTTCCCGGACCAGTATGGGGCCCTGCTGGCCTATGCCGATAATATCCTGGCGGCGTCCCAGGCCCACGAGGGATGGGCTTGGTTGAATTATGACGAGGAGTTTCGGGACCAGATGGAGGAGAACAGTCACTTGCTGTGGGGCACGAAGGATATCAACCTGTGGTTGACCCAGATGTCCGTGCGGGGCCGCTCTGGGGGATCCAGCGGGGCGGATGTCAGGGCGGGGCCGTCTCCGCTGCCGTCGGGGGGGCGCTCCTTTCGTGCCTCCGGCTTGAATTTGCCTCAGCCAAAGGGGGGCGTCGGTGGGGGGGACATCTGCTGGCGCTTCAACAAGGCGTCCTGCCCCTTCCCTGACTGCAAATTCAAGCATGCCTGCTCCTTGTGTGGGGGTGCGCATGCGGCCGCGAAGTGCAGCAGAAAGGGGGTTGCGGGGGCCCCCCTCAGTGGTGAAGTGAGAGAGGGGGAGTCTTGGCCCGCACCCCCATCCGCGTCGAGGCGATGCGCCCTTGGTTGCTCGCGTACGGGCGTTCCCGGCAGGGGAGGGCGGCCGGTTTGATTTTGGGTGGGTTTTCTCGGGGTTTTCGCATTCCTGTCCGGGGTGCGTCCGCGCGTGGTGGGTCCCACAACGCCGCCTCCGTACGGCTCCATGGGGATTTCGTGCGGCGGAAGATCTCTGAGGAGTGTGCGTTGGGTCACGTCGCGGGCCCCTTCCGGGTACCCCCCTTTTCCCCGTTTACGGTCTCGCCGTTGGGGGTGGTTCCCAAGAAGGAGCCGGGCAAGTTCCGGTTGATACATAACCTCTCTTGCCCTCCGGGCGATTCGGTCAACGACCGCATACCTCGCGAGCTCTGCACGGTCCATTACTCCTCTTTCGATGCCGCCGTCTCCCTGGTTCGTCAATGCGGGCCTGGTGCCCTTCTCGCCAAAGTAGACATTGAATCGGCTTTCCGTCTGTTGCCGGTGCATCCCTCGGCTTTCCCTTTGCTTGGTTTTTGCTTCGAGGCGCGGTACTATTTCGATATGTGCATGCCCATGGGCTGTGCAATCTCGTGTGCTTATTTCGAGGCCTTCAGTACTTTCTTGCATTGGGTTGTGGAACGGCAGTCAGGGGTCGCATCCATAGTGCACTATTTGGATGACTTTCTGTTTGTTGGGCCTGAGCGGACACCCACTTGTCCCACTCTCTTGAGCACTTTTTTGCGCGTGGCTGCCGCCTTTGGCATTCCGTTGTGGCGGATAAAACGGTCGGGCCGGTTACTTGTCTCACTTTTCTCGGCATCGAGATTGACACGGTGGCTATGGTAGTGCGCTTGCCAGCGCAAAAGATCCGTCGCTTCCGGGAGTTGGTGGCCTCCATAGGCTCCGCTTCTAAGACTTCCCTCCGTGTCCTTCAGTCGTTGGTTGGGCATCTCAACTTTGCTTGCCGTGTCCTTCCCATGGGGCGCCCCTTTACGCGGCGCCTATCCTTGGCAATGGCGGGGCTGTGGCTGCACCACCATCGTATCAGGGTGTCCGCGGGGATGCGGGCGGATCTGGGACGCATTTCTGGCTGGCTTCGATGGGTGCTCCGTCCTTCAGTTGCCCGAGCTCTTGAATCTCGACCTGCAATTGTTCACCGATGCGGCGGGCGGTTCTGGTTTTGGGGCCTTCTGTCACGGTTCCTGGTGTGCGGAGCCTTGGCCGGCGGATTGGGTCCGCACCGGCCTGACCCGGAATATCACCTTCTTGGAACTTTTCCCAATAGTGGTGGTTTTTTGGGTATGGCCGGACCGGTTGCGTGATCGGCGGGTTGTCTTCTGGTGCGATAACGCTGCAGTTGTTGAGGTCATTAACCGTCATGCGCCCCGGTGCCCTAGGGTAGCTTCCTTGATGAGGGTGTTTGTGTTGGCCTGCTTGCGCCTGAACGTCACCGCTCGAGCCCGGCATGTGCCTGGCTCCCAGAACTCCATTGCTGACGCTTTATCCCATTTTCAGTGGGCGCAGTTCCGGCGGCTGGCTCCTCAGGCAGACGAGCTGCCCTCATGGGTTCCGGAGCATCTCTGGAGAATTGGGACCCTGACTTAATGGTTCTGCTGGCAGCATCGGTGGCTCGTAGTACCTGGGCGATGTATCGGCGGGGCTACTCTCAGGTGAGTGCTTTTTTTGGGCGCGCAAGGTTGGTCTGGCGGGGCGGTGCCTGACGGCCTGGTCGGCCGTTTTGTGTTGTGGGCGAAAAAGGAGGGCTGGGCTCGGTCGGCGGTTACTGGAGCGTTGGCGGGATTCTCTTTCTTTTGTAAAGCTGCTGGTTGGGGGAACCCGCGTGTCTCCTTCTTAGTTGGGCGATTGCTCGCTGGCTGGGCTCGCGTGCAGCCGGGGTCGCGGGATTGGCGGCTCCCGATATCCCACGAGCTTCTGTTGCAGGTTTGTGCGGTTTTACCGTGGGTGGCGGCCTCCGGTTTGGAGGCGGTGTTGTTCCATGAGCTGTTTACTACGGCTTTTTTCGGTGCCTTTCGGGTTTCCGAGCTTGTCCCTCGGTCTGCAAGACGAGAGGCTTTTGGCGGGCTTGAAGTTGGCCACGTCCGGGTGGATCCTGCGTGGGTGCAAATTTTCTTGCTGTGGTCCAGGACGGACCAGTCCGGAAAAGGGGGCTGGGTCCTGCTTCGTGCCATCTCCCCCTTGTTGTCCTGTCCCGTTCGGGCTCTGGGGGCGTACGTGCAGCAGCGACCGGAGGCACGTGGCCACTTCTTCATTCATGCGGACGGCAAGCCAGTGACTCAGTTTCAGTTTATGGCTGTGCTACGCTTGGTTTTGCGTGCTTTGGGTTGCGCCGAGCGGAGTTACGCTTCCCACTCATTCCGGATTGGTGCGGCTACTAGCGCGGCGGCCGCGGGTCTTGACACGCGGGTTATTCAGCGCATTGGAAGATGGCGGTCGGGGGCTTATGCTGGGTATGTTCGCCCGTCGGCTCCTGGTGGTGCGGCTTAGTGCCGTGTGGTGCCGGGGCGGTGGTCTGCCTACGGTGCGGTGCAGTGGATGGGGCGGGGGGGTACTAATTCTTTTCTTCCTGTTGCAGAATTGCTTGCTGGTGGCAGTCCGCTCTTTTCTGCTTTCAGGTGTTGTGTCCACTGGGGACTGGTGGATCATCGGGCACTCCTTCGTCTACTGGGCGGAGTGTCGAGCGGCAGTTCGGCCGTTGGGTGCTCACCTTGGTCTCGCCGTGGCGGGAGTGTGGCTGTGCTGGAAGGGTCACTGCGGCATGCACTGGGGAGAGCTCCTGGATCATATGCATGCGGAACTTGGATGGCGGCAGCGGCCAGTCGGGCTGCTGCTCCACCTGGGGGGCAATGATGTTGCTGGCCGGGCTTGCTGACAACTCATCATGACTGTTCAGAGCGACATTGCCCAGCTGTGGGAGGTCCTTCCCGGGGTGGCCATCATCTGGTCGGACATTATTCCTCGCCCTGCTTGCTGGACCCAGCGGCGTTGGTCAAGGGGTTTGTGCAAGCTTAACCGTCAGATTGGGCGTTGGGTGCAGCAGACGGGTTGGCTTCAAGTTCGGCACCCTTGGGCTGACGTCGCTTGTGCCGGTCTGTACTGGCTGGATGGGGTTCACCTTGCCCCGGTCGGGCAGGACTTACTCTTGAATGACTGGCAGGAGGCATTGGAGTCTTGGTGCTGGTCGCAGCTTTCAGTGGGGGGGGGGGGCGGCGCTAGGATAGCGTGCTACCTAGCACCGGTGGCGGGGTGGCGAGCTGGTGCTCGTTGACCCGGCGCCTCAGTTCAGCCGTATACCACTTTCCAGGTGAGCGGCACGGCTCTTCAGGTTGGGGGAGACGTCCCGGCTGGGGTCTCTACCCGGAAATAGGCAACCCCTTCAGCCGGCCTTTGCTATAACGGCTAGGCGGGCACGAGGGGGTACCGGGGGGGGGGGGGTTGGATGGTGCTCCACTTTGCTACAAATGGCTGGTGGGGGGCACCATCCGGATGATGGGTGGGGGGTTATTTAGTTATTGTTATGATTGCTGAGTTGGCCCATATTGGGCCGGTGTTCTTACCGTTTAATAAAAGCTGCGACCAAGCAATGTTTGCACCAATACCTGATGTCTGTGTGGTTTTGTCGGTGGGGGGTGGCGGTTGGGGAAGGGAAAGGGCAGGCCGGGTTGGGCATCCGGATACCTCGGTTATGATCGGCTGGGCCGCCGGGCCCCGGTCCCGCAGCCGGCCTGGTAACCGGGTTCCGGGGCCCGACCATGAGGCAGGCCGCTTACCGCTGGGGAGGGGGGGCATGGGCACGCGGGTGCACGCGCCGGGGCTCCACGCTGTCCTGGGAGCCTGGTGATTGGCCCGCGTAGGCGGACATGTGGGCGTGCAGCGCGAGCAAGGAGGGTTCGCCGGCCAGCGATCCCTCTCTTCCTTCCTTGCTCGCGCTGAGAAAGGTTTCCCTCCCTCCCTCCCTTTGTTTTCGGCCGGGGGGGGGTGAGAGATGGATGTCGTTGCAGCTGGTGGTGGGGGTGGTGCCCTTTGGGTCGGGTGAGCGGGGTGGCGAGCTGGTGCTCGTTGACCCGGCGCCTCAGTTCAGCCGTATACCGCTTTCCAGGTGAGCGGCATGGCTCTTCAGGTTGGGGGAGACGTCCCGGCTGGGGTCTCTACCCGGAAATAGGCAACCCCTTCAGCCGGCCTTTGCTATAACGGCTAGGCGGGCGCGAGGGGGTACCGGGGGGGGGGGTTGGATGGTGCTCCACTTTGCTACAAATGGCTGGTGGGGGGCACCATCCGGATGATGGGTGGGGGGTTATTTAGTTATTGTTATGATTGCTGAGTCGGCCCATGTTGGGCCGGTGTTCTTACCGTTTAATAAAAGCTGCGACCAAGCAATGTTTGCACCAATACCTGATGTCTGTGTGGTTTTGTCGGTGGGGGGTGGCGGTGGGGGAAGGGAAAGGGCAGGCCGGGTTGGGCATCCGGATACCTCGGTTATGTTGCATATTGGCTTTATGTAAATATTAAATAGAAGAGATGAAAGTGCTGAACCTTGTGGTACTCCTTGTTTAAGTCTTATGCGTTGAGATGTTTATTGCCCTATCTTAACTTGTAAATGTCTCTCTGTCAGATAGGAATGAAACCATTTTAATGTTGTTCCATATAGACCAATCTCAACTAGTCTATCTAGTAACCTTTTGTGATCTACAGATTCGAATGCAGCAGAAATGTCTATAAAAATCATTATGATACCCTTCTTGATGTCATCTATGGTACGGAGTATGCTGTCAAAAAGGTAGATCATAGAGTTTCAACTCCGTGGTTTGGGCGAAAACCATGTTGGTTGTCATCTAAAGGTGCGTGAATATCAATGTGCTCTTGAAGTTGTAGTTGCACTGTCTTTTCAATGATCTTCGCTAAAAAGGGTATACTAGATATCGGCCGGTATGCAGCCGGGTTATTCTTGTCTAGTGTTGTCTTCTTTGGAATTGGTCTAACAGTTGCAAGCTTTAATTGCTCTGGTAATAAGCCTTGAGTGAGGGAGCTTTGTACAATGTTGTGAATATAGAGAATGAAACTTGACTTTGTGGTTTTAATCCATGATACTGGACATGGATCAGTGGGGGAAGTGCTTGTATTTATAGAAGAAATGATGTGAGAGAGTTGCTCATTTGAAGGGGAATAGAATGTATTCCAAATTCTGGTATTCAAAATTAAATGCAAGTTAAAATTACATAAGGGCATGTTTACTAAACATTCTTATCGTGCGGGGCCGCGGTAGTGTACCTGTGCCATATAAGGAGTGGGCGGATCAGGCTGCCAAAAGAAAAAAACCGGGAGTAAGCAACCGGACGTGTGCGCGTCACGGTAATGTGCGGGGTCGACATTAGCGCGCCAAAAGGCAAAGTGGCGCGCTGCCGGGTATAGAAAACACCCGAGCCGTAGTACAACGGTGAAGACACTGACCAATAGTGCAGGGGCCATGGGTTCAATCCCCCATTGTGCACAACGACAAAGGCCAGCTGAGACAGCAACTGTAATGATTAAAATTATTTTAGGAGGCAAATAAATTTTGAACGGCATAAGGCGGTGCACAGTTCTCTTTCAGCGGCATAAGGAAGCGCACAGTTCTTTTTGGGCGGCCTAAGGCGGCGCACAGGTCCTCTTGTGCGGCAGAAGGCGGCGCACCGGTCATCTTGGGCGGCAGAAGGCGTCGCGCTGATAGGCACAAAGCGGTGCGCCGATAGGCACAAGCACAGGAACGGAGCCACAGCACATTGGTTAAAACACTGACCAATGGTGCTGGGAGCAGGGGTTCAATCCCCCCCCCCCCCCCGTGTACACTGAAGGCAGTTGTCGGTGTTTGTTTTCTATTGGAGTCACAGAAATTATGGCCGCCAGAGGTGCGTGCGCTGCTGTACGTAAAGCGGCGCACTAATGGTATTGGAGGCCTCTGATGACTGGGAGGCATAAGTCGCGCAATGATGGGAAAGCAGAGGAACCGAGCAACAGCATGATGGTCAGAACACTGACCAATGGTGTAAGGAGCAAGGCTGTGAACACCCGCAGTGCACACTAAAGACAGCTGGCTGAGGCATAGGGGGCTGTGGTGCTGGTCAGAAGGGTGTGTGGCAATGTTTTATGAGGAATAATAATTTGGGAGAGGTAAATGGTGTTGTGCTGATTTGCAAGCACCCAAACACAATCAGTGTACAATGGTGCAGGGATCAGGGGTGCAATCCCACACAATGGCAAATGAACATGTCTGGCAGAGACAGCACCTGTAAGGGGTAAGATAGCCCCATTAGGGTGTTATCGCATATCTGTGGAATAAGTGGTTTCCAGCAAATGTACTCTCAGAGCACTGTAACATAACGTGCCCTTGAAGTCACCCCACAGGACACATCTCCAAATGCAGTGTCCACCACGCCACCCAACAATGTTGGTGAAATAGTGGCCGAGGGGGCGCCACATAGGGTGCCCTATGAGGCGGGGAAAGGTCACAGCACTCTTTCTGCTGTTAGCACTGTGCATTGTAACGTATGGAAAACATAAGTAGTTGTGCTGACACAGTTCGTGCATATGTGATTTATCAGTGAGGGACTGCAGACAGCCCCTGGTGTCTGATATCCACAGGGTGTCAGAGTTAATCTCATATTGCAATCCTCAGCCTGGGCCTGTCTGCAGCCCTTTGCTCCGAGATCAGCAATGGCAGACCTGGGTCAGTCATTAGTTACACACCAAGGAGGGGCTGCAGACAGTCCCAAGTGACGCATATCAACACAGAATCAAAGTCAATATCATCCATTAAACTGCCCCATTACCTCTGGAGATGGAAATCCACAGAGTAACACAGCTCCATGACAGCCAAGGTCTGATGAAAAAACACACACGCCTATGTCATGTATGTAGAAAACTGGTGAATACAGCAATGATGTTGCAGGGGTCATGGTCTGCTCCAGTTAATTAATAAGGGTGGGTGAGGTATGTTCCCACTCTGTGATCAAGTGTACAGCAACCACTCCTGGCATAGTGAGACAATTACACCCTTGTGCCATATATTATTGCACCTTTTATGGTGCAGCAGATGTAACATCACAAACATACCCTGTCAGCAAAGGTGAACTGTAATCTATGTCCATAGGCCATGTTGAAAGGCTGTCCACTCCCAGGCCACTATCGTAGGTACATCATAAGCTGTGTCAATCAAAGGTGTGCCAGAAGATGCCATAAGGACGTATAGGTAAAAGCAGAAAGCTGAGCCAATAACAGTAACATCCCCCAAGCTGAATGCAAACAGAGGAATGTGCTAAACACACACATAACACAAACACTGCACAGAGCAGAGAAGACAGACAATATCAAATTAAATGAAGGACCTACATAAGTTGATGGGCTGCCGAAAGCAGCTGCAGGCCATGTGACACCCATAAAATGTGAAAAACATATCATGGGCAGCTATATCCATGCACAGATTGATGGTAATGTACCCTGCTACACTGACAGTGTGAGACAGAGGATGTGCAGATGTGTGTAGTAGGGGAGTCTGAAATGGAAGAATATGTGAAATATCAGGATGACGGTGGAGTACAAGTGCTAGGCAGAGCACACACAGGAGAGGCAAGCAGGTTGAGATGCAATGCACGAATGTGTGTTAGTCGATGACGTGGTTTAGCAGCATGCACATCAGGGTAGGATGGCACATAGCTGGCAGAGAAAGGATGGATGGAAGGATGTCGCACAACTCAGTTAATGGTACAATGTGGGCATGCCACTGATGTACACACATATGACTATCACACTAATGAAAAGCACATATGCAGGACAAGCAATAACATACAACACTGCAGACAGGAACCACACAAACGACCAGTACTACAAATGTAGACGCCTAAAATGGTAACACACACCGCCCATGTGAGGCACAACAAAGTCTACATAACCAAAATAACGCATGCCAGTACACAAAACGCCTGCTGGCTGCCATGACAAACAAACACAAAAACAACTAATCTGTAGTAAATGCACATGCAGATACACCATGTACAGAAAGAATTTGCACTCTGTATCTTGCAACAACAACACCTGCACAAACACAATGAAATGTCCTGCACTGAATACAGCATGCAAAACAGGGATATAATTAAACACAACGCCATCAGAGGATGTTCCCTGGATCAGGTGAATAATCAGGAGAAGAACAGGAGACAGCTCAACATGCAATAAGGTGTAGCACACCAAACACCTGAATCTCATCAAAAAGAAAGGGCCACATGCAACAGGATGTAAAGACCCTAAAGTGTGAGGTCGTTATTACACAACAAATGTCATGGCTAGGTAACACACAGGATGCACCCTTTTCTACAGTGAAGACAGTAAAGGGTGTGTGTAGAGCTGAGGAACCTGTTGGTACCTCATGGCCGAGTGAGGCCATTAGAGATGTTAAAAACAAAACATGTGCGGAAAAAACATGCATACAGCACACGTCAAACACATGACCATAGCCAATAACAAAAAGCAATCAATGAGCACACTCTAACACAAAGATCCCAAAGGGCGTGTGGATGTCAAGCGTACATAGACAGTGATGTGCCATGTGGCTGTCACTAACACAGCTGGCACTGTACAAGGATGTGAGCATAGGTGACCCATGTACATGTCCAGCAAACAAACACATAAAGGGGATGTATGTGCAAATACCGGAGGACTAACATAGTGAAGTGAAACATGGCTTGCACACCAAACAAACAGTGAACAAGTCACAGAAGCACCCCATGTGGCCCATGGCAGGTCATGTAACCCACCATCACCTAGCAACAACAAAAACATCATCTACACCCTGTGACATTGAAAGGAAAATGATGGATCCATGGGCTCACAAGGAGTCATGACTGATACAAAGTCACACATTGAGCATGATGACAGACCTGAAATGCAAACACCACACGAAACACATATTGGGTAAATACAGAACTTTATTTGGTTTGCACATCACAAATAGTGTAGACAGTGCCATCATAATATCAGGGCTGGCCGCATCACCTCGGAAAGTGCTCAAAACCTTTAGCATGTCACAAAGCCACCTCCTACAGAAAGGTAACTTGGTTGACAACAAATTATCCACACCAGATATAATGTGCATCAGGTGCATACTCTGCACCTGACACCAGACCCCAAGCGCCCCCTTGCTGCTGCATGTCGCAAATGTGTCACCCACATATGAGTGCATGTACAGATGAGATGATGCATGCTGAAGACCCAATACACCTCATCTGTCCCTCAGAAAATACCCAACTGTCAAACAGGGGTCAGACTAACTCCAAAAAGATATTTGGTGCAAAGGACTTTAATGTTCAAAAACATGACAGAAAAGTAATGATGATACTCACATCCCAATGCCCGATATGGGAGTACAAGCTACACCACTATGGACACAAACAATCATGTAAATCACAATAAGCATCTGCTAACAAATACCACATGCACATGACCACAGACATAATACCAACTCAACAACCAGCAGAAATATGCACATATTACACCATCAAGGAGGTCAACATGCAGTGTTGGTGTGGGGAAACAGTGCATCGTCACATATACCAGGATACATGGAATTTCCCAGTAAACAAGTAGTATTGACACCCACACTGCCACACTGCAAACATAATGTGGCAATGTGAGTGTCGCTAACACAAGCCATAGTCATGACCGTGAAGACGGGAAATGCAAGGTGTGTACAGACATGCAGACTGTCATGTATGCACAGTACGCAAACACACGGAGCAGCATATAAATAAGGAAATAATGGACAAACATATCACCTAAATCCACACAGAAGCCATAGGTCCACATGTGGTGTCACAGAAACATAGTCAGTGAGATGCACAAGCACCAGCCACATGGCAACATGATACAGTGATGCCACACATGCATGTAAACACCCATGGGTCACTGAAAACATCATCCCAAGATGGTCTTGTGTTTGAAAACATTGTGGAGTTTAAATGGGGATCATGTCCAGGTGGCAAATAGGTTGACGTAGACAATAGGAGCACTCCATCGTTGGCCACATGACAAATACATGGGCTGTATGCTTGTGTTGTAAGAAAAACATTAGAATATCATCGGTGCCATGTCACAGCCATGGTACAAAACATGAGACACCCAACTGTGACAAAATGTAACACCTACAATGTCCATGTCAGTTGCTGCTGCACAAGGGGGGATCATCGTAAAACGTCAGAATTGTATCTAAAATCCAAACACTCATGTTAAAAGTGTCTTTGAGGCTCAAGACATGCATAGTCAGGGGTCTGTGATCAATATACCATAGTCCTTCGAAGTCCATGTGTGTCCCCCACAATGAGGAGCACGTCCTGCCAATCAATTGCATCAGCAGTGCTATCGACACCTCTGTCAGGGTGAAAGCAGTAGTCAAAAATCAATAATGTCTATCCCAGTCATGTGTTGCACTCTCAGAGGTAAAACATCCAATGGCAAAATGTCATAGCAAAGAGTTGCATGGTGGTCTGTCCTCAAACAGGTGGGTGTTGTTGACAACAGTTGCAGTGTAAGAGATGTGCCCGGTATGTCCACTGTCCTGTGTCAGGAGAGGAGAGGTATGTAATCGTCAGACACCTTTGAAAAGAAACACAAATGTCATAACGTCACAGCTGTGCAAATGCTGAAGAAAGGAATGCAAAGTCAAACAGGACATGATAGCAATATGAAACATAACCATGTGGCCAACATCATTATGCCTCAACACAGACATGGTTGTCACATGGATATGTTAATGTCCATGCGCCTGTCACACAGGTGTGTTGCAGCTACACACCATATGCAGCTGTTCATGTGAGTCTAGAGAAAATGTTACATGCCCATCAGAACAACATTATATCATCAACAGTGAAAGACAGATGTAATGAACCCCAAAAGAAACCAATACACATACCGTGTGTGTGCATCAGGTGTAGCTCATCAATCGCTTGAGCCACTACACAACAATATCAGGAACACCTGAAGGTAGACAATGTCAGCAAAAGCTCGAGATTCACCATGGCAAGCCAACGTTGATGACGGTCCAGATTATGTGCATATCTGTAAACACAAATGAAAACAGACCAGTGCTTAATGACAACAAAAGAAACATGTTTTCTCAATGCACACAACACATGTCCATAATGTTGACAACGTTTACACCACTATGTAAGAGGTAGCATAGTCACAACAGACACCCAGAGGCACACACCCCTAACAGCACATGATAATGTATGATGTCGGAGCAATGCAACATCACACAGGCAAACGACAAATACACACACCCACAGTATGGAAATGTCTAATTGACATCTGTAACACATGGCCTGCATGTGCACAGGTGTAGATCTGTAGATATAACGGCCCAGTGACCATGCAATGATATCATGGTGTTGTCTGAGAGTACATTGTTTGGGGACAGAAAACGTGCAGCCAAACATCACAATACAACAACCTACACACACATGCAGGTCTGTTTCACATGTCACAGTGAAAGTGTGGTAGAGGACATGCTTAACCAAGACACAAGGGAATATGAGTGACACCAGCAAGAGATGGTTTACTGATGCTAAACGTAGAATATTGGAAAACAAATCATCTGTGCAATATGACAGATCAATAGGAACATATGATTTCAATTAGTGCGGTCACACACAATGTCTATGTACAACCACCTACCAAAACAAAATGATTAATTGCTGATGTAGAGACACATGGCAAAGCACCAGACCAACACCATCCAAACCACGTATGTCCTCTGCACATGGAGACACAAGATAAGCAAACAAATGTCATGTTATAGCCATGAATCACACACTGCACCGTCATGTCCCCAGCTATCACACCCCACAAGAGCCCTCAATTAATGACTGCTCCCTATCACAATGTACAGATCACATACATGTCAGAGGCATCACGGAGATGTCTAACGAGATCCTGAGGTGTGTGTAGTGTGTCCGACCCCTCCCTTACCTCGCTGTCCGTGTACACACAGAGCAATTCAGGGGTATGCGCACACCATTCTGTTGTCTCAGTCGCAGAGTGCACTATAAACCTTTTATCACCATATTGTGACAAAAGACTCCTCTACCTGTTTAATGTTGTGCCAAAGTTGTATGTTAATCCACTTACAATAGGGAAAAGCATTGGATATCTGCGCTCCCACCTCATGTATTCCCGTATCATAAACATATCCTGGTTTGTACATCTCATACCGTCTGTAATATTAACAGTTATGTTCTGATGATGTGCACAAATAACATGCATAATGTGTTGCATGTGTTAAAATGGACCACCCCATGTCTGCATGTGACAAACCCCTGAGGGCTGCATGCCATCCCAATGTGTGTTAGTCTGAACGTTGAAACATGCATACCCTACATGTGCACCTCTGATAAATAGCTGGCACCTATGTCTGTGTATGTAAGTCAACATAATCATGCCTTGCTTGTGTCTGCAAGATATTTGCTCATATGGTCTGTGTTCACGTGACCTACACACATACACAGCCTGTAGCTAACGCATGATGGATGATGTTGCAAGAGCATCAGCAAGATATGCCATCCAATCCATTAAATACCTGCTATAACACAAGCAACACCCACATGCTGTGATCCAACTGGCTATTGTAAAACACCCTTTGCTGTATCTGGCTGATACATCTCACCATGTGTGTAGATACCCATCACTGCAGTGAAGGTAGACTCACCAAGTTAAAAGTGTTTTATCACAACCCCCTGGCTGCACAATGCAGAAGGTCCCCATCCCTAACCACATCCATGTCATGGCTACCTGATCAACAATACATTTTGACACACGTCATGTTTGACATCCACATACCACCCAAACTGTTAATATCATCTCCCCATACTAGCATCAACTATGTTTATTGTGCTTTATGTGACATGTTGCTACACACATGAAGAGCACACAAACATAGGTATGTCACAGGAGCCTAATACCAACATAAACATCACAAATGTGTCTAATCGTAGTGCTCCACAATGGACAACAGTCAACAAACAGGGAGTGACCGTCCAACATGAACATATCAACATATGGCTGACACTGTGTGGCACACATATCATGTAAGATAACACCTTCTGGTCTGACAACAGCTGTTTATATCAGAAGCATACACTACCTGTGAATTGCACCCTCCAAACAAACCACACAGATACCAACAAACCCCCACATCATCTGCCACCAACTGCTGTTGTGCAAAACCCACATTATTTGTGGCACACCCATGGACATATGTGATGTTGGCATTCAGAGTCAACTGGTACTGCAGTGTGTCATCCAGATTCCATGTTAACATTAACACATAACACAATAAACATTACACACATTGTATAGCACATGTGTGTCGTAAGCGACTTAATACGTACATGTGAACAGCTCTGCAATCAACCTCCGCCTGAACGCTGAGCCCTCCCGTGTGTCACCACTGGCACGTACAGGGGGGCACAATGGATCCTCCTCAAGATCCTCATTAATTTCTGCAGGGATATCGTGCCTGAGAGCAATGTTGTGCAGGATGCAACAGGCTATGATTATCTCGGCAACAGTGCGTGGCTCATATTGTAAGGCCCCGCCTGTCCTATCCAGACACCTGAAGCGACTCTTCAAAACGCCAAAGGTGCGCTCTATGACAGAGCGGCTGGAGGCATGGGCCTCATTGTACCTCTGCTCTGCACGTGTCCGTGGCTGACGAACAGGAGTCAGCAGCCAGGGGCGACAACCATATCCTGCATCACCTGCAGAAAGAAATGTTGCATGTAAATGTAGGGGTCCATGTGACACAGTCCTGACAGCTGTGTCGACATGAGAAAGAAACCAACAAGACAGTGTGACAACAATATACAGCTGCAAACTATGCAGCTCTATCAGATATACATATGATGACATACAAGCTAAACATGGCTTATCCAGCCCGTAAACACATATCAAATATCACAAACGACAATAGTCACCCTTAAATAATGTGTGTGTGTGTGTGTGCTACATGCATATGGTGATGCAGTTACTGTCCACATCTGCAAACCCACAATGGTGACACCACAATAGCAATCCAATGCTCCCATAATCACAGGGTATGTCTCATCAATAACCAAGGGAAAACACACAGCCATTTGCGTGTGGCACACATACACACCATGTATGCCATGGTGGTAGGTAAGAATGAAAAGCATATCACCTGTAGACATCCTGTTTATGAATGGCAACATATGATGTTTATTTTGTCAGGCAAAATAAACTGTGTATTGTTGCGCGCCAATGCCTGTCATAGCCATAGTCTTCCCAGTCCCCATCCTGTACACATCCCTCTGAAGGTGCGGTCGTCCAACATGCACACTGTGCCCGTCATTAGTTTGCCCCCAAAACATATGCATAGGCACATAACCGTCCGCTGTAGCTGGTTCCCATACCGCTGTGTATGCACCCACGTAGTCCCCTTGCTGTAACTGTACATTTTACACAATGTGATGTGAAATGAGAATGGCCAGACAAGATGGCACAAACGTACCCTCAACTACAGTGTCAGAGGCTACTGTAAGCACTACATATTGTTGCAAGTCTGCTGTGACATAGGCAATATGTCTGGCCAAATATATGCACACGTGTTTTCCCTGCTGGAAACCTCAACATCATCTATCAGATATTAATATACACCTACTCATGTCAGATATTGAGCCCTGGGTGACAACTCCATCACAGAGTGCGTGTGTCAAACTGACACGCACATGACATGTGTGTACTATTAGGGTTATCCAGAACCAGACATGTTAAATGACGGAGAAACATTATCCAGCAATTAAACATCATCACAGGTGTATGTTGTGGACAAAACCACCCCACCAACCACCCCATGTTTGCATATGCTACCAACATGCACTATGAGGTCATCATCAACAACATAGATGTCTGCACTGAGGTGGCAGCACATGTACAACATGTGCATATAACGGTCATAGACTGTGAGGATAATCATGATGTAGGGTTAATGTTTCTAGTCGTACCAGACGTACAAAAACATGTAATAATGTATACCAACACCAGTCCTGTGACTAACATCAATCATATGCAAAGTGCATGTGTCAAACTATATAAAACCTCTACTGTGATCACAAATAGAAACATGTATAATGACATACAGAAATAAAAGACCCTGACATACTCACCCAGCAAGATACATTCGCCAAAACGTCCCTCCTCAAATTGTGTGAATATTGCCGAGTGATGCAGGATATAGGAGTCATGGGTGGACCCTGCAAACCTAGGGACCACATTCAGAATATGCTGATTTGCATCACATACAACCTGAACATTCAGGGAATGGTAGTGTTTGCGGTTGCGGTACGCTACCTCCCTGTCTCTAGGCGGGACCAGGGCAACATGTGTGCAATCAATAGCTCCCATCACGTGTGGTATCCCGGCTAATGCCTCAAAGGCCTGGTTCAGGGTCCACCATTGTTGCCTAGTGTGGGGTATGGCTATGTAATCCCCCATCCGGCTGACCATGGCACGCAGTACCTGGTGGAGACATCGTGAGAAGGTGGGCCGGCTCATGCCACCCACTGCGGCCACAGATGTCTGAAAACAGCCGGAGGCAAAGAAATGTAAGGCAGCAAGGAGCTTGACTAAACCAGGTATGGCATTGGACCGATCAGTCAGGGGCTCGAGGTCAGGTCTAAGATCCTCATAGAGACCCCTAATAGCCCTTGTGCTCAGTCGGTAAAGGGAGATGACCTGGTCCTCTCGCATGTCATAGAGCTGGGGACGGGGCCTGTAGAGGCGTGGCTGCCGAGCCTGCACCTCGGCACACCTCCTGCGCCGTGCACGAACAACACAGGCTTGGACCGCCACCACAGCTGCAGGTCTGAGTTGCTGCGGGACTATACCCATGCCCTGTGCCCCAGCCCCATCGACACCATCTCCCGTGTTCGGCAACCCAAGCATCTGCCCACTGCACAGGACACATGCAGCAGCATAGACATGCGCCATAAACTCCTCCCACCAAACTAAGAAACAAATAACTATGTCACACACAATAAACTATCTAAGCACTGTACAAACTACAAGACACACCAGACCATACACACACAAGACAATACAATCCTCAATACAAACACCAGCCAAACAATCTACACATACACCTGTTCGGACTCCCTTACTGTCTCTCACCAAACACACTTCTACTCTTCTCCGCCTACAACCCTCAACGTCGACAAGCTGTTCGCCCTCACCTATATTTCCTTTTCCTTGCCGTGACGTCCAATGCGCATGCGCATCTGCTCACAGACGAAGGTCTAGAGTCACGCGCATGCGCGACTCTACGCATGGGTGTCGGCATGTGCGTGGTGACACGCAGATGCGCATCGCCTTGCGCATGCGGAAAAAGCACCCAGACGCCCATGCGGGACTCCACGTAATGCGTATGCGTGACCATACACATACGTAGCACTATTTCCCTCGGCGCATGTGTGTGTTGACGCCTGCAAACGCCCATGCGTATGACGTCACACTCACGGCGCACGAGCGCGACGCACGAGCGTGTCCCACCAAATACACGCCTGCACAAATGCGCATGTGCAGAAATCAAACGTGCAAATACCGTATAAATAGGCCTCAACACGTGGCACACGGTGAGGGATGTTAGAGGAGTTTCACAAACAGACACAGAGGTAAAGAGTGAGCCAGAGCCAGAGGATAGGTTAGAGGTAGTCCAGAGGAAGGTGTGAGACATAAAGGTACAGTGTGCAATAGGGAGTGAGGCTGTGGTGGCAAGACGTCAGAGGAAGGCGGGATATAGAGATTGAAGCAGAGTCTGAGAGAGAGAGGCTGAGGTAGGGGTACGGCACAGGATAGAGGGAGAGGATAAATTAAAAAATCACTGTAGTATCTGTGTACATGTGCTCATTTACGTGACACAGCACCTGTGTTACAGTGTACTGTATTGTGTCCTCTATTGTAGTGTTATTGTTATCTGTTGTGTGTGCTGTGTCCTGCTGTGTGTTGGTGAACGGGGGTTGTTTGAGAGGTGCCTGTGTTCAAGGTGTAGATGGAGAGGGACAGTGACAGAGAGGGCCAGTGTGAGGAGGCGGAGGATGTGGGGCAGCCAGTTGGTGATGAGTCACACAGGGCACAGACTGCACAGCCTAGCCACGAACAGGCAGGGCCATCTGCTGAGCGACAGCCGTCACATTACAGCCAAATGGCCAAAAGAAAAAGGGTCCCTGTGCCAGCAACACAAAGGAGGAGAGCTGTAAAGTTCAGTGACAGTGAAAACCATATATTACTCTCCCATGTCCTTGACAACTACGATGTATTATTTGGCAGAATGAGCACACGCACATCTGTTGCAAACAGAATGGCAGTGTGGGAGGATCTGCGTACTGCACTGTGTGGGGCAGGGGGCCCCACACGTGATGTAGAC
This sequence comes from Ichthyophis bannanicus, assembly GCA_033557465.1. Taxonomy (NCBI): domain Eukaryota; kingdom Metazoa; phylum Chordata; class Amphibia; order Gymnophiona; family Ichthyophiidae; genus Ichthyophis; species Ichthyophis bannanicus. The sequence continues at coordinate 1,316,937,348 of CM066031.1, forward strand.
AGCTTAAAAAAGAGGTTTTCTGACATCAAGAGAGGTGTCCGTCAGCACATGGTTGCTGTAAGACAACATGCTATGGGCACAGGTGGCGGACCCCCCCTCACACCCACACTCTCGCCCCTGGAACAAGAACTTGCAGCACGGCTGGGAGACATCTACCTTCGTGGACTGCCAGAGGCCCTGGATAGCGCACATCCACATGCAGGTATGTACACTAACTAATCATTTCTTTCTCATGTACAATCTCCATATTCCGTACAGGGCGGTCCTATGCAAATACACTCCCATATGTGTCCACAAACCCCACATCATGTTGCCATCCTGTTGTGATATGTGTGTGCAATATCCTTACCTCACCATTTCTGTTGACATGTCTGGGGTTCACATCCAAACCTACCTCCTCAACCCATCCCACGAGAATATGGCATAATGAAGCACACACACACATGAGTCACCAGACACAAAACAACTGTGATTTCCATACAATGCATGACTGTGTTGGTCATTTCAAAGGCATGTTTGTATGACATGACAGCAATACAGTGCTGCATGTGCACCCCAGTGGGCCAAAGGTGATGCCTAGTTGCCATACGCTGCACTATGGGTCACTGCGAGTCACATGTAGCACTGAGACAATCATATCACATACAAATATGACCCATACTCACAAACCAACACACACATGCAGTGATTTGCATAAAGCAGGTGTTAGGGTGGGGGCAGTAACACGCATGTGCGGAAATATGTTACATAACAGAGGAATGGGATGCTATGGGCAAACATGTGCAATGTGACCATGAACAGGAGAAGGGGCGATCTGCCACCTGTGCATGGGCACAGCACACACATGTGTCCCTTACCCAGACACATGGTGGTGACACACACGTATGGGAGTGTGTCCGGTGTCTGGTATGCAGCACACATGAACGGATGCAAAACATCCTGTCTGTGTGTTATGTATCACACATGTATACATATGTGGTTTGCTGAAACATATGTGTGCTCTCTCTGATTCCTCCCAATGCAGGTGACTACAGTCAAATGGGTGCGGAGGAAGAGGAGGAGGAGGGGGCAGAGGAGGAGCAGGAGCAGGATGAGGCGGTGGTGGAAGAGGAGGAGGGGGAGGTCTACATTGCAGCCCCTATGAGTCTGATGGAGGCAGAGGCTGCTGTCTCTGGGGGCAGCACAAGTGCTGGCGATGAGTCCCTGGAGCCACACGTGCGCGCCATGACACCATTGCGTGAAGCAGCAATAGAGACCAGCCAACCACCCATGCCAGCAGAACCAACACCTACACCTCTCCCGGAGTTGATGATGGCAGAGATGAGGGCCTATGGTGCATCATCACACCGTGATGCTGAAGGTGGGTGACAATAGACTGTCACAACCACAACACACACACCAGTAGTCCACAGTTGGTGTGTGTGTGGTGGCTGTTCAAACATTACCTCCACACGTTACATGTTCTGGTTGATTACCTTAGATGTGTGATACCCAAAGGTTGTAGGGTACCTGAAATGATAGCATTCTACCCCCAATAGAATAGTGTATGTTCAGGTTGATACACATGGATGCAGACATATGAGGAATGTGTCTGACGGCCCAGCACTCTATGACAACATAAATTGATACAGACATTGGGAAAGCTACATCCTGCCGCTCTGCAGATACCCAAATGTCTTGTACACAGCAGGATGACAACTTAGCCATAGTCTGCTGTGTTAATGAGCATATGTTAAGCTATATGACCATTCCTCAATGTCTGCATTTGCGGGTAGCGGGAAACATAGCCATGTCTTTGTAGAGCTCTGATGTCCCCCCCTGGTGCTTCCCCTGCTGTGTCCAAACAGAAAAGCGTGTAAATGTACTACACAAAGGGCAATTTGCTTATCGGCCCCACTTATATGGAACTCTCTCCCTCCCGATGTGCGATCCCTGGATGATTTAAAGGAGTTCAGAAAACAACTGACATTTGTACTCTTCACTGAGTACTATGGCACAGACATCTAACAGTCTCTATTATTATAGCCTGCATGTAACGTGTTTTACTGTAACAGTTCCTTGATGTTGTGTCACCCAATTTTACCTTCACTGTTACGTTTAGTCAGTGTATGCCCCCCTGTCTCTGTTCTCCCTCTTGTGTCTTGGTAACCGCTGTGATTAAAGGAAACGGCGGTATAGAAAACATGTAAAATACATAAATAACTATATAACTACACATTTGTTACATGGCCTACATTATCTGGACCAAGGACCCTCCTCTGTGTTACAGTGAGGGTGCACATGTATCACTCAGGAGTCACATATGTGCAGCAGAGGTGCACATGTACAGGTAAGGTGTGTCATCCCTGTGCCTACCAGACATCCCATTGCTTCATTAACATACACATGTCCCTGTCAGAGAATGTATTTTTCCCTCCACATGTGTCATCAATTGTGATGTCATATCTCGACCTTCCTGTGTTCATCTCCGTTGGTGTCCAGCTGATGTAGTTGTGGCTCGTGCATGCGCAAGCTCCCCTACACGATGGTTATGTGAGAGCTGTCATTGGCCAATCCTGTTGCCACAGCTGTAGTATATGGGTGTTTCACCACAGCCTGTAAATCGTTGTGAGGGCATACCACATCTACGTCGTGTGATGTGCCCTGTGGGTTTGTCTGCCTGCCATATACTACTGTGGACATTATGTATATTGGCCCTCTCCATCTCTGTGATTGAGTCTGCCCTATCACATCACCAATCGTGTGGCATGTACATTAAATGTTTGTGTATGGCGTTGGAGTAGTGGAGATGTATGGAATATAACACGCTGTATCCCATGCACAGGCAGTCGACGTGTTCTGGAGCGGATACGCCTTGCAGTGGAGCAAAACACAAGGCAGGTGTGTGGTGAGATCCATCAATTACATGAGGCGGTCCAAAACATGCCCGTCACCCGATATGTGAGGCCCTTGAGGGCATGCTGGATGTCATGCGCCGACTTGCTCCTGCACCACCACCAGCACGGGTTCGAGAAGAGGGTCGTGGCCGGGGGAGGGGGGAGGGTGCCCGACGTGTCAGGCGTGGCCGACCACGTCGCCAACAATGAAACATGATATATGCAATAACATGGTATAATCCTAGTTTTTGTTGATCTTACAATGCTCAGTTAGAGCAATTATGTATCCAGTACAACATGTTTTTGAGGTGTTTGTTATGTGTGTCATGTCAATAGCTTACATATGCAGATCATATGTTGTGTGGGTGTCAGGTAACACTTTAATTTGTAACGCACACACATTAGAATATCCATGTGTATATGGAAAGCTAATTATGAGACTTACTCTGTGACAATAAACAGCTGTATTACTATACATACAGTGTGTGTGTCCAATGAGTGTCCATGTTGTCCCATGTGTATCAGGGAGGCGGGGGGTGTTTGTGAAAACCCTAAATGAGCTGCGCCCAGGTCATCTAGTGATGGGTACAGTAGATGACCCACACACAGGTTCCCTGCTGCAAATACCTCAACAGAGTCAGCTACGATTGTCATGCTGCACAGACATGTGATGTGTCACGTGCACCTTGTTTCCCAACATCCTTGGGGATGCAGCGGCACAGTGTGCACAGACATCCATGTGGTCACAGGGGGACTATGTTCCCAATGGCGTGTTTACGTCACATACTCATCGCCGTGTGAAACCCATCATAGAACACTCATTGGTGGCATATATGTGGCTTTTTCCCTTGACCACATCAATAATCTCCTGCCTCCCAACACACCATAGGTACGTCTGTGAGAGAGGCAGATATGGGTGGTCTGCCTATGTTTGGGACTCAGATATGTGAAGACCTTTGTTCCACATAGGACCATTCCTGTGCCATGTACATCAGTGAGACAGCTGCTACGTTGCAATGGTTACTGTAGACCCCTAATTATGAACATCTACACCTTATTTGGGGGGTGCTGTTGGTTTCACACACATGTTTGCACCACAGAAACATATGTGCACCCACACATATCACATGCTGACATCCGCACACTTTGCCTAGGTCAAACACGTGAGCAATACAGGTTTTTACAAAACTATATTTTATGATGGAAAACAGAACTGGGATAAACTTTACAGACGTGGGAAGGGGGAAAATACCATCACCCTCCCCCCCTCCCCAAACATCCTCCCCTCCCCGCAAACGCCCACACGCAAATATAAAACACACACACACATAAAACAGACACACAGGTGACACCCACCCTCCCCAGCATGCCCACTGATGGAAGACAGGGCAGCACAGGGCACATGTGGTGACGTCACTAGCACAATCACTGACGCCAGTGACGCCATTGAGGGGGTGCTTGCCGACATGGCAGACGTACCACCTCGGCAACCACCCTCTCAATCACTCCCGCTAGCCACTGCTGAGAGTGACACATCTCATGTATGCGTTGCTCCATCCCATCCAAGGCCACAGACAGGTGGTCCACGCATATGCCACCACACACACACATTGTCAATGCTGTCTGTGTGGTGGCATCTGCATAGGGCCTGTCTGTGGCCCTGGATGGTGGAGGCAACTGCAGTGGCTGGGGGGAGGCCACAGTGCCCTGTGATGCCCTGTCTTCAACATCACTTTCCCAAACCCCTTCTGGGAAATCCTCCACCCCTGATCCCTCCCGAACATCCCCCCCCTCCACATCCCCGGCAGCAACCCTCAACCCTGCCTCCCCCACAGACACCCCTTCAGAATGTCCTTCTTGGCCCTCCTGTGTCCTTTCTTCAGGTGCTGCAGGTGTTTGCGCCTCCACCACCTCCACCTCATCATCCTCGTCCACCTCCTCCTCCTCCTCCTCCTCCTCCCCCTCTGTGGTGTCCAGGACCACCACCTCTGCATCATGTGGTGTTGGTGTCCTTCTGAAGAGGTGTGCAGAGGTGGTGGCCTCATCCTCGGTGCCATCACCATCTGTGGAACATGACAGCCATCAGCACGTTTCTCTGTCAGAAATATAGCACATCTACATAGGCAGGTAACACAAAGGCATCTCTGATAATGGGACATAAGTTACAAATACGTGACATTCTCATTATTATACATCATCACCCTTTTGTGAGTTCTCACCCTGGAGGCGCTGAAGGTATGCAGCATGGTGGAGGCGCAGCTCCCTGCCCTTCTTCCGGAGATCCTCGATCTGTGGATATGCAAAGGAAAGGTGAGGGCATTAGTGACTGGTCACCTTCTGCTGGTTTGCCCACACACACACACACACACACACATCACTGTGCACAGGGTCTTGCTGCTTCAGCGACAGTGCTGTGTGTGTGTGTGTCATGTACTGCATAGTTTGTCACCTGTCAGCAGGCAGTTCCATGGGCAACACGCATATGTCATGCCATGGGTTCTCCGCTGGTGACAAGGGAGCCTGTGTGTCACAGCTGACCCTCATCCCTTGTGACGGTGTGTGTCAGCATCCCACAGTGTGAATGCACTTCCCCTCCCCTGTCCAACATGTCTCTCTCAGGTGAGGTATACAGCTTACACAGGGATCAACATTGAGAAAAACGTGTGAGAGTGACACGGACATGGATTGGGCCCCCCCCCCGGGGATTGGGGGGGCTGTTATGTCCTCATGCTGCTGTTACGCCAGGTAAACTCTGACAGGGGTTTGGCTATGCTGTCACCAGATACACACATAACATGGTCTATCACCTGGCTGCAAAGTATATGTACATGCTAGTTTGTTTTCACAGGTGTGCTGATGGACTGTGGCTGCCTTCTTATTCCCCACCTCTTTCTATAGCATCCTGTGTGAGTGTCAGATAAAAGTGGGTGACATCATTTGGGTGTGGCCCAGGGCAGTCAGCCCAACCGGCCATGCCTGGAAGGGCCTTCAGGGAAGCTTACATGGTTCGTGGGGGGTGGCCAGCAAGGCGTCTTAAGTATTCATATTTCATTACGGCCTATTGGCAAACGGGGGGAAACCTACAAAGTGACATACTCCTGTTATCTCATGGCTCACGTGTGTGTGGGGGGTTATGGAACCTCCATTTGTGTACATTGTGACATATAGGTCAGATGACACACAAACTAAACATACACTGCCACACGTGTTTCACTACAATAACTAGTGTCATGCAATGACAGACACAGTGACCTGCTTGATGTTTGGCAATCCATGACCTAGGAAGAGCCATATTGCACGGCCAACATCACAACACACATACACATTAGTTTGCTTATGATGTCATTGAAAATGGACACTGGGGTGTGTGCTCATGCATCCTGGGGTTTCATCAATATAGATACACATGGAAGGCCTACCTCCTGTTGTGCACAGAACATTCGGGGGTCACAGTACCACCTGCATTAGTTGCTTTGTCTGTGCACATGTGTGCAGTGACACCTGTGGCCAGTGTACATGGCTCCCTCAGCACATCCTGTACATACCCTATCGCACCCTTGCATGACCTTGTAGCAACATTGCACAGTTTGGTGCCAATGATGTTGTCCATGCTAGTCACAGTTACACTGCATGTGCTGTGTTACACACATCTATGTTGAGATTCTCTTTAGACATCCTGGTACTCAACCCCACTGGCAAACTGATATGCAACCAATCATTGGCGGAGTGTGGTGAGAGGAGTCATTGTGTGGGTGGCCCTATTGACTGTGACAGGGGACACTAACATAAACATTCACCTTTGACAGGGCCAACAATATCAATGCTTGCACCACTGGCTGCATTGTGGGAGGTGTGTCATATGGGCAAGCTGCTGGCTATGTGCAACCTACGTTGCACACAGTTGATGTCAGCGTAATGTTGGGGTAGGGGTGGGTATTGTTCCTGTATGGCCTAGGTTATGTTGTTATGTTCATATTCACTGGTTCAGCTGGGCTGACAGAAGGTGTTTTGTGGAAGCAATATCGACAGGGGCCAAACCAACATAACGGCTCTTTGCACCAGTGCTCATGTGTGGGTTTATGTATGTGTTATCCAGCAACATCAGTTGCATGTGTCACTGAAACACCATCAGTGATGTCCATGTGTCTGATGTTGTTGGATTTATCTTAGGTGTTAAGGTTTTGGACCACATTCTGCATGGTGGTATGGGGACATGTCTCTGCTACAGGTTTCTGATAACACATATAATGGCTAAGGGGGATGGGGTGCTGTTACACACATTAACCTCTGCAGCTAGCATATCATCTGGAGACATCACAGACATGTGTGATGAGATATTCACTTCACAAACTATGGTATAGGTCCAACCTACCTGCCATGAACATACACATAATCTTACTGACATACCCACCATAGCTATTGCTGATCTGTCCCCCTGTGGGCTGGTTGTCCTACCACAATTCATCAGCTGCACACACATTAGCAAAAGGGTGACTAACACGACGCATTGCGCAGCTCACAGGAATCCTGGGGATAGGGAGAATGCATATAACCTGTTAGGCACACACAAGCATATCCCCATGGTGCCAGATTAGACACTGGGATGGTCTTCCTGGCCTCCGGGGATAGGGAGCATAGAGCAAAACTGTTAGAGCACACACAAGCATATCTCCATGGTGCCAGATGAGCCACTGTAGTGGCATACCTGGCCTCCAGGGCATAGGGAGCATAGAGCAAAACTGTTAGTGCACACACAACCATATCTCCATGGTGCCAGATGAGCCACTGTAGTGGCATACCTGGCCTCCAGGGGATAGGGAGCATACAGCAAAACTGTTAGAGCACACACAAGCATATCTCCATGGTGCCAGATGAGCCACTGTAGTGGCATACCTGGCCTCCAGGGCATAGGGAGCATAGAGCAAAACTGTTAGTGCACACACAACCATATCTCCATGGTGCCAGATGAGCCACTGTAGTGGCATACCTGGCCTCCAGGGGATAGGGAGCATACAGCACAACTGTTAGTGCACACACAACCATATCTCCATGGTGCCAGATGAGCCACTGTAGTGGCATACCTGGCCTCCAGGGGATAGGGAGCATACAGCACAACTGTTAGAGCACACACAAGCATATCTCCATGGTGCCAGATGAGCCCTTGCGATTGTCCACATGGAATCCAGGGGATAGGGTGTATGTGTTAACCTGCCCATGCACAGACAAGCATATTCCATGGGTTTCTTAGAGCCTACTGGGATGAGCTCTATGGACCTCTGCAGTTAGGGGAAGTGTTTGGGGCTCTGACAGCACACAGACCAATATCACAGGGCTGACAGCAAACACACTGTGATGGGCTCTCTGTCCTCCTTGTGATAGGGGGGATGCCTGAAATTGGATGGGCACGCACACGCATTTCTCCAGGGTGATTGCTAGCCCACTGTGATGGGCGCTGTGGACCCATGCAGATAGGCGTGTGTATTGAACAACATGGCCAACACTGCCCATCTCATCTGGGTGTGTGACATACCATCAATGCTACGTTTCACTTATCCTTGTGCTTGTCCCAGGGTGCTTTGTTACAGGTACTGATCCCACCATATCCATATGTTGTTGTTTCTATTTACATCTGCTGATCTAGGGTCTAGCATAATTACAGTATGTTGTGGCACAGCCATGGCAGCAGCTGACATGCCACAAGGGTAGCATGGACACCTCTATGACCATGTCCATCACCACCTGGGTGCAGGTCACCACACTCACAAATGACACAGATACATTTCGCTATGTCTTCTCATCTTGTGCACATTACTGACTCACAGTAACTCATGACAACAGCATGGATATTTGCAATTAGCACAGGCTACAGATCTCATTTTGAGGTACAGGCGCCATACACTTACCTCACGTGGGTAGTCTGCTTCACTATTGAAGCGTCTTTGCAGACGTTGCCACGCCCTTAGGACCCTGGAGCTGTCCCTGTGCCCGGTGGCCCCTGGGAAGAGCTTGTGCTGGCGTGGTGCGATCAGCCGGGACAGGTGCCTGAGCTCTCGGAGGTTGAAGGAGGGCTTCCTTACTCTGGGCGCCATTTTCAGATATTATCACCTGATTGGACGCAGCGTGCATCACGCCCATGCGTAGGGCACCTGACGCGCAAATTTACGTGCACCTGCGCCACGCATATGGCGCAGTTCAGGAACGTATGGCGTCCATGTGCGCACCGAACGCAGTACGTGCATGTGGCCTACGCAGCTGGCGCATGTTTGCAATATATCACGTGCAACTGCGTCACGCAAATGCGCACAGAAAAGTTTATCGCTAGAACCTGCGCGACACACATTACATATACACTGTTGTGTGTCATTTATCTTATGGAACTGAACACCATTTGCGAATGTTGATGTGTATACACATTTGGGTCTTGAACCTATCAACACATACACAATGGTTCTTTGGCTTCTGTATGATGTGATGTGCTATAGCTTTCACATTGCAATGACTGCCAATATTAAGGGCGATGTTAATTAAAGTAGGTTGCTGTGTGGGTACCCGTTAGTGTACTGGTGCCATATACGGAGTGGCCGTTTCAGGGCGGACATGGACAGACACCAGAGCAAACCTGTGCGTGTCGCAGTAATGTGCGGGGCCCACATTGGCGCGTGGGAAGGCTACATGGGCCGCTGCTGCATAAACATACAGCAGAGCCGTAGTACAATGGTGATGACACTGACCCATGGTGCAGGGGCCATGGGTTCAACACCCCATTGTGCTCAATGGAAGAGGCCAGCTGCGGCATCAAATGTAGTGGGAAAAAGTGTTGTGGGAGGTATAGTAATTTTGGGCGGCAGAGAGCGGCGCACGGTTTATTTTTAACGGCATGAGTCGGCGCACCGTTCATTGGGGGCGGCAGGGGGCGGCGCACTGTTAGGTTTGGGGGGCAGAGGGCGGCGCGCTGATGTATGAGGGGGCAGTCCGATAGTGGGCGGCATAGGTGGCGCACTGATGTGCACAGCAAACAGTAACAGAGCCTTAGCACAATGGTTGGGATACTGACCAATGGTGCAGAGGTCAGGGGTTCAACCCCTCACAGTGCCCAGTGAGCAAGGTTGGCTGGGGCAGTAAGTATTATGGTGAGGTGTGCTGTAGGAGGCCTTATAGTTTATTTTTATTACCCACTACCAGTATACCCGCTCTAACAGCGTGTTAATATATGGAGGCCCGTAAGGCACATGTTACAGTGCACAGTCCGCAAAGGCACCCTAGCAAGTCCCCTATAGGGCACCATGTATGCTGCGCCACAGGATAATGTATAGTGCACGCAATATGGATGGCAACCATAAGGTGGCCTATAGGGCGCCCTATAATGCACCCTCAGAGGCACCCTTATGGGTACAGTATGGCAAGGGTGTGTTTGATGCCATAAACATATGTCCAGTAAAATGTACAATGCTCTGGACAACCCTATCACAGAACCCCTCTGTGGACTTGAACCCATGACCTCCTGCTATAAAGGCAGTGACGGAACCATTGGGCTACGGCACTATAGCTCTGAGTAAGCGCCTGTGTGGCTGCAGAGAGCCTGCACGTCACCCCACAGACAGTCTGCTGCTGTAGACAGGACGGGGTAGGCCACCCGTACCCATGATGCAATGCACATGCAAATCAGCTGCCCACAGATGCACACAAGATGGGGACTGCACCCCAAAAGCTACACGGCATGGTAGGGGGAACTGTCCGTGTCCACCCACACAGAGCCTCGGCCTGGTGGGGGGCCTGAGCGTGAGGACTGCCGGCGAGGGGTAGCTACACACCGTCACATTGTGCAGGTAATGTGCTCACCCTGAGGGTGGGTGGTGGTGCCCAGGACCAGGTCCACATCAACGGCCATGCCAGAGCTCAACATCAGTATTAACCTGTGTGATAAGAAGGTGTTGCAAACTCATCATGGATACCCCTTCTGTCTTAGTTGGTGGTTCTCCCCCCCCCCATAGGTGGGCAACATACCTACCCCCCCCCATGACAAACAGGGTCTCCCATCAACACATCCCCATCCTTCCCCCCCCCCCCCTTGCACTAATGGCAGTAGAGTGGGCCATCAACCCCTGTCCTGCTGGGGGACAGACACCCTACAGGGCAGTCCAAGCAGCTCCACACACATCCAAAACACACTATCAGACAGACAGTAGGCCTGGATATTCAGGGGTGCACCCCAGCATTATCTGATATTCTCCTGCAGCAGGCCATCAGCTGCTGCACCCTGCAAGGAGCTCCATCAGGACACATACCAGCTGTGCAGAGTCTGCTGGATAGTCCTGATAGGATTGCATGCACCCCAAACTGGGGTGGCAGCACACACAGGGAGATCAGTCCATGAAGAGGCCCCAACAGGACACCCATATATATCACAGGAGAGAAATGCTATACAGCACTATGGGGGTGCCTAGCCATGCTGTCATCACTGCACGCTCAGGGTGAGAGTGATCCACCAGCAGCAGATACAGAGGTCAGCCTGTCTGTGTAGGTGGTGGCTGGGCATTACAATGTCCCAGCCAGTGCCCCATGCCCTGTGCAGATGCATCCTGGCCAGCACACCCTGTCTGAGCTATACCCATGGTACCTTGCTGCTCATTATGCACATTGTCAGGCCAATACTGGCAACAGTGCTGGCAGTGTGGCCTGTGGAGGGTGTTTGTAGCCAACACACACTGTATAGACAGACACCCCCCCCCCCCCTCACCTATGCCAGCATTGTGCTACTATTGGGGGAGTCATTCGACGTGCCCACCACACCAGTCCTGGGAAGGGTACAGGCATGGATATGGTACACTGTACTGCTGCATGTCACTCCCCAGGGTGGTAAATACTGTCAGGGGCCAGACCTGGGGCACGCACCACAGACAGCCGACAGCTTGTTCTGCTGCAGCACAAGGAGCAAACAGTGCTGAGTGTAGGACTGTCTACCTGCCAGTACCCACATCAAACGTTTGTGGTCTGTGTACCGTGTACCCAGGTATAGGGTGGCATTGCTAGGGTACGCAGGAGCTAGATCTGGGAGATGCCCCCCCAGGGGGCTTTTCCAATGTGGCCTGTGGGTGTGGGTGCGTCTGGACCTTTGCCTCTTGCTTTACGGCAGAGTGTCCCTACTCCAGTCCTGGTGTTCCAGACACTGTTCGGGCCTTCATGCTGTCCCCTATGAATATGCATGGGCTACAGTTGCATAGCATGGGGGTGGTGCAGACATCTGCAGCACAGGCATCTGTCTTAGGGGAAGCATGGAACCTGAATGGTGTTTGGCCCTCCAGGACTGCATTTGGGAGACTCTGCTGGAGATAATGTGCCTGTTTATGGTGTCTGTGTTTGGTGTGGTAAAAGATAGGCGTATTGACCATGCCTATGTTCTCAGCAATAAAGGTTTGTCCTTACTACCACGGTGTAGCTGTGGGGTGAATATGTGGACAGGGTTGGCGGTAGCTGCAGCTGGGCTCAGAACCTGTGACCCTCTGTTCTTGCACACACTGTCTGTGTGCACTGCACCACCGTGTAGCCACTGATTGGCTGCAATCCCTGGGTGGTCCATGACTGTACATCCGACAGGGCCTGTCTGTTGCAGTGGACGGTGCCAGCCTGCACATGGCCTGGCCACTGTCCTCTGTGGCTAGCAGCCACTGCCCCCTCCACCATCTGAACCCTTCCGCCAACATGCTGGCATGTCCTTATCCTTGCAAAGGGATATGACCTGATTGCGTAGTGTAACCCCAGGACTGTATTTGGCTCACATGGTATAGCGGTCTAGCTGTTGTTCTTTAGCAAGGTTTTTGTGGAACGTGGGCCACCCATTACGTGATCATGACCAGGGACACACTTGGCCCTTGGCACGTGGGGTGAAGGCATGTACAGGCACATCTGTCGTACATAACCTCTACCTACTTAACCTCTACCTACGTGTCCTTGGCCCCTACAGTTGTGGCACTACAGGACTGCATTTGGGGGACGCGGCTGTTGGTGATGCACATTGTGCTGGTGTGTGTGTGGTGTAGGGTAAAATATGGGTGTTTGCAACATGCTTTTGTTCTGTGCAATAAAGGGGTGTCTCTGCTATCTGTGTTTAGTGGTGGGTTAAATATTGGGATTGTGCTGGCATGTGCCTTAGCTGGGATTTGAACGTGTGACCCTCTGGTCCTAGAGGTACCGGCTCTGTCCACTGCACCACACTGTGGCCACAGAGACAGTGCAGTCCCTGGAGATAGTAGACCTGGCAGGGTGGGGTTCCAAGACCTGCTCTGCACATTATTACTGTGAGCTCCTTCACCCTGTCTGGTGACAAACGTGCAAATATAACACGGGTATGACGTCCGAACAGAGGGGGATAGCATATTCCCATGCTGGGCAACAGTGCTATTGATGGTCAACCATAAGTAACACTCCCAGGAGGGGTCCAATACACGGAGACGTTTTTGGAGGTGTCTCCGCTCCGTGCCCCTTTCCAAACAACTGTTATTTTATTTTTTAGGAGCTCTGCTGGGTGTGTTTTTAACTTTTGCGCATTACTATACCTGTTCCCCAGCTGATTTACTATTTTAATGCTTTTGTTGTGGTCATTTCCTCTTTTTCATTGCAGTTTTGTGCTGTGCACATGTATCACACTGCTGACGTTTTGCATGTTTCCCCGGTTTTGCTGTACATTGCTGACGGAAATGGTTTCTCTTCCCTTTATATGCCCTCTACCGCGAGTGTTTCACTCGCGCTATTTTTTACATGTAGATTCGGGCCCGATACCGTGCGGGGAGACTCTCCCCTCCCACTCTCCACCCATTGACCCCGTCCCTCCGCCCCTCCGGAGCCTTCCTCCGCCCTCCTTTAGCCGTTCCACGCCTCTATCGGACATTTGCGGGCCCGCACTTGTACGGGGCCCGTTACTGAACCGCGTACCTGTGCGGGGGTGACACGCACGTGTGCGGGGCGTTTAAACGTGTTTCTGCGCGTTTCAATGCCGCGTTACCGTGCGCTATTTTGCGCCGCGCAGATTTGCGGACTTTAGTAAACATGCCCCTTTGATTATCTAAGAAGCGTGTTTCACTTCTATCAAGACCAGATAGCAATATGCTCGGTGGTCTATGAACATATCAGATGACTATGTCTTCTAAAGCTCACAAATAGCCTCTTCCATGTCCCAACACAATTGCTGTTTCATTGCAACTGGAAGTGCATCAAAGGAGCTTTTCACAGGGAGAGTATATTTCAAAGCCAAAAGTGGGGTTTACCCTAGTAGACTGGCTGTCTGAAAATTGCCTTCCCTCAGTCCATCTACAAGCATATTTGCTTTTAGTTAGACAGCAAGTTATTTCCAGAGACATGTTTCATTCAGAGGAGGAAAATAGCATGTGTAAATTTTATTTTCAAATTTTTTCACATTATTTTCCATTGAACATTCCTCCATGAAAAAAGCAAGCATAAATGGTGTAAATTCTTTGAGTATATTGAATCCAGGGATTATTTTTAAAGGGAACTTTGCACCTAAGCAGACAGTTTGAAAATGGTCCCCTTACAAGCAGACTTTTCATCCAAACCTAGGTTCCAAGATATTTGGCTGAAAATCAGCATAAATCTATTCAGTCCTAAGAGGTTGCCTAGATTTAGGCACTTAGCCTTTGTTGAAAATCACCACCTAACATATTCATAAATGACCTGGAAAAGGGAATAACGAATGAGGTTATCAAATTTGCAGATGACACAAAACTATTTAAAGTTGTTAAAACCCATGAGGATTGTGGAAAATTGCAAGAGGATCGTGATAAATTTTAAGACTGGGCATCCAAATGGCAGATGAAATTTAATGTGGACAAGTGCAAAGTTATGCACCTAGAAAAGAATAACCCAAACTATAGTTACACGATGCAAGGTTCCACATTGGGAACCACCACCCAGGAAAAAGATTTAGGTATCATCGTGGATAACCTATTTAAAACCCTCCGCCCAGTGTGCAGCGGCGGCAAAGAGAGCAAATAGAATGCTAGGAAAGGAATGAAAAATAAAACAAAGGATATTATAATGCCTCTGTATCGTTCCATGGTGCGTCCACACCTTGAATATTGTGTGCAATTCTGGTCACCGTATCTTAAAAAAGATATAGCGTTATTAGAAAAGGTACAGAGAAGAGCCACCAAAATGGTAAAGGGGATGAAAGGATACTCCTATGAAGAGAGGCTAAAAAGGTTAGGGCTCTTCAACCTGGAAAAGAGACGGCTGAGGGGAGATATGATAGAGGACTATAAATTAATGAATGGAGTGGAACGGGTAAACGTAGATCGATTGTTTACGTCATCAAAATATAAAAAGACTAGGGACGTGCAATGAAGCTACAGGGTAACCTATTTAAGACTAATAAGAGAAAATATTTTTTCACTCAACGTGTAATCAAACTCTGGAATTTGTTACCGGAGGATGTAGTAAAAGCTGTTAGTGTAGCTGGGTTTTAAAAAGGTTTGGACAAGTTCCTGGAGGAAAAGTCCATAAATCATTATTAAAAGGGACACGGGATATCAATGCTTGACCCAATACAAGCACTGAGGAACCTGTGTCTTTTGGGGAAACTGCTAGGTACTTAAGACCTAGATTGGCCACTGTTGGAAACAGGATACTGGGCTTGATGGACCTTGGTCTGACCCAGTATGGCATATCTTATGTTCTTATGCTCTACTTCTCTTGCATCTCATTCAAAAGTTGAGCTTAGAGACATCAGCTCCCCCAGAATCCACCTTCCCTTGCATACCATTAATAAAGTTGTTCCAGAGGGTCATCCACCCTGCTCCACTATCATCTCACTCCTGCTTGCACGATTGAAAATGTTCTACTGGGATCCCCAGCATCCCCTCCTTGCTGACTGCATTCTAAAAGTCAAACCAGAGACCAACTAACCTCCCCACCAGCATTCCCACTGCATTCAAGCCTTTTCAAAAATTTGGTGCTGGGGGCAAACAGCCTCCACCTCTGCATCCTCATGGTGTGGTGGCGAGACTGTAGTAGAGCCTGAGAAAATGGTGAAAAAACAGCCATTTTCCTCTGAGCAAGGAAATAGTTCAGGGAGTTTTAGGGTTAAAACTCCAGCTAAAGAAAAAAACTGCATTCACAGAGCTGTTGATAGTGAGCCACGCCCCAGCTCCAAGGTAACCAGGGGAGGTGACGAGGATTACCCAGGGGTGGAGCTTGAGGCTATAGGGCATTCACACTCATATAAGCTCAGGGAAGCAGGGAAGAAGGGAAAGAACACGAAGGAAGGAAGGAGGTGTGGATCCACGAGGGAAGGAGTGATCACCAGGGAAGGTGTATCCAAGAGAGGAGACTCTTGCAAGGAAGCAGGAAGTAAGGAAACCAAGAGGAACTATGTGAGAGGAAGGTGTTCCAGCAGCTGTCTCAGGAGGAATCCCTATTGCACGCAGCATTCAGAAAGCTCTAGTTCTGATGGTAGTTCAGCTTGTAAGAGAATTACAGCTGGCTGGGAGGACGGGAGAGTTTGCCCTGTGGAAAATTCTGGTTATGAGCAACGTACGGGAGTGTCTTTAGGAGAGCCGGTAAGGAGTGTGTCCTCTTCAGCAAAGTCTGGGAAGAGACTGGTTGCTAGAAGAAAGGTGAGCACATTGGAAACCTTACAAAGTTTGATAAAGGATAAGGATCTCCTCAAGCCTTCCAGTGTCCCTCAGCGTAGAGAGGAATCCCAGTGGGGAAAGGTTTTAAAGTTGTTACAGAAACTAAAACCTGCAGTTCCAGATGCTGAGTCCAGCCAGGTGCCAATTGACTTAGATGATGAGGGCATGCAGATAGATGAATGTGCTTCAGATAATGTTTCCTCGGTTTTGGAAGTGGATTGCTCATTCTGTGTGTGCCAGAAGTGAGAAAGCTCTAAGGTTTTAAAGTTATAGAAAACCCAAGAAGCTTATCTAAGTGCTTAACCTGCTGTTGAATTATGCAAATGAAGTGCTAACGTTCTTGTGCTAGCCAGGAAGATTCAAAGGACTGATTTGAATGCTTGCAGCCTGGAAGCAAATGTTTAGCAGCTTGAAGGAAAGGAAGCAAATGTTTAGCAACTTGTAGAAAAGAAGTGAAGTGCTGTACAGAGCTCAGCTGAAGTGGAGGTTTGTGCTGAACCAAGCCAGGAACCTAAAGTTAAAATCTTTAATGAAGGAAAGGATTTACTGCTGTGTTAAACAAGCTGAGAAACAGCTGTGACGATCCATGATGGAGATGTTCCGGCCACACAGAGTGCACTTCTTGAAGCCACTGGCCAGCTTTGACATGGCAGGGAAGACAGCGTCCGTCAAGTCAAAGGACTCCAACATCCTCACTGACCAGGGGAGTTCAAGAGAAAATGGAAGAAGGAAAATAACCCCGAGAAAAACATGGCACTGAGGCACCGATGTTCCTGAAGATGGCTGGATGATGCTGTACTGCATGCAATAATGAAAAAAGAAAACTAGCGAAAAAAAGCTAATCTTAATTCTGGGACACAGATGATGACTGGAGGGCTCCGTGGAAAAAAGAAGACTGAGGTAAGATGGATCCTTCGGGCGTGAAGACCAGCACGCATGCATGGAGGACTTTCCAAAAGCTCCCTTTGGAAGCTGGGAAGCATTCCTGTGCGAGCTCCTCAGTGATGTCACTCATATGTAAGTACTGACTTCCTCCTTGGTCCTGGAGAATACAAGATATTTATTAATGTGTTTACTTAGGGGGTGATTTTAAAAGCCTTATTTACGATTTGCATATCTATAATCAGGCATATACATATGTAACTTCTGCAACAGGAGAGTCACTCACATAATCAAAGAGCTCCTTTTGTGCAAATGTCCATTTTAGAAAGAGTCCAATTTACATGTGAATATCCTTAGCATATGAAAGCTTATAGGGGTGTGTTGAGGGCATGTCAAGGGCATAACCTGGGTGGGACAAAAATCTACAAATGCAGGGCTGGCCCATCCTTTAGGTGGCTGCCTAGGGCAGCTGGCCCAGATGGGCAGCAGTAGCAGCATACAAGACCGGCCGTGTCGCTACCCTCCCAGCTGCCGCTGATTCTGTTGCAGGGGTGGGGTGGGGAGCAGCAGCAACAGTATTTCAGAAGGCGGCTATTGCTTTCTTCCCCATGGCAGGCCATGAAGGAAATAAGGCTTTTAAAATCACCCCCTAAATAAACACATTAATAAATATCTTATATTCTCCAGGACAAATTGGTGGCAGCTGGCTGTCGGTGACATGGCTTGGCGGGGACAGCGCAGCCGGGGCTTCTGCCTATGGCAGCAGAAATCCTTGGGCTGGCCCTGTACATAGGGGATGCATGTTTAAGGCCAAAATCCTACATGTCGGGATTTTCAGCTACTCCCGGCATGTGTAGGTTTTCAAAAATTGTGCATTTTGGCCATCCTTTTGGAGTAGGGATTAAAGGAGTTATCTGCCTTAATCCTCCCCCTCCAGTTTATTGCCCCTTCCAAATTGAAATGAGTTAAAGAAGCATCCTTTGCAGTGAATTAGCAGCATCTATACTGTATGTCTACATTTGCATGTATACGTGCATGTATACCTGTCGACTATGCAAGTCGCTGGGTTTCCTCTGGTTTTTAGTCCCACATATGTTCCTGCACTTCTGTCTGTGTATTTTAGAAACAGCTCCCTGTTTAGCAGAACCATTTTTAAAACACCATGGGAACTGACCTTGACATCTCAATTCTTGTCTGAACCGTGCCTTTTAATATGGAGCATTTTAGTTATTAGTGTGAAGGATTACAGCAGAGGTATAGGAAAGGAAGAATGTGAAATGTATTGTTTATTAATTAAGATTTATGAATGGTCTTTCTGAAGAGGTTCACCTGAGGCTAAAAAGAGAAGAACGTGGAGGATCGGGGTATACTGTTATCAAAGTGAGGATCAAAGCAAGATAAAGGAGGGGGGAGGAAAACTATTTGAGGTAAGTGAAACTGTGAATGAAGTGAGAGATTGCAAATCAGATGCTAGGCAAAAATATGCATGAAAACAAGGTAACTATCAGGTAGGACTATAAAGTGAACAAGACAATTTTTTTTAGCAGTTTTCATTCATAAACTCACAGCAAGTTCACCCATGAAGCTAACATTCCTACTGAACATAGAAAAGGTTAGCATACTGAGATGAACAGCATTAGATTTCTACATTATTATTAATAGAATAGACATATATCTTAATATTTGTAGAATCAAGAACAAATTTGCAGGTAAATACTTTTTATCGCCCTACTCCTTCTGCTTTCTGCCTGTCATAAACCCATCAGATATGACAGCAAAAAGACCATAGCATTATTTGGAACCTCGGATATCGAGCCAACTATCTCCCTGACTGCCTGTTGTATTGTAGGTAGGCCAGCTTGTGTAGACAATGGCTTCCATTGTATCTCCAAGCTAGGATGCTCTCTACAAGTGTTATTGTACCAACTGCATCCCTCCAGGCTTCTGACAAGCTCCCAGTGGGGATGTCCTTTAGCAATCATAGTTGCACCAAGCACACATCCATCGAGCTTTTAACAAAACTCAAGGTAAACATGCTATGCATCAGTGTGATGGCACCCAGTGGACACCTCAATGCTCTCACGTTGCTTTCAAGCTCGGAAACCGTCTACCAGCATGACTTCATCAATGCATGCCCCTCAGGTTCCCACCAAGTTTTAAATGGAATGTCTACAAGTGGTCTTGTCTAAAGCAATAAACCTTGCCTTCAGTCAAGATTACATTCTTAGGTCCCAGGCTTGGTATAGCACAAATCTGTATCACTCAGGGCTCTGCACAGCACCTTGGCTTCTTGGTTACAAGCTGCTAACCCCGTGTATCATTCCTTTTTAAAGACATTGGCATTCTTCACTTTCAAGTGGCAAATATTGGCTTTTAACTTCCAGCATTCATAGCCTTCTTTGAGCCTATCTGACTAGCTCAACATTAGTGTTTTAATTAACCAAATTTTCCAGCAGGTCATAAACTTTCCAAAGCTTCTGGTTTTTTCACTACTTTTAAAAACCATACAGCTTTTACTTCTGACTCACACAGTAAGAGCAATCCATTTCAACATCAGAACATACACTTTCTGAAAGGCATTCTTCTACTTCCATACTTTCCTCATTTGGTTCAATTAGCACCTGGCTGGCCTCAGCGTCTCTAATGGCAGGTTTTAACTGCTCCAACAATTTCAAAACCTGTTCCCATCGGGAATCCTCACTACGCTGAGTTGCAGGGGAAGGATATAGGAGATCTTTCTTTTTTAATAAACCTTTTAAAACTTGCAAGGGGCTCACCTTGTTCCCAGCAACCTGTCTTCTCTCAGGCTGTGCCACAGATAGAACCTTCTCCACAGACTCTCTCACAGAGATTCCTGTTCCTTGCCTTCCACCAGCATTTCCCCCAGAATCAACTTTCCTGCGTTCCAGGCCAGCTGTACTCTTCCTACCAGCTAGGCTTCTTTAAAGGTTTGGGTTGTCTGAATGCTGCATGCAATAAGGATCTCCTTTGAGGCTTCTGATCGAGCACTTCTTTCTTACACGTGTCCTCCTAATCTCCTTACTTCCTGTAGTTTCAAGAGATTCTCTGCTAGTGTCCAGCCTGCTAGGGAACATCTCCTCCTCAGAGGATTTCCCTCCTGGACTCCGCCCATGGACACGATCTCCTCCTGCTTTCCTTCTTCCTGGTCTCTCTCCTTTCACTCCTCCTCCTCCTTTCATTCCCCCCTCTGTTCCTCCTTCTCTGGAAGACTCTCTCTGCTTATATGATTGGGGCTGCCCTATAGCCTCAGACTCCACCCCCAGGCTTCCCTCATCACCTCCCCTGGTCACCATGGAGCTAGGGCGTGGCTCACTCTCTACATCTCTGTGCACAGAGTTTTTTTCTTTGGTTAGAGTTTTAACCCTTAAACTCCCTGAACCTTTCTTCTGCCCAGAGGTAAAAGGCTGTTTTTCCCCACTTTCTTTGGGCTCTATACCTGTCTCGCCACCACAGTAGACTCTATCAGTGATGTCACCCATGTGTGAGGACTGATTCCTGCTAATCCTGGAGAACACTTGCTACAGGTGAGTAACTATGCTTTCTATGCCTTTTGCTATCCTCTCCATGAATTTTACTGTTGTTGAGATGAGTTTTACAAATTTTTCATATGACTATCTTCTTTCCCAAACAATGCTCACAAAATGGCCCTTTGATCTCTCTGTGCATTCACTCTGTTTTCCAAGTTGAATTTTCAGTCTCATGTCTCAACTCTATGAATGAATATGAAAATAAGCATACACTTGTAGGACCGCAAGTCCCGGAAAAGTACCATCATCAGTCTCACCATTTCTTTGGCACTAATCCAAAATGCAATAGAAGGGAGTGAGACCAGAGAGTGGAGTGAGGGGAGTTGGGCCGCGGAGACTGCGTCCTGAGACTATCGGACTGACCCGGTGGAGGCGACGCTGTTGTTTTGAGATCAGGCAGGCACGCCCGGGACAGTCTTCTCCTTGTGGGGTCCTTGTGTTTCCTTTATATTTCCATACCGCTTCACGACCGCGGAGCGTGACCGCGGGGCGTGTCCTGAAGGGGCGTGTCTAAAGGGGCAGGTATGGCCCCTTAGACGCCCCTTCGACGCCAATTTGATGCTTTAAGAGTGGTGTTCTAGGCCCTTAACCGTAACGTCGTAGTGAAGTTGTTTTGTTACTTGCATGTGTTAATCCTCTCATAGATAAGTATTGGTATCTTTAATTTCTTTTTAGGTAATGGGTAAGAGGAAGGCTAAAGCAGGTAATAAAACCCCTGGGGCCGATACTGGAGGGTCTAAACTGGTTGGCCCTATGGATAAACATTTGGTTACTCTTCCTCCTCCCCTGGCTCAGTCCTCTCCTGATGGGGTCTCTTTGAGCCCCGATGGGAGATCTCCCCCTCCTTGCCCTGGGTCTGGCTTTCCTGCCCTTCCTATATCTTTGTCTGTGGCGGATAGTGATTTGAAAAGAGGGATGAGTCTGCCAATTCCAGTTCAATGTTTAACCTCTGAGGTTTGTTTAGAGCTTCCGGAGTTACCATCAGAAGCGGATGTAACCTTAAAGAATGTGTGGGGTGCTTTAAAGTGTATAGATTCAAAAGTATCTTTAAAATTCAATTCCCTTTGTACCTTCACCCAAGATGCTGTGGTAGTTTTGCAGCAATTGGATGAAAGAGTATCTTCTATTGATGTGGCTTTTTCTAAATTAGAATCCCAGGTGTCTCCTCTTCATTCGGCTAGTGTAGCCAGTATTAAGGATTCTTTGTTTTTACATTCGAAGTTGGAATCGCTGGAAAACTCTATAAGGATGTGTAATCTAAGGTTCTTAAATTTTCCTCAGTCCCCATTGTTGTCTGCTAAGATTCTATTTGATAAATATCTTAAAGAAATATTAGCTATATCAGATATTATTGAAGTTTCTCAGATTTATTATATCCCTTCATCCTTGAAAAAGGTTAACTTAGCGGAAGGCGAATTGGATGAGATAACTCCCTCTATTTCAAACCTTATTGCCTTTATTGAAGATTCTTTAGAGATTATTTCCCTACGGTCTACTCTGCTGGTCACCTTTCCTTCTGTGGTGACCAAGCAGCGTATACTTAAGGCATATTTTAGAGCTAAAGCTGTTAAGTTTTGTGGGCAGGTTGTCAATGTTTTCCCCGATGTATCGCGGGTCACCCAAATGTGACGGAGGCAGTTTTTATCCTTAAAGCCTCACGTGCTTGCGTTGGGTGCCACGTTTTTCTTAAGATTTCCCTGTAAGTGTGTCGTCAATTATGATGGCGCTTCTTTTATTTTTGTGGATGTAGTGCATTTGGAGAAATTTTTGACGGATATACTGGGCATAGATGGGGATAATGTAGTCTGATTGTAATCTTCCCCTTTAAGGTGTGGGCCATTTTTGTGGCTCAGGTTTCTATTATTGGAATTTCATTTTCTATTTAATTATCCAGTCTTGCTCCCATGATGTGGACTATATCATGTGTGTTATTTCTTTGTATTTGATGTATTGTTTTGGTTGGCTTTTTGGATTTTCTTCAAATTGTAACTGATCAAAAAAAAAAGAAAAAAAAATGCAATAGAAAAGAAGTACAAAAGAAAAATGGGGGGGGGGGGAGTGGTTCTTTCAAGATGGCGGCAGAGAGTTTGTGAGCAGGAATGCCTAAACGTAAAGGCAAAATTCCGGCTTTTCCCACGGAGCCCGTACCTGCCGTTTCTGGCCCAATGGATCGTTTTGTCCTGCTTAATGAGGAGCAAAGAGGGGAAATTCGGAGGGGCTTGGTAGCGCCGGCGGTGGAGGGCTCGGCTGCTCCCGCCCTTGAGATCTCGCTTTCCCCTGAGGATCGCTCACCTCCTGCAGTTCCGGGGCTGTTGGTATGCGCCTCAGAGCGTTGGTCTGCAGTCACGCCTGAGCAGGTGTCTCTTGAGATACCGGAGAGGGGCGCTTCGGAGGCAGCTGCCGATGGTCGGAAGACTGGGACTGAGACCCAGGTAGTAATTCCTGATGCTAAACAACGTTTCGAGGTTGATGTTCCCTGTGGTTTGGAGGCTGAGGCTGATAAGCGGAGGATGGTCTCCGGTGCTGCGGTGCCCGTGAGTTCTCCGGTGATTACGCTTGTGCGTCCAGCTAAGGTTACCCTTGAGAATATCTGGGAAGCTATAAGTCAGCTATCCCAGGTTATGAATCAGCAATTAACTCTTTCCTTCTCTACTTTAGCTAAAATGGAGAATAATGTAACTGTGTTGAATACTGAGTTTGTGGAAACGAAGAACCAGGTTGGGGCTTTGGATCAGACACTTATACAAGTTTCCGCTTTAACGGATTCGCTGATGAAAGATAACATCTTTTTGAAAGGGAAGTTAGAGACACTGGAGAATGCTACCCGTGCTTCCAACTTGCGGTTATTGAATTTTCCCATTATTTCTGCGGTAGCTCCGGTGGAACTTTTTAAAAAATATCTACAAGAGTCTCTAATGATCCCAGCAGAGCTGTTGCCTCTGGTTTCGAAGGCATATTATCTGCCTCTTGGTAAAAAGGAGGGGAAGTGTGAAGTTGGGGAGTTACAGATGGATTCGCTGGATGTTTCAGCATGGCTTCGATCCCCTCCAGATGAAGATTTCCACATTACTGGTGACTTTAGCGCTCTCCTCTGATAGAGACTGGCTTCTTAAAGTATATTTCAAAAACAGAAGTAATCTGTTTATGGGGAAGAGGATTTCTATCTTTCCCGATATCTCGAGGGACACCCAGAGAAGGCGTAAAGCCTTCCTTTTGTTAGAACCCGGAGTTCTTCGGTTAGGTGCTTCTTTTCTATTAAGATTCCCCTGTAAATGTATTGTACTGCATAATTCCCTTAAATATGTGTTCTTTCAGCCTGGGGATTTATCCACCTATATTAGTGCTCATATGTTAACGTCCTCCCCCACATAAGGTACTATAGTGACCTCTGTTTTCAAATGCTCCTCTGTCTTTGCCCTCATCTTTTTTGCCTGGGGAATAATGTTCTTCTGTGTATGATCTAGGGGGACCTCCTTCCCTAGTGACTTTTCTGTTTACTACTTCCCCCCAAAATGGGGACTATAGATGTTTCACTGTGTGGGTTTTGTGTGCTATAATTTCCTTTGTATATTACTAGGTGTACATCTTTTCTGTACAAGCATATTGCTTGATTGTTTGATGGATAATTGAGAAATAGAAAAAAAAAAAAAATAAAGAAAAAAAAAGAAAAGTGGGTCCCTTTAGTAAAGGACTGCACTTACCACATGAGAAGCAGCAAAACTAATGCATGTTAAGTGCAACCACTGTGCGCTGTCTGCGGTAGTCATGCTGAGCAAGCTCCTGGCATTTAGCACACAATTCGGCACCAGAACACACAACGCAATTAATCTGAGTGCAAGTAATGACAATCATAGAGGTATCTCTATATGCACACATGATGTCACGTTGCCACTGAACACGGGCCATTTACCCTCATGCTAGTGGCAATGTGCTCTCCGTGCCCACAGAAAGGATTAATTTTTTTTTATTTTTCTCATGTCCTTCAGCAAAAGTTAATTCCATGGCAAAATAATCAAGGAAATAGATACTTTGTTGTGATTATTCTCCTAGGTAAATAATGGGCCCAATATTCAAAGATATTTACATAGTTTGCAGGGTGGCAGAACCTCTTAGGCTGGTCCTGAATCTGCGTATTTAAATGCTGCTATTTAGACCTATGGCTGCTTCTACAAAATCAAACTGCCATCTCTTTTGTTTGTACTTCCTCTTCAAGCAACATTTTTATGAATCTATAATGCAATATTTCATCATAACATTACAAAATCACGTTATAATCTCTAACCAATGACTCAATCTCAATGACATGATTGGGGAAACCCTTCATCCATGGAAATAATCAATCACGTGAAAATTTAAACCAATGCATTTTCAATAAACTCCTTACAGTGTAATTATAAATAACAAATCCTGTGTGGCTATTACATGTTCAATGATGCAATCAAAGAGTTACTTCATCCAAAAAATAACCATAAAATGATCATTGACCAGTCCTTAGCAATAATTTTTGCAAGTTCTGTTATTTGGAACGAGTAAAAGGCATGATACTTTAAAAAAAATTACTCTCCATTGAATATATGTGTTCACTGCATAAGCTTGTAACGTATTAAGTTGGAATATTCATTTTTGTTCTAATGTGAGCAGTGCCTTACCACTATCCCCACCACGATTACTCACGTGTAATTGATCAAGCACACTGCACCACAAAGAGGAGAAATGTGCTAAGGCAACTTTTTTAGAGGAAAATTGGGCAAAACGGAAAACATCTTCCTGGCTGAGGACTGTGACATCAAGGAACTTGAACAGGAAGGCGTATATAACTATCTTGGAGTAGAGGAAGAAACAACAATCAAGTAGAAATTACTTAGAAAAAAAGATTTGTAAAGAATACTATAGGAGATTAAAATCATTATGTTTATTTATTTACATTCTCTTATATACCGTGCTATTCTGCATCAGTGCGGTTTACATTGAACAAACTGAAATTACATTGAACAGGGCATTATAACTTGGAGGTAACTATTTTACAGGGAACATGGGCTATGGAGGGTTAAGTGGCTTGCTCAAGACCACAAGGTGCACCTGTGGGACTAGAAACCCCAGTCCTTCTGGCCCAAGTTTGCTGTCCTCTAGTGGGATTTGAACCCCTGACCTTCTGGCCTGAAGTACCTTGCCCTAACCACTAGGCCACTCCTCCAATCAGCTGGCAATTCCTGTACTCTCATGCAGCTTTGGGATGTAGACTGGCCTCCTAAAGATCTTGAAAAACTGGATGTATAAACAAGAAAACTCCTCCATGCCCATGAGGTAATTTACAAGAATCAATCTATGCCAAGACTGTACATTCCTAGAGCTGAAGGAGAGCTAGGCCTCAGAGACTGACTACACATACAGAGCTATTATTGTAGGCCTCCAGGCCTACCTAACAGCATCATCAGATCCAAATATGCAAAAAGTGCTGAAATATGAAAATAAACATTCAGAATCTGTCTCCATCATCAAACATGGACAAGCGTTCCAACAACTGGAAGGAATGAGTGAGAATCCACAAGCACACATAGTAAAGGAAGCAGTAGGATTTGCAAAACAAGAGAAAACACTCTTCAAAGAAGAAGTGAAAACAAGTGGCAAATACACAAATACAGTGTTACTCCAGGAACCCTTTGTCGATCAACAACGGACACATGAATGGTTAAGGAGAGGAGAACTGAAACCGAAGGATGAGAGACTGTTAGTTACAACCCAGGACAGTAGATTATGGACGAGATAGTTTACAGCGAGCCTGAAAAAACTAGCAAAACAGACATATGTAGATTCTGCAAGAAAGAGCTGGCAACAGTGACTCACCTCATAGATGGCTGTGAAGTTCTGATGGCAGAAAATTTCTATACAGAAAATCACAACAAAGTAACATGCCTCATCCACTGGAAACTCTGTAAATACTACAGTATCACTGTGCCTGAAAAACAATGGGACCATGGCCCTAAGAGAATTACAGAGAATGAAGAGGATATGATCACCTGGGATACTCCCATTCCAACCAATAGAAAGCTGGATGCAAGAAAGCCAGACATAGTGGTAAAGGAGAAGAACACCAGAATGGCATTGATCATAGAGATATCAGTCCCAAGTGACTATTCTGTGAATCGTGTTGAGAGGTAGAAGATGTTCATGTACCAAGAAAGACAGAGACCAAGAAAATGTAGCAGAAAGATACCAAGTTATTGCCCGTGTTGGGTGCCACAGGCTTGATTAAGAAGAACTTCCAAGCACACCTTGATAAATTACCCATACATGTTACATCTTATGAACTCCAGAAGAAGGTTCTCTTTGGCAAGATGCAAGTACAACGTCGAGCATTAGCAGTAAATTTGAGAGACTGAGATCATACTCCACATAACCCTGGCTTTGAAGTGAGGTTCATGACTGTTATGGTATGCATGAAAACTAACCCATTTGGAGAAATTGCCTCGAGTGAAACTGTGGTCCATTTCCACATAATGTGAAATGAGCAGAGCTTCCATTTTTTTACACTTTAAACAGTACCTATGCTCTACCATCAACACTTGTGATGCAAGAGAAGTTTTGCCAATATACAATTTATACCAAGGAAATAAGATGATATAGATCACGGGCCTGATTTTCATTTGGGCGGTGCTTTGTGCCGCTTCGGCGTATAGCCCACCTACCGTCCATCTAACCTAGATTTTCAATGCTGGGGTCATATGCGGCCCCTGGCATTGAAAATCTGGTTCTTGCTGCACAACCGGAAGTCGCAGGAGCTAGCCAGGTAGCACTGATTTTTTATGCTACCTGGTTAGCTCCATCACCTTAAAAATAAGCAAGGGTTTTCCAAGCCTATTTTTAAGGCACTGAGAACTAACTGGGTAGCATCAAAAATCATTGCTATCCGGTTAGCCACTTCCTCCGCCCCCGCTCCGCCCCATAAAGCCCAATTTTAACCGCATAGCATCGGGGCGCATAAGGGACAAACCAGGGAATTCTCAAAGGCACTACCCATGTAGTTGCCTTTGAAAATTCCCTGCTAAGGCATTTACACGGGTAATTGGACAGTTATCCATTTAAATGCCACCCTACATATTTAGAATAAGTGGAACCCCATCCCAGATGGGGCATGTCTGGGCCATCTGGACGGCCCGAACAGATGGGACCATCAGCATCTGATTCTGCACCACAAGAGCAAGACATTCCTGTGGGTGCAGGATCGGGCACTGAGAGATGGCCCAGTGTGCCCCTGCATCACTGTGGGGATGTTCTCCCCACGGCACCTCCAGCCCACTGCTGTGGAGAAAACAGTTTCCCCACTGCACGGCCCCAGCAGGGGAATCCAAGGCCCGAATCGGGTGGCGGGGACTCACCTAGCTTGCCAAGGTTGCTGCTGGGGGGCTGGCCGACTGGCTGATCCAGAAGGGCAGCCAGCGCTTATTCCACCTCTGAGGTGACCTGAATTGCCCTGTACATCCGTGGGCCAGTCCCACCCATGCTCCGCCCACTGTTCGCCCCATCCCCCTCAGCATGCACAGCGGCTGTGCGTGCAGTGAGGCCAGGAAGCAGCATACGGTGCAGGAGGCTAGTGGGGCTGGACATCCCGCCAGGACATACAGTCCTACTATCCATCTTTCAGAATCAGGACCTTAGCCTTTTATCTTAAATTCTGACATAGTATTATGCGAAACAAAGCTTTTTTGGGATATGTGCTGGAAATGAAGGCTGTTATTTGAGATAAGTTTTATCGTAATGTACTTAAAAATTAAAAGTTAAAGATTGACATTAAAATGATTTTAAAAATGATTTAACTGGAGCATTCATTAGGGAGGCTTTTCTGACCAATGATTGCAATTTGTACCCCATATAAATGCTGTGGAAGATCGGCGTTGTAAAAATAAATTTCTAAAATCTTTTCCTCCTTTTTTCTATTTTTGTGCACTTAAAAGCAAATTATTAATTAGTGCATGAGTTGTTATAGATAATTTGCTTTATCCAAGATTGTTTATTAGATATCCATGCAAATGCCATTTTAGAACAGGGGCTTGTTAAATGTAAGGATGCTTGCAATGTTTACATTTCCTGGAGGTATGATGAGCATGAGAAGAGAGAGTGGTTTGGATGGGCCTACAATATAGATTCCCCATGTGGCTAGAAAAAATTACAGACTGGCATTTATTGCAGCTCAAATAAGTACCTGCTGGAAGGGGCGGCTTTCAATTCAGAGGTCTGCTCCCCCAATCCCTCCTGACCTTAATGCCCCTTGATCTTGATCCTTCCCCCTGATGGCCTGCTAAGCCAAATGATTCCTCGCCAACACATCTGATTCCCCCTCAGCATGAAGACCCCCATCCATCTCCTCAGGCAACAATGACACCCCCAGGCCTACACAGAAGACCTCCCAGCCTCCAACCTTATATCTGGCAGGAGTCCTCCATGTCACGTGGAAGTAGGCGCGATCCCCAGTTCTTCCTGTTCTTATAGCCAGAATGACCCTAGGGGCATGTTCTATGGGCCATTGCAGCACTTAAGGAACGTTAACATGCCCCTAGTGAACAATGCTGGGGATGCCTTTCTTCCAAGAGATGTTAATGCTGCTTTCCCAGCCCGGGGAACAGAAGGATCTAGGAAATGAACTCAGGTCCTCTGAATGGCAACTTGCAGCATGGCCAATGAACCCCCAGTCAGACTGCAGTACTACTCTTAAGGACTTTGCATCATAAAAAATCATCTGGTCCATCTCAGGCAAGGTTATGTGATTTTGTACTTTCTGGTCCTGTGATGTCATCTGTAAGAACACAAATATTTAAGGATAGTCTAACTTGGAATCACACCAATGTACAATTGTTTGGAGCCAGTCCAAGGGTTTGCAAGAAACCTAAACTTATATTTCTAGTGAGCATTGTATCAGTCAACCTATCTACTCATCTTGCCTTGACAATCCTTTTTTGTCATAAGCAGTTTTTAGCAGAGACTCCCTAATTTGCTCATGAAGTGTTTCTTCCTCTGCATAAAACATGAAATTGTCAAATACAGAGGCCTACACAGTTCAGTGCAACCAGTCTAATCCATTCATTCTTGCATTTATCTCCCTGAATTTGAAATCTACTTTCTATGCAGGTTGTCACATAGGGTTGACACATGTCACAAAATGCTTTTACATATTGAGACGATGCATAACCATC
Organism: Ichthyophis bannanicus; assembly: GCA_033557465.1. Lineage (NCBI taxonomy): Eukaryota > Metazoa > Chordata > Amphibia > Gymnophiona > Ichthyophiidae > Ichthyophis > Ichthyophis bannanicus. Next base: position 1,316,967,485 of record CM066031.1, read on the forward strand.
AGGCATAGCATAAAGTAGAATTATTCATATAAAATATTGCTCTTCATGCTTGCTTGTTTTGCTTGATTCATTTTCATAATTGCTGAATAACAGGCAACATTCATTCAGCTACTATACTATGGATTGCTAGACAGAAAGAAAACGGAAACAAGTAACACAGCACACAAAGAGAGAATGAGAGGTCCCTCTAGCTTGTGTTACAGTTTTAGTTTTAAATATACAAATATACAATGGGCCCGATTCTATTCACAATGACCCGGATGTACAAAGGAGATCGCGATTCTGATCCTGCGAGTTACGTCCAGCCTTGCGGGATCAGAATCGTGAACAGCACTGTACGTGCAGGCCAGGACTGCGATTCAGTCGCGGTCTGCACGTACAGTGCTAGCCCAGCTAACTCAGACAGGGCTTTTAAATGGAGCTGCGGTGCCATGGCGTCCCGTTGCATGGCACCGCGGCTCCATTTAAAAGCTGTGATGCCGGCTGCTGCCCCAAAAAGTTAATTCTTGCAGCCCGACCCCTGATCTGGCCTCCTAAGGCCAGGGTCGGGCTGCAGGGGATTAACTTTGTCCCCCCCCCCCCACCCCTTCCACGCCCCGAATTGAAAAAAAAAAGTCCAGGGTGGAATAACCTCCCTGGCCAATTCACCGGCCCTAGACATACAGGGCCAACATTAGAATCGGCCCTGTATGTCCAGGGCTGGCGACCGCCTATTGCCCGCCCACTCTCCGCCCCTGGGCCACCTCTTCCCCATCCCTGACTAACTTTCCTGCACAACCAGCGGGGAAGTTATTTGGAGGCCTGCAGCTGCAAGAATAGCCGTTGGGCTATCCATGGTTTGGAATAACCCCCAATGTGTATAAATTGCCAGCATTTTGAAACTAGAAGGGCTACTAAATGCTAACTAATGGGTGTAATATTCAATAATATTCAGCAATAAAGGACTTCAGGATTGGTATGCATTTGGTAAACTTTGAATGATATGTGTCTAAAGATAACCGTTTATAATATGAACTCCAAAATAAGTGTGCACAACTTTAGCGGCCCTTTTTCCTTGTATAATTCTACCATAGTGCTCTCTAGACTTGTACCTTTGAAGTGGCATTTTAGAAAGGGTATCCGAATGCAGTCTGGGATGTCCAGGGCAGAATGTGCAGAAAAACAGTGGGAACATATATGATTCACCCCGATTTTAGAAACATAGACATCCCATTTAGGCATCCCTACTATAAAACCAGGGGGTGGGGATGTCCATCTCAGGCAAGATTATATGCCAGGATGTCCAGCATTATGACAAAATGAAAACACGAGTCTCCATTTCCCATCAGTGTTCATTGTTTCTATAGAGGAAAGGCGGGATAGAGGTGATATGATTGAGATGTTTAAATACCTCCGTGGCATAAATGTTCAGGGGGAGAGCCTCTTTCAATTGAAAGCAAGTTCTGCTACGAGGGGACATGGGATGAGGGTGAAAGGGGATAGATTCAGGAGTGATATGCGGAAATATTTCTTTACGGAAAGAGTGGTGGATCCGTGGAATAGTCTCCCAGTGGAGGTGGTAGAGATGAGGACAGTAACTGAATTCAAAAAAGCATGGGACAAACACAGAGGATCTCTAAAGGTAAAAAGGGGACTGTTGTAGTTGTTATGGAAGGACAGACTAGATAGGCCATGTGGTCTTTTTCTGTCGTCATATTTCTATGTTTCTATGTTTCTATGTCAAAAGGGAATATGATTATACCTCCTTCTCCACACCCTCCACACATTTGCCAGACAAAAAGAGCACTTTTCAGATGCCTATCCATGCCTAAAGCAGGTATAGCCTTTGAAGTTGCTCAGGACATCCAGAATATTTCTGAAATCAAGCAAAACAGTCTTACGCCGCAGGACATCATCCAAGTCCACACCTAATCTATGTCGCCATCCAGCAAAGAAAGTTGCCCCAAGAGGTATGCTGCACCCGCTCCCGCAACCTGAACTGTGCCCTCATTAATGCACGTTCGATTAGGAATAAATGGCCTGCAGTAGCGGATCTAATCTCTACCCATGACCTAGACATCCTCCTTATCACCGAGACGTGGCTGTCCACGTCTGACGCAATCATCCTACACAAATTTGTCCCTACAAACTTCGCCATCCACCCCTGCTACAGATCTGAAAGAAGAGGCGGAGGAGTACTCATTCTAACAAAGCAGGAACTACAATACCAGATCACATCAACCAGCAGTACCCCAAACCTAGACTCCATCACTATCTCGAACAAGTACAGCAACATCAGTCTTATCTACAGGGCCCCATCACCAGCCCCAGATGATCTATCCACCATCATCGATTCTGCTGGAAACCCTCAAAACCCACGTGCCCAAAACTGGGTTATGGGAGACTTTAACCTCCCCTCGCTTTAGGACAATCTCGCCGACGCCTTCACAGAAGCACTTTCTGAGTTAGGCTATATCCAAATAGTAAACTCCCCCACACATGTAAAAGGTAACAAACTTGACCTAATATTCGCCCCTAGAAATATAATCGACGCCATTCTCGAGAAAAACCTCACTGTCAGCCCTGTACCATGGTCCGACCACAGCCTGATATTATTTCAGATACCATCACAACAATTACAAAACATTAACCAGGCAACAAATGAACCCACTGTCTCCTTTGCAAAGCAGTTTCGGCAATTCAACATGGAGGACACCATGGTTAAAATTCAGCCACTCCAAAACCCTCCACATCAATGCCTGGATGACATGATTACTTCATGGAACTCTTGCCTCGATGCAGAAGCCAAAACAGCCATCACTAAAAAGTGGCAAGAAAAAGGAAAAATGCGCCGTGGTTCTCTCCCGAACTCCAAACATCACTACTTAAGCTAAGGAAGCTCAAAAGATCATGGCGGCGATCCCGATCAACCGAGAAACTAGTAATGTACAACGAACACCTAAAAAGACACCGAGCAGACGTAACATCCAGAATGAAACAATTCCATGCAGAGTTACTACAACGCTCGTTAAACAAACCTCACGAGCTCTTCAGCCTAGTCAAGACCTTAGCAAAAGAGCCCTCTTCCACACAAACAAACCTCCCTAACCCCCAGGAATACGCGGACTTCCTTCACACCAAGGCAAACCAGTTAAACACAATGACCACACACAATGCTCCCCTAACAACCCCACCATGTACAGCAACTACTGTCACCAAACATTCCATCACTGAGTTCTCTGCACCATCTGCAAGATACATACAAGATATCATCTCTTCCATAAACACTACCACAGCACCGAACGACCCATGTCCGGCATCTTGGATAAAATCCCTGCGGACCGAACTCAGCCCTTTCCTCTCAAAACTCATTAGTCTATCCTTCTCAACAGGGACATTCCCCAAAAGTCTAAAACAGACAGCTATAAGACCATTACTAAAGAATAGCAAATTAGACCCAGCACGGATGGACTCTTACATGCCCATATCAAGTATCCCGCTTCTGGCGAAAATCATTGAGAAGGTTGTTCAACAGCAACTCAACCATCATATCGAAACAAGTGCTCCCCTCGACCCTTGCCAACATGGATTTCGCGAATCGCATGGTGTCGAAACCCTCCTGACCACATTATTCAACACACTCACCTTTGGATTGGACAACATCAAACAAGGGTTCGCTCTGATCTTTCTTTACTTTTTATGGTATAAAGGTGTTGTGTTTTGTTTTATTCTTTCATAGTTTTTACGTTTTCTGTGCCGCAATTTGTGCAGCTCGGTGAGCCTTGTAAAAAGTAAGTAGGTTGAAGGACTTTTTATTTGGTTTTTAGTTAGCCTGTTACATTGTTAATGGTTATGTTTGGTTTTTGATACAGTTGTAAAGAGGAAATATCTACAGCTTTGACCAATAAGGTATTATTTGATGAGTATTTGGAGTTGGCTGTCATCACAATGGGTATGGTTGTTCTTTGGTTTGAAGCACCTTTTTGGCATATACTGTGAAAGGTTTCTATTTGACTTTTTTAAGTTACCCTTTTAGAATGTCAATAATTATATTGATGCACATGTGGTTCCCTTCTCTTCTTCTCTTCTTCTTTTGGTTCACGGTCAATGTACCTGTTTGACTCAATTCCTTTTTGCCCTTGCTTCAGTCTTTCTTATTTTATTTATATAGCGTTCCAACCCATTTTTGGTATTTACCATATAAATGTTTATTTATATAGTGATTGATTGATTATGATTTTAATTATTATTTTTTAAGGTATATTTTATTATGTATTTTTTGCCCTTGCCTCAGTCTTTCTTATTTTATTTATATAGCGTTCCAACCCATTTTTGATATTACCATATAAATGTTTTTTTATATAGTGTTTGATTCATTATGATTTTAATTATCATTTTTTAATACATGTTTTATTATATTATATATATTTGAGTGTATTTATTGAATGTTTCTGTTTTTAGTTGCCCTGTACCCCTGATGAAGTTTTGTTAAACGAAACACGGCCTGTGTCGGGTGGGCACCATCTATTGGTTTGTGAATAAATGCCTCTTTTTAATATTATATGATTGTCTTGTTCTATCCTTGGACACATCACGTTACTATTCAACATTTACATGCAGCCCATATGCAATCTCATCAAATCCTTCAACATTAACTGCCTAATTTACGCCGAAGATGTTCTCCTCTTTATGCCTTTCCTATTAGACAAACCAGATCTCACGCCCCTCTCTGCCTGTTTCGATGCGGTCTCAGATTGGTTACATGCACAGAAACTAAGAATAAACTTTAAAAAGACAGAGGTCCTTTTCATCGCTAGAAATTCATCATTCATTCCACCTAGCTCCCTGAAGGCCAGGGATGCGGAACTCATACGCAAAACATCAATTCGGTATCTTGGAGTCATCCTTGATCAAAAACTCAACATGAAGGCCCAGATAAGCAATATGGTAAAATCAGTATACAACAAAATCAGAACTCTTCGCCACCTGAGACAGCTACTGGAACCCGAAGATTTTCAGACAGTATACCAAGCCCTAGTGATTCCGCATTTCGATTATGTGAACGCCATATTACACGGCCTTCCAAAAGCCACAATAAACCCACTGCAACTTGCCATGAATGCAGCCGCCAGAATTCTTCATGGTGCATCAAGGAGGGAGCATATAACACCAATACTAAAGAACCTGCACTGGCTTCCAATCCAAAGCAGGATCACGTTTAAGGTGATGTCCTTGACATTCAAAGCCATAAATAATTGCTCCTCTACATCAGTCTTCGACCTCATCCAAATGACACCCTCCAACAGAGCAAGAAGATCAGCTGCTATAAATACCTTAACCCTACCAAGTCAGCTCACAAAATGTTCACAAGCAGCCAGGTCCAGAGCGTTCTCACTTTACGCACCTACATGTTGGAATGCATTACCCCCAGCTATCAGAGCTATCAAGGACATCCCACAATTTAAGAAGGCACTCAAACATCATCTCTATCTACAATACTACACTGATCAGGATCACGATCCACAGCAAACCACTCCCAGTACCGTATATAGGCAACCCGCGAATAACAACCGCAAAAGATCGAAACCTAGCCCGCCAAACTCAGATCCCCCAGACCTGGATCTCCCTGACAAATAGCGTCTCCTTCACCCTAATGTCAGCTAACACGCAGTCGAAACAATAGCTACTGTCATGATGTGGGTATCAATAAAGAGGCAAACTTGAAAAGAAACCCTGTTTCTTTTAGGAATCTAGATGTGCAGTTACTTCCAGGCACAGCTAGAGGGAGCAGGAATGACCATACAGGAGCTAATGAGCCTAAGAGGGCTAATGATTTGCACCTGGGAATGACCCCGGAAGTCTTGAAGGAAAGATTCCTTTATAAGCCAGAGCTGAATGCCAGCAAGGCAGAGCAAGCAGAGAAAGGAGCAGAGAAGGACCGAGGAAGGAACAGAGACAGAGGAACGTCTTCACAAGGAGGAACAGCTCTATTGAGAGGATCAGCTCCAAGAGAAGGAGTAAGTGAAAGAATCCTATGTGAGCAAGCCCAAAGGAACAGAGTTCACAAAGGTGAAGTTCAGAAGGGCCAGGCTAAGCGTGCAGCTGTTCAAGGGAAGTTTGTTAGAGCAAGCACTGAAGCTAGAGTGTGTGCCACTCCCTGTTCTCACAGCGTTCCTGACTCAAGAGCAGAGAGACATAAGCAAAGAACCAGAGAGAACGGTTTGGAGGAAAGCTTGCAGTCTCTGGGAAATACTAACCAAGTTTTACCAGGCAAGAAAGGAAAAGCACTTTCTGACAAAACTAAGTTCTTACCAAGGGAGAAAAGGGAATCCACATCAGGTTTTACCAAACTGCCAGAAAGCACAGCCTTGCCTAAAGCTTACAGGCAGAGAACCTGTTACAGGAGGAAAGTTTCTGAAAGAGAAAACTCCACGGATTCAAACCAGCCAGACTCCAGGTAGGAAAGCTTTATTGATGATACTAAATGCTTGAGTCCTAAAGGCCCTGTCAAAACAAATGCTCACTCTGTAAAGAAGAAGAAACCAGAGTGGTTTCAGAAAATCCCTAAAGCACTTAGAACACAGTGGTATTGGAGACAAGACCCTAGAGACATTTCACACAGACCTGTATCAGACAGGGACAGTGATTATTCCAATAATGAATATAGTGATGAAGAATCCATGGAAATAGAATGTATAAATACTGTTCCCATTTCTCAACCTGAACAGATGGACTGTGATTTATGCATGGCCTCGTGCCAGGAGTCTGTAGCCACTGTGTAACTTAGAAGAAGTTTGTAGAATTCTTATGCTGTTGGAATGGACTGAATTCCTCTGATCAAGCCTTGCATTAATTGTGAAGTTTAACAATTAAGCAGATGATTTGAATGCTGGTACCTTTTGGAACAAAGGACTTTCTGTTTGATTATCAATGTCTTATTTGAACCCTTGCACTGATGGGGAATAAAAGCCTTGTTTTCCCTACACATGGTTTCGTTAATGAGTTCTCTTAGGAAGCTGGAATAAGTAAGAACATTTTCTACGTCAAATGAACCTTACATTCCCTTTGGCTCCCTAAAATAATCTTTGCCGTTAAGCAGGCCCATAATTCTAATGGCGTAGGGGGCACGCCCGGCGACACTACACACCTTAGTAATTCATGAACATATGTTGTACTACCTGTATATAACTGTATATAGTGTGATGTAGCAAGCCCTTCTGGCCCAGCAGAGAAGCTAGGAAACCAGGTAGAGAATGCAGGGTTGAGGGATAAACAAAGACACATGGCTACTAGTTGCCGGGGAAACAAAACACAAGAGAAGGAAACACGCCCCTGCTATCAATATAGCCAGGAGTCACGGGGGAAGTTTGAACACCTGCTAGGGGGCGGGACTAGGCCCTACCCAGAAGGGCAGTCTCATAAGGAGACTCCAGCAGGCAGAAAGGGAGAGGAGAGAGAGGAAAGCAGATGCCCAGTCAGGAGGTGGGCAGAGTTTTCAGCCGACGGGAGGTCAGAGGCTTTGGTGGATAATTATAGGAGAAGCAGACCAGAACAGCTGAAGCACTCACAGCCTTACAAGCAGCCCAAAAAGCAGTTGGGAACTGTTTCCCCCCCCCGGTTTAACAGGGAACCAACCGGTACATGGGAACTTCAGAGGAAGGCCTCAAAAGCCAGGTCCCCAGGTAAGCCTAAGGGCTGGGATTACCCGAATCCGTGTGGAGGTAACAGCCTGGAAAATTGGGGCTATGATAATGGCTTTAGGCCCTATTTAAACCCTGTGTGCATTGACGGGCTCAGGGTTGGAAGACAGGGCGCGGCCCTGGAAGGCCTGGGCCAAACTAATGCTAATTCAGAGGTGGAATTGATGGATACAGAACCACCTTGCATAAATTATCCTACAGAGGAGATGGACTGTACAACAATTTCTTCTGAACAAATTATATCTTTGCTTTAAACTTTGTGGTGAAAGGAATACAGGCTGGCTGTGAAGGAACAGAGCTGTATTAACCATGTGCTGAAGCTCTAATTGCTGGAAAGAGAAAACTGTTTGTTTTGCTGAGGAAAGCTATATTTACTTTGTCCTTTTTTTCTGCTAAAGAGCAGCTAATTTGTGTTCATCTTTTGTCCTTGTGAAAGTCCAACCCCGGGAGGGGAAATAAATCCCTTTACTTATAACCACTTTGAGTCACACTACTCTTCTTTTAAAACTGATGGTAAAAACTACACTTCCCAACAAGCACTGCTCCAGGAAGTGAAAGGCCCTTGGTTTAAAGAAGGACTTAACCTCCTTAACCCCTACCTACGGGTACTGGCAAGGGGAGGCATGACAATGGAGTAGTAGTTCGGATTTTACTTGGATTTAAAGAACACCTGGAGGGCTAAGAGTCCAGCAGCAAGGAACAGCTGATAACCAGGAGGATCCGGTGTTCGGCTGACTACCGGTCAGACAAAGAAAACTACTTTCTCAGTGTTTGACTCTACACTGAGCCCAGGTAAAAGGCACTAGGCATAAGTGTAGAGGGATAAAGAGAGAAGTAGTGTACAGCCGTAGTGCACAGCAGTAGTGCACAAGTGGGAAAAAAAAAAAAGAGGAAAAGGAATTTTTTTTTGTGTGGACCGCACTTGGGCTTTTCTTGTGTCTTTTCAGGTACAGGAGCAGCTGCCATGGATCCCCAAGAGATGTTACGCTGGATGTCTCTCCAGTGGGATAAACAGCTGGAACTGACCCGCAGAGTCCAGGATCAAGCCATGGCTACTATCATGGAGCAACAAAAGCCAATGAAAGAACTGATGGAACTGTTGGTAAAGAACAACAGGAGCCAGCAAGAGACTTGCCCGAATATACCCATGGGATAGGACTGTTGGGGGGGAATGTCTTTAAGCTGGGACAGTTGTCTTCAACAGATAACATAGATGAGTATGTGGACGCCTTTGAGCGCCTGGCAGAGGCTATGAAGCTGCCTAAGGAGCGATGGGCTCTCAGATTCGCCATGTCCCTATCTGGGGAAGCCTTATTAGCCTACAAGTCAATGCCTGTTGCATTAACAAACAACTATGAGGCTATTAAAGATGTGGTGAGGGATAGGCTTGGCTTAACACCTTCATTCTATAGGCGCCAATTCAGGAAGGCCGCGTTGAGGCCTGGAGAAACTCCAAAAGGGCTATACTATAGAATGAAAGGGTTGGCATGGAAATGGATGAAACCGGAGCATAGAACGGTGGAGTCCATAATGGATGAAATAATATTGGAGCAATATTTAGAAGCAATACCAATGGAAATTAAAACCTTCCTTATGCTGCAGGATTGCAAAACTGCAGAGGAAGCAGCATGTATGACGGAGCGGTATTTTGAAGCTGAGTTTAGCAAAGCTCCAAAATCTAGCGCTCCAGGTGCAGCAATGGCTGGTACTATGAGTAAGAATGTACCGTATAAAGTATATGATGAAAATGTTTCTATGTCCAGCATGAAGGAAAAATGTTTTAAATGTGGGGGCATAGGGCATTTTAAAAGGGAATGTGATGCATGCAGAGTATTGGTAGCCGGTATTGGAAGGAAAGGCCAATCAGGATTTTTGCTCCCGGTACAAGTGGAAGGTGTAAAAACCCAGGCACTGCTCGACTCTGGAGCGGAACAGAGCATGATCTCCCAACGGCTCTGGGAGGCCATACAAGCTCAGTCCTCACCAGGTCAAGCAGTGGGACAAGTAAGGGTGCAATGTGTGCACGGGTCTACCTCCTACTATCCAGTTTATACCCTGGCTATAGATGGGTTAGCCGCACGAAGGAAAGTGAAGATGGCCATCATACCCCAGCTATTGTACGATGTCATCCTAGGGAATGATTGGCCCCTATTTTCACAGGGAGTGGGAAGGGGTGTAAAAGAAAAAGTAGGTTGCATCTCCACTCGTTCCCAAGCAAGAACCCCTCAGGAGGATAATGGTTCTGATGGGGAGATAGCGGGTCCATCCCGAGAAAGGGAGGATTCCCCAGAGTCTGAAAGGGTACAGGGAGGGGAAAGGATAGACCCACTGCCCGCTCAGACAGACCTCTTTGGCGCCCCCTCTCACAAGGTGCGGAAAGGAAAGGCAACCCGAAAGCAGGAAAGGCAGCGTAGAACCCAAGGAAGGGCAGGGTTGGAAGCCGGGGAGGGGCTACCCTGGGTACCCGAGGAATTGGTAAGGAAATTCCCTTCCTTCCCTGGAGAACAAAAAGCGGATCCCGCTTTAAAACGGGCCTTTACCTACGCCCAGGAACAGAGAGACACTCTACCCCGTTTCATACTAGAAGATGATATTCTATACAGGGAGAGTAACAACCCACTTACAGGGGAAGTCAGGAAACAATTGGTGGTACCAACCACATTCAAAGCCATAGTACTGAGACTTGCCCACGACCACCCAATGGGAGCCCATAAGGGAATTCAGGGGACCTTGGACCAGGTTCTAGCCCGCTTCTTTTGGCCAGGGGTCTTCAGGGAAACTTCCCGATATTGCGAGGCATGCCCCGCTTGCCAAAGGGTTAGTGCGTCCAAGCCCAAAGCAGTACCAATGATATCTACACCGGCCATATCCACGCCAATACGTCGAATGGCTATGGATATTATAGGGCCGCTTGATAGGACTCCCCGGGGCTTTCGATACGTGCTGGTAATTATGGATCAGGCAACACGCTTCCCCTGGGCCATACCTCTCAGGAGCACATCAGCCAGGACAATAGCCCTCGAGCTCATCAAGCTATTTTGCGAGGTCGGCTTCCCACAAGAGATGGTGACCGACCAGGGAAGTAATTTTATGTCGAGGTATCTGGCCACTGTGTGGGATGCCTTCGGCATCCACCATGTACGCATGGCAGCATACCACCCCCAGGCTAACGGTATGGTCGAGCGTATGAACCAAACTATTAAGCAGATGCTTAGGCGAGGTTTGAAGGGACAGACATCCGAGTGGGATACGCTATTACCATTTGTATTATATGCGTGCAGGGAATGCGTACAGGCGTCCCTGGGAGCGTCCCCCTACGAATTACTATACGGGAGAGCCCCCAGAGGGGTTCTCGATATATTGAGGGAACAGTGGGTGGAGCCCGACAGAGAAGATACGGAGGTACCCCAGTTCTTGAGAGACCTGAGGAAGCGTTTAGAAAGAACGTCTCAGATTTCCCTGGAAAACTTGCAGGCTAGTCAAAGAAAACAAAAAGGGTACTACGATAGGGGAACAAAGCCTCGCCAATTAGAGGTGGGGGATAAAGTAGTCATCATGGTAGCTGAGGTAGGCCCCAAATTCGAGTCAAGGTGGAAGGGACCCTGTACAATAGTGAAGAGGGTGGGCCCGGTGTCGTACCTTGTTGAAAATAGTAGGGGTAGGCGTCAAACCTACCATGTTAATGTTCTGAAACCGTGGAAAGAAAGAATAGCAACAGTAGAACTTGCCAGTACAGAGCATCGCGGGTGCCCCAGAAGATGGATTACATGCTGTCCGTCACATGTTCCGGCAGCAAGTAATATTCTAAGTGGGGGGATATGTGATGTAGCAAGCCCTTCTGGCCCAGCAGAGAAGCTAGGAAACCAGGTAGAGAATGCAGGGTTGAGGGATAAACAAAGACACATGGCTACTAGTTGCCGGGGAAACAAAACACAAGAGAAGGAAACACGCCCCTGCTATCAATATAGCCAGGAGTCACGGGGAAGTTTGAACACCTGCTAGGGGGCGGGACTAGGCCCTACCCAGAAGGGCAGTCTCATAAGGAGACTCCAGCAGGCAGAAAGGGAGAGGAGAGAGAGGAAAGCAGATGCCCAGTCAGGAGGTGGGCAGAGTTTTCAGCCGACGGGAGGTCAGAGGCTTTGGTGGATAATTATAGGAGAAGCAGACCAGAACAGCTGAAGCACTCACAGCCTTACAAGCAGCCCAAAAAGCAGTTGGGAACTGTTTCCCCCCCGGTTTAACAGGGAACCAACCGGTACATGGGAACTTCAGAGGAAGGCCTCAAAAGCCAGGTCCCCAGGTAAGCCTAAGGGCTGGGATTACCCGAATCCGTGTGGAGGTAACAGCCTGGAAAATTGGGGCTATGATAATGGCTTTAGGCCCTATTTAAACCCTGTGTGCATTGACGGGCTCAGGGTTGGAAGACAGGGTGCGGCCCTGGAAGGCCTGGGCCAAACTAATGCTAATTCAGAGGTGGAATTGATGGATACAGAACCACCTTGCATAAATTATCCTACAGAGGAGATGGACTGTACAACAATTTCTTCTGAACAAATTATATCTTTGCTTTAAACTTTGTGGTGAAAGGAATACAGGCTGGCTGTGAAGGAACAGAGCTGTATTAACCATGTGCTGAAGCTCTAATTGCTGGAAAGAGAAAACTGTTTGTTTTGCTGAGGAAAGCTATATTTACTTTGTCCTTTTTTTCTGCTAAAGAGCAGCTAATTTGTGTTCATCTTTTGTCCTTGTGAAAGTCCAACCCCGGGAGGGGAAATAAATCCCTTTACTTATAACCACTTTGAGTCACACTACTCTTCTTTTAAAACTGATGGTAAAAACTACACTTCCCAACAAGCACTGCTCCAGGAAGTGAAAGGCCCTTGGTTTAAAGAAGGACTTAACCTCCTTAACCCCTACCTACGGGTACTGGCAAGGGGAGGCACGACAATAGTTACCCTGTTCTGTTCTAAATTTATCTAGTTACCCTATTTATCTATATTTAGTTACATTGTTATAGCTGTACTTTATAACTGTTATATTGTAAGTCCAGTACAGACATTCTGCACTGAACAGTTTCGTTCGATGTAAACCGCACTGATACTGAAGAGCGCGGTATATAAAAAAGTTAAATAAATAAATAAATAAAAAACATCCAAGTTCTTGAGAAAGCCCCACTATGTCCCTGTTTTGATTGGATGTCCTCGCACTGGGGATGTCCGCAGACCCATCTTCTAAAATGGTTCCAGGAATGTCTCTGTGCTTTGGACATCCAGGGCCGTACTGAGTGTAAATCGCGCCCTGTGCAACTTGCACTTCGGATATGCGCCCCACCCACCCCCCCGCGGCGGGACAGAAGAGGCGCGCCCGATGTGCAAGTCACCGGCATGCTAAGCAAATCTGTCCCTCCCTGCAAGAACAGGGAGGGGCAGATATGCTTAGCATGCCAGCGAGAAGGCTTAAGGGGCGCATTTTAGTTGTCTTCCATTGCCTGCCGCCACTGAGAGAAGAAAAAGTGGCTGCGGCAGGCAACGGCAGACAGCTAAAATGCCCCCTTAAGCCTTTGCGCCCTGTGGACATCTCAATGCCCATTTTCAGAATCCAAAGCACTAACAGAGTTTCTAAAATAACCCTCTTGATTTCTTTGAGCTAGAAACCTTATCTACTCAATTTATTACTGTGATGAACAGACAATTGCTCTGTCTGTGGAAGTACGTTTATCAAAAACGTATTTTCTAGATTCTGTCTGCAATCTTTATAATTAGCATAGTCATTTACTCCTCACATATGATCTTTTCTCTCCTTTACAAAATCACTTAAAAACTGTTTTATTAAATGATGACTTCATAATACTGATTGTTAAAATATAAAGTTAACAGGCATAATATGACCATAACGTTCAAAACAGTTCAGTCTGCACTCAAGCTAGGTAAATGTGAGCCTGGTGTGAGTTTTGGGAGCCGAAGCAATTCGTAGATTTATCTGAGTTACATAGGAAAAATCTATTAAATTCTTTTGCAATGGATCTCAAGGAAACATTTTTATGCTGCAATCTTCAAAGCAACAGTTCTTTGTCCAATATGTGTATTCTAGCAGATTTCCTTAGATCTACTGTGCACGTTGTTAATGACTGCTCTATTTGTTCAAACAAAGGTTAGCAGATTCAACAAACCAGTGGCTTTTCTGAGAAAAATGAATTCGTTTCTGAACCTCTTTTAGATATGTTTATACAATCTTATATTTGACATCTGAATTAAGCCTGTAGGGCAGACTCTCCAGGAACGTCTGAAATAGTTCAAATTGAGTCAACAGTCCTACATGGATTAAGGTGGAAATGAATAAATATAGTAATTACAATTTTCATCCTGGAGATGTTTTTATAGCAGGAGGGTGGCAAGATAGTCTCTATTCAGAGCATAAAGGTGTAGAATGGAATTAAAAGTAAAGATTGAGGGGACTAGTTACTAAAAAGGTTAATGCACATTAATTCACCGTAACACGTTTACTTTAGTGCAGGTCCCATGGTTATTCAATGGGATCTAGTTACTAATAATGCCCATTGGTGAATTAACATGTGTTAATGTTAGAACACCTTAGTAACTAAACCTTTGTTGCTGTTAACTGCCATTGAATTGATGCTAACTCATGGTGACCCTCTGAATAGTTGTTTTCTGTTAGTAGGCTTATTGTTGAAAGAATGGCATCCATAGCTGCTGTTATTGCATTGACCCATTGCATTCCTGGCTTTCTTCTTTTGCACTGACCTTCAACCTTTCCAAGCATAATTTATTTCTCAAATGATCTCTCTCGAAGGTCACCATGAAAAAGGAAGGCCAGCAATGTGATGATGCACATTGCATGATGTGTCCAAAATATGAAAGTCAACGTTCTGTTATCTGAGCTTTTAAAGATTGATCTCCTGTAGTAGTGACTGATTTGTTCTTTGGGTAGTCCATGCTATACAGTATTCTTTGCCATCACCATAATTTGAAGCCTTCGATTATCTTCCTGTCTTTCTTCTCCGCTGTCCAACTTTTGCATCCATGTGACATTATTGAAAATACCATGGCTTGGACAAGTCGAATCTTTGTGTGCAGAAATACATCTTATCCAGGTTATTCATAGTTGTTCTGCCAAGAATAATATGTCATCCGATTTCTTGAGTGGCTACTGTTTCTTTATTGATTATTGATCCAAGCAGGTTAAAGTTGTCTACTTTTCTATTTCTTCTCCATCAAGGATGAAATTATTGATTTTGCCAGTTGTAAGGATCTTTGTCTTCTTCATGTTAAGATGCAGATGTTCCTTGATCTTGATAAGCAGATGTTTCAGATTATCTTCACTTTCAGCCAATAATGTGGTATCGACAGCATAGTGAAGGCTGTTGATGAGTCTTATAACAATCGTTACATCTCAGTTTTCTTCATACAGTCCTGCTTCTCTGGCGACTACATGTAGGTTCAACAGGAATGGGGAAATATGCATCCTAGATATACACTTTTCCAATTCTAAACCATTCTGTTTCTCCTTGTTCTGTTCAAATTGTTTCTTCTTGATCAATGTAAAGGTTGAGTATGAGAACAAATAGGTGTTCTGGTAGACCTGTGCTTCTTAATGTAGCCCAGAGTTTTTCATGATTTATGCAATCATAGGCCTTGTTGTAATTAGTGAAGCAGATGTAGTTATCCTTTTGATATCTTTTTTTTTTGTCTTTTCAAGAATCCATCTCACATCTGCTAAGGGCTAGCAAAGCGAGACAGGTGCCATTTTGGAAGGAGCCGGAGATGGGGGCAGGAGCAGCTATCTGGGAGGTCCAATTGTCTAGTTGGGATGATCAATGCTGGGCTTGGGGGGGGGGGGCAGACAGCCTAACACTAGAGGTTGGGTGTTGTCCAGAGTGTTGGGGTTTTGAAGGAGGGATTTGCAGAGACATGTGCTGGTGCCGTGGATCTTCCAATCTACAGAACTGGCATCATTTGGCCATTGCGGGGCCCAAAGGGACTACAGGGGGTGACATGACAACACTAATGGCCTCCCCTGCTCCATTCCTTTAGCCTGCATTCCCTGCATCCATAGGTAGCGAGGGAGTACCTGTGTTGCCTGCTGATACAGGGAACATGGCCTGGTGCGGGAATTGTCTAATGGTTAAGAGCATTGGCTTAGGAATTCAGAGACCAGGGTTCAATTCCCACTAGCACTCCTTGTGGCCTTGGGCAAATCACAGAAAAATCCAAGTGATCAATGTCCCTGTTTAATATACATTATCAAGTTTAAGTTACAATGTGAACCGCTTTGACTGAAATGATAAAGCGGTATATAACCTGTCAAATAATAAATAAATTGCTTTATATCAAAAGCAAAATAATGACTGAAATGGGCAAAAATGCTATTTCAAACACTGCTTAGATGCATGCCAGTATTATCCATCCAGGAAATGTACAACCCAAGTCAGAAATGGAAAAATCAAAGGGACACCCCACGGAAAGCACATGCAAAGTAAGGAGCAGAGATATTACAAATGGAAAAAAAATCTTTTATTATGCCTGACACAGCCATCTTTTGCTGAGAATTGCCTGTGTCAGGGCAGATGTGACAAGGCCCAACTTAATTTGCAATCTGTAAGCAAGTTCATTGACTTAAGAGAGACATACTGGTGGGTTTCTTATTTCAATTAATTTGGGCCTTGTCACATCTGCTCCTGATGCAGGCAATTCTTACCGAAACATGGTCATACCAGGCATAATAAAGGATTTTTTTTCCCATTGTAATACCCCTGCTCCATTTTTTGGAAGTCAGAAATGGTACGTTCACAATCTCCAGCCTAGTTTACAAAAGGCCCACTTAACATGGAGCCTTTTGCAAAATACATATAAGGCAGGGGGAAATGCATATATATTTTCCTAAATGTACAGGGGGAGCATGCATTTCACAAAAAGAATTCATGCACAAGAAAGGGGCATTACTTAGTACCTTATATATGTAAACACCAATGCAATTAACTCTATGTAAATATGTAAGTGCCAACACTTACACATATAAGCACCATATTCATACAAAAAATTTACATATAAGAGCAGCCAATTTAGAAGTCAAACTCTGAAAGGCATTTTTCTTAGATTTTGAAGGACATTTTAAATACCAGAAGCTTAGACACAATTGTCTCCTATATCCTTCTTCCAAACCCACAGCTTGAAAGGAACAATTTGCTGACACTTATGCATGCTTTCGAGGCCAATTGGGGAATATTTACGCCCCTGCAAAAACACACGTTTATTTTTGTGGACTACCCAAGCCATATTTAGAATACCCTCTCAGAATCTCTGTCACATCTACACGTGTAACTAGTGATATTGTAAAACTAGCATATATACATGCATTCTATTTACACATGTATATGTCATGCAACCATTCTAAAATGAGTTCCCTACATTTAAAGCATGCAGTAGTATGATGTCCATAGGGTTGTGCACTTTGTGACCCTAAATACCTCTTTTAAGCCAGTGACATTTCTGTGAATGAGGACCACAATCCTAGATCTGTGTAATAGGAGCCGTGGAAATCGCACAGCAGTGCTATTTTAGTTTTGTAGGTTATGCCCTTCCTCGGTGTACTAATACGCTGATGATAAGATCATCTGTAAAAGCGCAGCATCACTAATCAAACCTTTGAATAGTTTACAAGAAGATGTTACTAATCTGCAGACAAGATATGCAAATAGTTTCATTATGAATGCAAGAGATGTTAATTATGTTTATTAACATTAGGTGGGCAGAAATTCCAGCTGGTATACAGATTTAAGTCCTTGGCTATTTGATTTATCATATAGAGAGAACTGAGACCATTGGTTTATCATAGATGACCAAAATGAGACCATCTCCAACAAACCCATTTGGAGGATAATTTTATAAATGCATGTTGCAATGTGTGTATTTTTCATTAAATGCATTTTAAAGACAGGCATGCACATGCATCACATTATAAAAGAGGAGTATACGTGGTGAAATAATCTAGGTGCAATCCCTAACTCCAGCCTTAGTGCTGGCGTAAATGCCTGAGCCTAGATTTGCAAGGAACGTGTGTAAGTTATAGTATATAATAACTTACATAAATTTGTGCTCTGCTCACACTCTGCCCCTGGTTATGTGCATGCCAAAACTACACACCTTTGGCCTGATGTATGTACAGTGGACAGAAAAGTGTCAGCGGGTTCCCTGAACCTCTTAAAGGTTGATGGTTGCTGCTACAGTGGTGGTCTCTGTCAGTCATTAAGGACTGCTGAGGATATGCTTCCAGATCTCAAGCTAGCAAGGACCCCTGAACCTCAGAAAAAAGAAAGGGAAAAGGACAAAAAAGAAAAAAGTAATTCTAGCATAGTATTGTCAAAGGGGGCAGAAAATCATACTCTTGTTCAGAAGGGGGAAAAAAGCTCTCCTTTTATCAGGCACACCCAATGGCCTTTAACCATTTTTCACCCAAGATCTTAATCTCATTATCATCTCAAGGCACTTTCTACACCACATCCCAGTAATTCAAGTCAACAAAACTTGCCCCCCCCCTCCTCAACAAAATACGGTCTAAAATCTACTCTATCCACATGTTGTCTTAGCAACAATGACAGGAGTGTCTAGTCACAATAGGGATGAAGGAGTAGCCCAATGGTTAGAGCAGTGGGACCAAGAACCAGCTCCCACTGATGCTCTTTGTGATCTTGGGTAAGTCACTTAACCTTCCATTGCCTCAGCTGCAAACGTAGAATGCAAGTCCTCTGGGGAGACAGTACCTATGGTATCTGAAGGTAACTTACCTTGAACTACTACTGAAAAAGGTGTGAGCCAAATTCCATAACCAGAGACAGAAGAATCAAGGATGAGATTCAAGCTTCTGGTCCTATCATGCTCTAAACCTGACTGTGTTCTTATCAGTAATTTTGGCCTTTGCCAGTGCTGATTTCAAGACACTTAGACCCCATCATCAGAGAAAAGATGGAAGAGGCAATGTAGAAAACCAAGCGAAAAGCCGAAAACATGAGGTGACTACATATCTTCCTATGTATCAAAGAAAAACTGTAGCACCAATGATCGCTAGGGATGTGCATTTGTGAGCATGCATGTTGGTTCATTTAAATGAATGCAAATCGCTTGTACATGTGTATACCTATGAATGTGCAGACAAACAATCGATTTGCATGCATAAAAGACGAATATGTAGAACAAACAGCAAAAATACCCCAACGTCATGTAGAAATTCATTTAAAGCTAACAGAAACCAAATATCCTTTTGGTCGTGCATATCCCTAATGATCAAATGTGATCCTATTTCGTGTGTGTTTTAAATTGTATCCTATTTCATCAATCCTTTTTAAAATCTGGGAGGTCAACCAGGGTCTTACTCATGTAAAAGCAGTCAGTCCTATGTATGAGAGTGTGAGAAACTGCTTGGACGTATTTCAGACTTTACACTATGAGTTATAGGCCTGTCCTAGAATTACAAAATGAGAAAAAAAATCCCACATTTGTTAATGGCATGCCACTGGTTTTAATGTCATAATGTCCTCTAGCTTGACAGTTGCTTGGACGTAGTCAATAAATACTCCGATTACACGGCATCCTACTAGCCATGTTGGGAACTCAGAATGCTAATTTTGATATACCTTGCTCATCCTGGATTTTTTTAGGTGAAATTGTTGCACAGCACTGGGCTAATAAAAATGAACCCGATGGGCTGGACCAGTAGTTCAGTTGCAGTGGTTCCATTTCTGGCCCAGGTCATCCATTCACTGGATTGACTTGAGCAGGAGATGCTGCAAAGGCAGAATTCATAATCCCTAGGGGGGGGGGAGGGGGAAGGGGGAGCAATCGCAATCACTGCACAACAGTGATGCCTAGTGGTCACACCTGAATCTATAATTACAGGGTTCTAGGAGCCTTGGTGCATAGCCAAGGACTGTCACATCACCGACTGAATTAGGTGAGATAGGCCAGGGTAAGGAAATTGAAGAGGGGAAAATGCCTCGGGTAGTTTTAATTGAAGATCTATGCTGCTAGATTCCAGCCCCAGTTTTGTAAACCCACAGGATCAAGATGAAAATGCCATACTGAAAAGAAAAAAAACAAAAGAAGTGAGCTCTATGTTGTATACATTTGGCACTCAGGCACTGAAGTCATAAATTTGCAATATCACCTTCTCTTCTTTCTCTACAGCTTCTAAGGAAGACTCAGCATCTACGACATTGTTTATTAACTGGCTTATGTGTTCATTGCATGCATAATTCATAGAGTGAACTTTATTTCTGCTTAGTATTGTAAACACATACATACCAATACAAAATATAATTAAGAGAGATTTGGCTGTTAATTTACCAATCAATTAAATACTTTGCTCAGTAAATATACACAAAAGGCTAAATTTCCAGTGCGTAATCTTGACTTTGGGGTATGTTTACTAAACCGTCACTGGCGTTAGCTCCAGCGATAATGTGAAGAATGCCATAAAAGGACTGGGTGTTCCAGACTTAACGTAGCATTTCAGGTTATCACGCGATAAAGTCCGTTATCGCGCAATAGAGGGAGCCGTGGCATGTTAACGCGCGTTAGCCTTAATTAGCCTACAAACATAGCAACAGAGGTGTAGCACAATGGTTAATACATTGACTAATGAAACAGGGGTCATGAATTCAATCCCCCCAGTGGGCTTAATGAGTAAGGCTGTCTGAGGCATTACCCTTTACTTTAAATCAGTGCTGTCTGAGGCAGTTTCTTTTTTAATTTAAATTAGTGCTGCCAGCAAACACACCCTCACAGTGCCGTAACCTAAGGTGCCGCATAAGGCGCCCTGTAAGGCACTCCAGAGGGCACATTATAAAGTGCACTGTCCGCCAAGGCACCTTATAATGTTCCCTATAGGGCGCCTTATAAGGCGCTTTATAGGGTGCCTTATAGGGCGCCTTACAGGGCACCTTATGAGGCACCTTAAGGTTACAGCACTGTGAGGGTGTGTTTGCTGGCAGCACTAATTTAAATTAAAAAAGGAAATACCTCAGACAGCCCTATCAAATAACACCACTGTGGTTTCAAACCCATGACCTCAGCCCCCACAGTCAGTGAAGTAACCAATGGACTACATCTCTATAGCTGCCAACAAGCCCCTGGCTGGCTACAGAAGGACTGCAGGTCACCACACAAACTGTCTGCTGTGGTTACCAGGATAGGGTTAACCCACCCGTATCCATGATGCACTCCACATGCAGATCAGCAGTCTACAGATGATCACAAAATGGGGTATGCACCCCCACAGCACCTCGGCCTGGTAGGGGGAACTGACCGTGTGTGTTACTGGCACAGAGTAGCTACAGACTGTCACATTGTGTGGGTACTGTGCTCACCCTGAAGGTGAGGTGAGGCGCCCAGCACCAGGTCCGCAGCACCTGGCTTAGCTGAGATAGACTATGCTGCAGGTTGCCATCAGTGCCAGTGTGTGATTGGTAGTCCTTGCAGACACACCTAGGATACACCTGTGTCCATCTGTATTTCCCTTGTGGAAAATGATGCACCCAGAATAGTGCATACCCTGTGTTTGTGCCATGGTCACATGATTTAAGTGAAGGGGGGGTGTTTGGACCCATAGGCGGATTATGTAGCACAACCCAACCCACTCTCTGGAGCTCAGGGTGGGGGACAGGATCTCCCACCAACAGATCCACATTCTACATCCCTGCAATGGTGGCAGTAGAAGGGACCATCAACACCAGTCCTGCTGGGGAACAGATACCCCTACAGGGCAGTCAATGCAGATCTGTACACATCCATAAGGCAATGGCAGATAGACAGTAGGCCTAGAAATGCTCAGCTACCCCCCACCACTATCTGACATTCTCCAGCAGCGAGCACAGTGAGTCTCCAGCCGCTGCACCCTGCAAGGTGTTCCAGCCATACACATACTAACTGCAGACAGTCTGCTAGCTAGTCCATAGTGCATGTTCCTGGAAGAGATGCATGCATGCATGCGCGCGCATGCACACACACACACACCAAGCAAGTAAGTAAGTCAGTGATTGGGCGCCAGAAAAGAGAACCCATAAATATCACTTGAGAGAAATACTATATAGCACTATGGGGGAACCTAGCCATGCTATGGTCACTGCTCAGTCAGGGTGAGAGTGACCTCCCAGCAGAACATGCTGTGGCCACCCCTGTCCGTGCAGGTGGTGGCCGGGCACTACAATGTCCCAGCCATTGCCCTATTCCCTGTGCAGAGGCCACCCTGTCTGGGTCATACCCACAGTACCTTGCTCCTCATTATGCACATTGGCAGGCTAACACTGGAAACAGTGCAAGCAGTGTGGGCTCAGTAAGGTGCAGGCAGCCACAACACACTGGATAGACAGACACACACTCCCACACCTATGCCAGCATTGTGCAAATATAGAGGCTTTTGGCAGCCCTGGCCACCACACCAGTCCTGGGCATAGTGCAGGCATGGCTATGGTATGCAATACTGTTGGAGTCACTCCCCGGGGTGGTAAACACTGTCAGAAACCAAAATTGAAACACACTCCACAGATATCAGAAAGGTTGCTATGATGCAGCTCTATCAGCAAATTGTGCTTAACTTAGGAATTGCTATCTGCCATTAATCATAGCAACCTTTTGATACATGTGTAACATATTCCCAAGTTTAGGACGGCATTGCTAAGGTATGCAAGTGCTAGTATTGGGAGATGCTGCTGCGCGCAGGGCCCAACAGCCTGACTCTCCATGAGACTGTGGATAGTGGAGCCTGTGGGTGTGGGTGTTTGTGTCCCTGTTGGCCGCTACTCTAGGGCAGAGGTTCCCAACTCCAGTCCAGGTGGGCCAAACACGGTTCAGGTTTTCATGCTGTCCCTAATGAATATGCATGAGATACATTTGCATACAATGGGGGTGGCGCATACTAATGCAGCACAGGCATATTTATTAGGGACAGCATGAAACCTGAATGGTGTTTGGCCCTCCAGGACTGCAGTTGGGAAACTCTGCTCTAGGGATTGCACATGTTTATGGTGTCTGTGCTCTGTAGGGTAAAATATAGGTGTTTCAGGCATGTTTATTTTATCTGCAATAAAGGTTCCGTCTTTATTACCATGGTTTAGTACTGGGTAAAAAATGGGGACTGGGTTGGCAGGAGCCACAGCTGGGACTTGAACTTGTGACCTTCTGCTCATGAACACACTGGCTGTGTGTACTGCACCACACTGTTGCCACAGGGACAGTTCATTCCCTGGGGATACCATGACTGTTCGTCAGACAGACCCTGTCTGTTGCAGTGCACGGCACCCACCTAAATGGGGCTAGGACATGATCTGCTGTGGGCAGATGCCACTGCCCCCTCTGCCACCAGCACCCCTCCGCCACCAGCACCCCTCCGCCACCATACTGCCATGCCATTATGCCGGTGGTGCTGGTGGTGTGCAGTCCCAGGCCATCCAGTATGCCGGTAGGCAGCTGCCTATGGTGTGGGTTCTCGGGTAGGGCTGCCTACATGGACGTGCGCGCTTCCCCCCCCCCCCCCCCACCGCCTGCCAATGTTATGTGCCCTTGGGGGTACCTGCTAGGTAATATCCCCTGTGACACTGTGGGACACACACTCGTGCCCATGTTGGACCCTCGTCAGTTGATGTCTTGCTGCTTTACAGTTTCGGCATTCCTATGTGCCACCTAGGCATCTGCCTAACACACACTGTGCCCCAGCTGGACCACAGCATGTGCCGCCTGCAGCCCGCTATATCCCATTTACAGCATCAGTACAGTTGCTCTTTCCTACGTGCCCACTCTGCTGTTACTGCACCTGTGCATGCCATAACAAACCTGCCCAATATATTTATTTATTTATTTATTTATTTAACAGTTTTTATATACCGTCTTTCTACAATTCAAGACGGTTTACAGAGAACGTAACAGACAGTATATTACAACTGTATACATAGAAACAAAACATAACACGGTATAAATGATTATAGACGTGAAAAAACCCTGATCAGCACTATTTCAATGTGGGATCATTCACTTTGTAGGGGGACAGAGAATAGACCCTTCCAAACATGATATCTTATTTTTTGAGCTTTGTCAGTGGTGTTGCTTTATGTTTATCATTAATATCACTTTTGGCCAGCTTGATTATTGGGATTTTAGATGTGGTTCAGGTCATTTTCTACGTTTATTTGCCTTTTTGTTCCATGCACATGTATCACTATTATCACGTTTTTGGGTTTCCTTGGCTTTGCTGTACATTGCTGACTGAAATGGTTTCTCTTTTCTGCAAATGTGCCTTAACACGAGGGTTTCACTGGCTTTAGTGTTCAGACCCAGATTTCACAGCGTTAGTATGCCTGAAGCCTCTCCCCTCCCACTCTCCGCCCATTGCCCCTTCTCTCCGCCCTCTGGGAAGCCTTACTCCACCCTTCAGAGCCGGATTTCACAGCGTTAGTGTGCCTTAACGCCGCAGCCGCGTTATCGCG
Source organism: Ichthyophis bannanicus (assembly GCA_033557465.1). Taxonomy (NCBI): domain Eukaryota; kingdom Metazoa; phylum Chordata; class Amphibia; order Gymnophiona; family Ichthyophiidae; genus Ichthyophis; species Ichthyophis bannanicus. The sequence continues at coordinate 1,316,991,653 of CM066031.1, forward strand.
CGCTAAGTGACGTTATCACGCGATAACGTTACATTATTGTGCGATAACGTCACTTATCGCGCGATAATACCACCGCTGCGACGTTAAGACAGTTTAGTAAACATACCCCTTAGACATCTTAAATTGGAGATTAGATATCTAAGTCAGTAAGGTATGCATCCAGGAAATTCTCCAAAAGTATTTTAGGCATCTAAACTTGGCAGAAGTCTAAAGGGCATGTTTACTAAACTATGCTAATGGTTAACATGCACTTTAGTGCGTGCTAATTACCTAGCGCTAGGCCACAGTAACTGCTACCATGTCCAAAAAAGACAGTATGTTCCAAATTCCGCACTAATTGCATAGCGAATGACATGGCAGAAAATGGACAGGCTGGTGGAGGAGATTGGGCATTGACTGCACATTGTGATTAGTTAGAGCTATTAATGAGTGTCAATGGTCAATGTTGCAGTTAATGTGGGTGTGCTTAATGCCACCTCAGCGGGAGGGCATTAAGCGCACCCACCCAACCGTGACGGCTGCTACCACTCGTTAGAGAACCTTTCACTGCGGCATCTGCTTGGAACATACTGGGCATACCCCTAACAGTTAGCACAGGGCCATCTCACTTACCGTGTGTTAGTTTTTACTCCAAATACATGTTAAGTGCAAACCCTTAGCACACTTTAATAAACATACCTCTAAGTTTAGACACACGTTTAAGTAGGAATAACTCAATACAGACAAAGGAAAGGCGGATTCTTCTGCAAAATTACCAAAGTAGAACACCAAAAGCGGAAGGCAGCAATGTGGCAAACTGATTTTATTAGGAGGCCCAATCTGGCCAAGTTTCAGCTAACTAGCATTCATTAGGGCCTTTGGAACCCTCTCTGCAGATCACTCAGAACTCTCAGCACTCACATGACTCAATACAGACCTCTTCATTACTGTAGATATATGCAAACTTTATTTAAAAGTTGGGTAATTAGTTAAAAAAAACATGTGAGTTCATTGAACTTTCAAACAATAATGTGAACACATCAAATCTACATTAGAATCTGAGATTTGTCAGATTCAAGAAATCTCCAGCAATCTGTTTCGATAGAAACTCTGAAAAATACTAAAAAAATTGTACCCAGATTCGCTCTCTAAATTTTGCCAGATTTCACCAGTGAGTCTAAGGAAATCCAAAAATCCCATTGAACTTGAATGGCATGTCAATCTTTGAATCCCACTATTCTACTCTCACCACGGTACTCAATGATGTTACAAGAAAGAGAGAACCATAGCACATCGATCTATACATAAGGTTAAAGTGATTATTTAATACATAAAGGCACATTTTAGATAGCACGTGGAGACTAAAATTGAGACTTTGAGGTCGGGAAGTACTCAATTCCGACAGTATTTTAGAAAGGGCTCTGCTAAACATGGAGCTGTTTCTAAAATACATAAAAGAAAAAGCACGAACGCATGTGGATTGGCACCCACATGCAGCGAGAGCACCAATTTTACAAACTGGGAAAAATCTGTGGAAATCACACCCAGACTACATCCTGACATGCCTCCTTGAAACTTCCACGTACTAAAGACATCCACATGTAAACTGGATCCTTCCTAAGATGTCAATTCACAGGTGGATAATATTTACATATATCTACGCCTGACTAAATAAATGTAAATTGTCAATGAAGTTTCTAAAATGATCTTTGGGGATCCAAGATGGCGTTTGGTTGGATATGTTGATCGGCACGGGGTTTGCCTATGGGAAGGAAGCAAAAATCTAGAGGGACAAAACAGCCTACTGCCCCTCTAGTTTCGACACCATTACCTGTGGAGATGGTTGGGCCTCTGGATTCTTATTTTTCACTGGTGCCGTGACAGTGGATGAAGGGGGAGAGTAGCCAGGCTGAGCAGCGTTTGGAGGAGGTGTCCTCATCCTCTGCTTCTGGTATCGATCTCTCTTCCCCTGGCTCAATTCGGGCCTCGAAGGTGCCCCGACAAATCAGCAGCGGACCGGGAAGCCAGCGTGAGAGCGTTGAGTTGTCGGACTCCGCCGGCAGATGGAACTTGGGTGTGGAGAGAGGCCTAGGCTCTGTAACTTCTCGTGACCAGCAACAGAGGTCTCAGGTCTCGATTGGAATGGCAGAGGGAGGTGCTGGCTTGGCTCCTAGCTTATCTGCCCCCGTTTCTTTGAAGCCCAGCGTTGTGGCTTCGATTCCTGTGGCTGTGGAGGCTGTCTCGTCTGCATTCATGGTTCTTCCGGAGGTGGTGAGATTGGAGGTGATTTGGGCCGCCATAATGAAGCTTCATGAAGAGTTGGTTCCGTGGATTGCTTCTTTGGCTTCACAGGTTTCTCTTAATACGGAGGATCTTAAAGAAGCTGCTGTTAAAATAACTGCTTTACAGACTGGAGTTTCTCAAACTCAAGCTAAAGTTGTGTCTGTTGAAAGTGAAGTTGAATCTTTAAGGAAAATGTTGGAAATGTTGGAAAATGCAGTTCATATGTCAAATATTCGTTTGGCTTATGAAATTATTCTTTAAGAAACGTCATATGCTGTTTAAAGGTTTGGCTGTCCGAATGTTCCAGGATCCATCTAGGGCAGGGGTCTGCAACCTTTAAGACATAAAGAGCCACTTGGACCCGTTTCCGAAGGGAAAAAAAAACTGGGAGCCGCAAAACCATTGCGACATTTAAAACAAATCTAACACTGCATATATTGTTTCTTACCTTAATGCTATATACGACCCCCTACTTTTCCTGTTAAAATATAGGTGTTTGGCCTATACTCGCCGTATAAGACTACCCCTCTTCCTTCGCACACCAAAAAAAATACGCCAGAAAATATAACAACAAGAAGTAACAATATTTGATTTCAAAATTATGATGATTTTGTAGTCAAATCACTAATATGAAATAAAATTATTTTTTCTACCTTTGTTGTCTGACCAATTTATTCTTTGATCATGCTGGTCCCGATCTGAGGCTTCTGCTTTCCTGTCTTCTCTTAGCTCTCTTTCTGTGGTCTATGGTCCATCTGCCAGTTCTTATCTCTTCTTTTTTTTTCTTCACTTCTTTCCATCAGCCTATTTCCAGTCCCAGTAACCCTCCCCAATATCAGCCCCTTTCCAGTCCTCACTCCCAGTACCTTCCAATGTCAACTTGCATTCCCATGATTGCCACTGGTGTCCATTTCCTTCCAGTCCCCCTCCTTCCCCACTGACCAGTCCCTTCTAGTACAAATACCATGGCAGCCCCTCTCAGATCCAGTTCCATTCTCCCATCCCCTCATATCAGCCCATTTGTAGCCTTAGCCCCCAGTTATCTTCCAGGGCCAGCAGCTCTATCCTCCCCTCCCCACAATCAGCCCATGCCCAGTCAAAGCCCCCCAATCAGCTCGCTTCCAGTGCTAATCCCCCCTCAACCCCATTACCAGTGCTAGCCTCCCCTAATCAGCCCAATACCAGTCCTACCCCCCATCAGCTCATTACCAGTCCTAGCCTCCCCTAATCAGCTCATTTCCAGTGCTCGTCCCCTCAACCCCATTACCAGTGCTCCATCCCTCCATGTCAGCCCCCTCCCTCCCTCCCTCCCTCCATCCATATCAGCTCCCTCCCTCCATGTCAGCCCCGCCTCCCCAATCCCTCCATGTCAGCCCCCTCCATGTCAGCCCCCCTCCCTCCATGTCAGCCCCCTCCATCCCTCCATGTCAGCCCCCCTCCCGCCATCCCGAACAGCTCCCACCCTCCCTGTCAGCCCCCCTCCCTCCATCCATCCATCCATATCAGCTCCCTCCCTCCATGTCAGCCCCCCTCCCTCCATCCATTCATATCTGCTCCCTCCCTCCATGTCAGCCCCCCGCCCTCCATGTCAGCCCCCGCCATCCCTCCATGTCAGCCCCCCTCCCTCCCTCCCTCCCTCCATCCATTCATATCAGCTCCCTCCCTCCATGTCAGCCCCCCCTCCATCCATGTCAGCCCCCCTCCCTCCATCCATTCATATCTGCTCCCTCCCTCCATGTCAGCCCCCCCCCATCCCTCCATGTCAGCCCCCCTCGATCCATCCCTCCATGTCAGCCCCCCTCCCTCCATGTCAGCCCCCTCCATCCCTCCCTGTCAGCCCCCCTCCCTCCATTCATTCATATCTGCTCCCTCCCTCCATGTCAGCCCCCCTCCCTCCATGTCAGCCCCCTCCATCCCTCCATGTCAGCCCCCCTCCCTCCATCCATTCATATCTGCTCCCACCCTCCAAGTCAGCCCCCCTCCCTTCCTCCATGTCAGCCCCCCTCCCTCCATCCATTCATATCAGCTCCCTCCCTTCATGTCAGCCCCCTCCCTCCATGTCAGCCCCCTCCATCCCTCCATGTCAGCCCCCCTCCCTCCATCCATTCATATCTGCTCCCTCCCTCCATGTCAGCCCCCCTCCCTCCATGTCAGCCCCTCCATCCCTCCATGTCAGCCCCCCTCCCTCCCTCCCTCCCTCCATCCATTCATATCAGCTCCCTCCCTCCATGTCAGCCCCCCTCCCTCCATGTCAGCCCCCCTCCCTCCATCCATTCATATCTGCTCCCTCCCTCAATGTCAGCCCCCGCCATCCCGCCATGTCAGCCCCCCTCGATCCATCCCTCCATGTCAGCCCCCCTCCCTCCATGTCAGCCCCCTCCTCCATCCCTCCATGTCAGCCCCCCTCCCTCCATTCATTCATATCTGCTCCCTCCCTCCATGTCAGCCCCATCCATCCCTCCATGTCAGCCCCCCTCCCTCCATGTCAGCCCCCTCCATCCCTCCATGTCAGCCCCCCTCCCTCCATCCATTCATATCTGCTGCTCCCTCCCTCCATGTCAGCCCCCTCCATCCCTCCATGTCAGCCCCCCTCCCTCCATGTCAGCCCCCTCCATCCCTCCATGTCAGCCCCCCTCCCTCCATCCATTCATATCTGCTCCCTCCCTCCATGTCAGCCCCCCCCCCTCCATCCATCCATTCATATCTGCTCCCTCCCTCCATGTCAGCTCCCTCCCTTCTTCTGCAGCCGCGGCTCCCTGCCTCTTACGGAACCGCGGCTGTGCTTTTAAAATCATCTCGGAGCCCTTCCTGTCTTGACGGGCTCCGTGCAGCATTGTCCCGCCTCCAAAACTTCCTTTAGAGGCGGGACAATGCTGCACGGAGCCCGTCAAGACAGGAAGGGCTCCGAGATGATTTTAAAAGCACAGCCGCGGTTCCCTAAGAGACAGGGAACCGCGGCTGCAGAAGAAGGGAAGGAGCTGACATGGAGGGAGCCCATAACGCGACGTTTAAAGCGGGCAGTGTGCTCCGGAGCCGCGGCAAAGGTGAGAAAGAGCCGCATGCGGCTCCGGAGCCGCGGGTTGCCGACCCCTGATCTAGGGAGACCCAGAGGAGGCGACGTGATTTCCTCTTGTTACGTTCTGGGATTCAGCAATTGGGAGGGCTCTTTTTCCTGAAGTTTCCGTGTAAATGTTTGATCAAGTATCAATCTAATTCATATATATTTTATGAACCCTCCCAGTTACTGTGTTTTATTAATGCCCGGGTTTCTGAAGGGGGGGGGGGGGGTAGATACCCTGCCTGTTCCAGTTTGAGTGATTAGTTATATGCCACTGTTTAGCCCATCTCATTTTCCTTATTATAATGGATTATGTTATTATCTATTCATTGTATCCCATCATTTCGGGGACTAGAGTGTGTTGGATTATGAGGATATTTTCCTGTTGGGACAAATGTTTCATATTGTTCCATATTGATTTATATTGTTGTTTTCTTGTTATTCATCCCTATTTCTGTTTCAAGAAGTATTCTTGATTTGTTTTTGTAAATTTAAAAAAATAAAAATAAATAAATAAATAAATAAAATGACCTTTATATCATATCATGGACCTTCACAAGCAAACAGGATCTCTCTCCCTCCCCCTCCATGAAGTCCCCCCACACCCCTTACATCATCTCCTCCCAACCCATACCCTACTATGTATATAGGGCAACATTTTCGAAGACATTTGTATGGGTAACTGCCCTAGTTACCCATGTAAATGCCTTATCCGGGATTTTCTATGGGCACCTACATGGGTAGTGCCTTTGGAAAATCCTAGATAAGTCCCTAAAGCACCCAGGGCGTGTTGGGTATGTTCTGAGGTGGAAGAAAGAAAATCACTGCTACCTGTTTAGCCTCAGTGGCTGCCAGCACATCCAACCAAACATGGATTTTCACTTCCATCACTGCAGAAGTAAAAATACGGGTTAAGGGGGTCGGCGGGCAGGCTATGCACCGACGCAGCGCATAGCCTGCCCATCTGAAAATCGGGCCCATAGTTTTTACACCCTATTTAAAACTTTTAAAAACATGTTTATATGCATATTTATAAGTTCAATTTGCAATTTCCATTTCCCCCAACTGCATGTTTAGTTCATGGTCCGTACCTTCTTTAGTTTTATTTTCATTTCCTTTAGTTTTGCAAAATGTTCATTGTATTCATTTCAGTTCCATATAAACCATTTTGATGAAAAATGGCATATCAAAAATTGTTAAATAAATACATAAAAAATATCTTAGATCATTAAAACTATATATAAGTCATTAAGTACATAGTACAAGAACAAATTCTGTCAACATACATATATATAATTATAGAAATACTATAAAACTAAGCCATGAGGAGTAGAAGTGAATGTAAGAAATGAGAAAATGCCTGTGGTACATAGAGCCACACCTGCATAGTTAGAAAATGTCCATTTATGTTACCAAGATAAACCCTGTCTGATTCAAGTCAAGCGTCAGATTTTCCTCCCATCTTAACGTTGCTTATTCAAAACATTAGAAGAACTAATCCTATTAAATAAATATCTACCCCTGCAATGGTAAAATGGCCTAGATAAAAATTACCCTTCTCAGTCCAGCCATATTTAGGTCAGGAAAATAAAACAGCAAACAGCATAGCGGCATGCATGCTACTTTGCCCATTTCGGCTACCTGAACTACTACAATGAATAAAGTGGGTGAAAGTGCTCTTGCACATTGTAAATAGCATGGCCGAGTCACAACTCTATGCCTAGGGTACTTTGTACCGCCTATCTGTTGCCACATAGGCATGATAGCATGCGTGCATTTGAAAATCCCATAGACTCATGCTGATGTCCCTCCTGAGCTAAAGTTACCTACAGCAATGCCTCTTTATAACCTGGATGAAACTACACACTCCGGAAGCTGGCGTATTCTTTTGAATTTTATTTTTGGCCCTTGTTCTCAAAAATTTGAGCATCTGTTATTCAATATATCTGTATTTCTCTGGCATGTTATAAATTGTCAAATTCTCTTTTTATTGAAAGCTATGATATAGGGATGTATATTGATCATGCACACAATTTCTGAATTGGACAAACTTGCATTTATGGTCCGCTACCTCTCACATAGAACAGAGGAACAAAAAGAGTGTTGATTGTGTTATCTTTTACACTCTTTATTGAAATATAGGAGTCCTTTTACTAAAGTGCACTGTGCAGTTAACGTGTAATTTGGCTCATGTTAACTGCGCACCCAGACTCCCGGTAACAGTTAATATAGGAACATAACTTCCAATCACATTAGGGTACTGAATGGGCAGGTTAAGGGCGGTGAGCGCTGTCATGATGCGGGCACTAATAAAGTTGGTTTTAAGAAAAGAAATCCTGTTTTAGAAGAACTAGATGTGCAGTTACCTCCAGGCACTGCTAGAGGGAGCAGGAACAGACATATTGGTCTTAATGAACCTAAGCTCACTGATGACCTGCAGCTGAAAGGGAACCAGGAAGTCAGCAGTAACGGTTCACTTTATAAGCCAGAGCAGAATGCTTCTGGAGAGCAGTGGCATAAGCAGTGGCATAAGCAGAGGAAGCCGTGGAAGCCGTGGACACAGCAGGAGCTGAGGAAGGAGGAGAAAGAGGAAGAAGGAACTGGAGCTGGACTAGAAGGAGAAACAGCAGAGGAGCCTGGAGGCTATCAAGGACATAAGCCTGATTGCTGTGGAAGAAGCCAAGCTGGAAGCGGGAGGAGAAACAGACCTCACAAGGTGGGAAGCCAGAAAGCCCAAACTGGACCTGTTGTGCAAGGGGAGTTTGGTGGAAGTTGCTCCAAGGTGAGAGGCTCTGCCACGCCTAGTTCCTATACTCTGCCTGTTTGTAACATAGAGAGAAGAAAGCTAAGAACCAGAGAGGGAGGTTCTGACAGAAGCTTATCTCTAGAGGATCATTGCCCAGTTTCACCTATTCAGAGGGAAAAGCATTTTTATAAGCAATGGAAGTTTTTACTCAGTGAGCCCAGGTATGAGGCATTGAACATTAACTGTAATGATTGTACTGCTAAAAGCTATGCTAAAAGAAGGATTCCTCCTAAGGGAAACAAGAGTGCAGACTGGTTCACTAAACTACCGCCAGCCTTAAGAGTCCCTGGTTATGTGAAGCCAAACTCCCAAGTGGTAGATTACCATGCTGAAATAGAGAGGGACAGTGGAAGCCCTTTGAATCAGTATAGGGGAGAGGAATTGATGGAAGTGGATTCTCCCAGCACTATTCCCTCACCTTTGCCTGAGGAAATGGAATGTGATTGTTGCACTGCCTATCCTCCAAAGTGTGTATGCTCCACAGAAGAATAAATGAAGTATAATTTGATGTTTATTATACTGAATATTACTTTGAAGAAAACCTCCTTTAAACTGTGAAGTAACAGTTAACTAGCCAGTGAATATTGGTACCTTTTAAAACAAAGGACTGTTTCTGTTATCTAAAATATCTCTTAGTTGAACCTTGCTTTAAACGGGGAATAAAAGCCTTTATTACCCTACACTTGGACTCTTTGTTCTTTAACAGCGCTACCTAGTGGCGTATAATCTTTGTGTCACCGGGAACCGAGTGACAGCGCTTTACAGTTAATGTCGGGGTACATATCGCATATTAAGGTTCAAGGACGCCATTAGCATGGGTTCATCTAATGCCACTTCTTTAAGTGGAGGCAAGTGTACCTGCTTTAGGATACACATCCGCGCATTAACTGTTGGGAAACATAGAAACATGATGGCAGATAAAGACCAAGCAGCTTATCCACTGTGCCCTACTTAGCGCTTCAGTTCCTTTTTCTCCTTTAGAGATCTTCTGTGTTTGTCCCATGCTTTCTGTTGTAGTTGTCGATATGGAAGGACAGACTACATAGGCCATGTGGTCTTTTTCTGTCGCCATTTTTCTATGCTTCTTGAATTCAGATACAGTCCTTGTCTCTACTACCTCCACTGGGAGACTATTCCACGCATCTACCACTCTTTCCATAAAGAAATATTTCTGCAAATTACTCCTGAGTCTGTCTTCATTCACCTTCATCCCATGATGATCATGCCTCTGACAGTTAACACAGAGGCTTTTTCTTTAACGCACATTACTTTTTGCGCTAAACAGGCGTTAGATGCAAAATCCTAAGAAACTTTCATAAAAGGGTCCCTTAGTTTGTTTTATAGGTCGCAAGCTTCAATATACCTGAAAAGAAGAGGGAACCTGGAAAAATGTAACTTGGAAATGTGATATCAGCGTATAGTATGACCTGAATTTCTGATTAAGAGTTTATGCATTAAAAATACATACAATAGCCCATAGAATTGAAATTCTATAAAAAAAATTATCCTTTACCTAAAAACATGACTTCATATGAAATAAATTACAAAAAATATGGAATATAATTTGCATTTCTAAAACTAAACATATTTATGTCTTCTTTGGACTCAATGGATTGAGAAAAACCTAATTTCACCACCACCATTATACCTAACAAAATACCACTATAGAGAACATAAATCACAGTGAAATTCAAGATACCTGAAGTTCTTTATGGAGCTATATTTTAGCAGCTAAAAATCTTCCTTGACACTCAATTTTCAGGGTTTCTGAACAGTTTATCTAAAGGAACTTTGGAAGGTTTAACATAATAACAGCAGAGAAAACCAATAGACCAGATCTCGCCTGCCCAGTTATTCTTGTCCAAGCATATAGGCCAGCAGACAGCCATAGGAGTGCAACTGCCTATTATTTTCATTCACTGTACTCCCTCCTTCTGGACAGCTAAGCATGCAAGATTCCCTTCTCAGTTTATACCCAGCAACCTTCCCCTCTCATTTCCAAAGTCCTACAATAGCCCAAGAGCCTCCTAGGTTCCTATGTCTTTTCTGGGTGTTTCATCAACAGCAACAATCAGCCACACTTAAGAAGTCAATATGAAATGCATGAAAACTGCCAGACAGACCTGGCTACTTGACGGTCTATGATTCCATTAAGAATTTTGCAAGCAAATATTGAAAGATATCTATCCAGATAAACACAACCATTATCCAGATAAATGCTACTATCCGCAGACAGTTAGTGACACTACCAAGATTATGCCACTGAATATCCTTATAGACTGCCTTGGCAATATCCGAATAATGCTGGGGTGATGTGTGAGTGGAGCGGCATCTGATTAGCAAAGATATGAGCCCATTATCCAGATAATGTTAGGACGACAAAAAAGGTGTCCTATCTTTATCCAGATAGTTATCCGGATAGAGGAATCAATCTTGCAACTATCTGGATAGCACCAGCTGTAGTCCACATGTTGACTCATGGTGATCCTGTTGATAGCTGTTCTAAATTGCATTCAGTCTTCAGTCAGGCAATTAATTGATTGAGTGGCATCCATAGCTGCTGCTATTGTACTGATCCATTGCATTGCATTGCTGGTCTTCCTCTTTTGCATTGACATTCAATCTTACCTAACATGATATCTTTCTCTAATAATCTCTCTCTTCACATGATGTATCAAAAGGCAAAATCTTATCATTTGCTCTTCTAAGGAAAGCTTAAGAAGACAAAGATCCTGACAACTGGCAAAATCAATAAGTTCATCATTGATGGAGAAGAAATTGAAATAGTTGACAGCTTTATCTTACTTGGATCAACAATCAATAAAGAAAGGACTAACCGTCAAGAAATCCGATGGCATATTGCTCTTGGTAGAATGGCTATGAAGGACCTAGACAAGATTCTCAAGAGCAGAGATGTCTCCCTCCATACAAAGATTTGACTTGTCCAGGCCATGGTATTTTCAATAATGTCATATGGATGCGAAAGTTGGGACAGTGAAAAAGATGGACAGGAAGAAAATTGATGCCTTTCAATTATGGTGCTGGCGACGAATACTGTGTATATCATGGACTGCCTGAAGAACAAACCAGTCAGTACTAGAGGAGATCAAACCTAAGCTTTTCTTAGAAGCTCAGTTGACAATACTTCGAATTTCATACTTTGGACACATCATGCGAAGAGAGAGATCATTGGAGAAAGACATAATGCTTGGCAAAGTAGAAGGTCGCCATAAAAGAGAAAGGCCGGCAATGAGATGGATCAATACAATAACAGCAGTTATGAATACCACTCTATCAACAGTGAGCTGCTTGGGAAAGCTTAGGTTTGATCTCCTCTAGTACCAATTGATTTGTTCTTCAGGCAGTCCATGGTATATAGGGCCGGTGCTACCATTAAGCAAACTAGGCAGTCACCTAGAGTGCCGGCCCTCCAGGGGTGCCCATTGCCACTGCTGCCGCCCCTCTCCGGGACTGACAGCAGCGGCAATAGCCCAAAATAGCCCCGCGGAGCTTACCTTCAAGCTTCGGTGCTGTGGGGCTGTTTGCTTCCACCCCTTTCTGATGTTCGATGCCAATCTCCTGTTTGCAAGGGAAATCGGCACTGAACGTCGGAAAATGGCAGAAGCATACAGCCCCGTGCTACCGAAGCTTGAAGGTAAGCTCCGTGGCACTGTTTGCGGCTATTGCCGCTGCTATCAGTCCCAGAGAGGGACAGCAGTGGTGGCAATGGGTGTCACAGGGGGGCATGCTGCATGGAGGAGAGGTCACAAGGGATGAGGTTCACCTAGGGCTCCTCACCTCCTTGTGCTGTCCCTGATGGTATACACAGTATTCGTTGCCAGCATCATAATTTGAAGACATTGATTTTCTTCCTGTCTTTCTTCCTCACTTCCACCTTTTGCATCCATATGATATTACTGAAAATACCATGACTTGGACAAGTTGAATATTTGTCCACAGAGATACATTTCTACTCTTGAAAATCTTATCCAACAAGCAATGTGTCATCAAATTTTTGACTGCTTGTCATTTCATTATGGATTATTGATCCAGGTAGGTTAAAGTAGGCTACTCTATTTCTTCTCCATTAAGGATGAAATACTTAGGGATCCCCATGTCCCCCGCCTTGTTTGGGCATATAGAGTCCTGCAAGCTATTCGAGGATGTTTAAACTTCCATATGAATTTCATAATCAGCACCTGCCAAGTTTCCAAAGCTCCACGAGGCAGGGGTATAGGGAGTACCTCGAAGAGATACAAAAACCGCAGAACTACCACCATTTTATCAGCCAGCTTTTAATAAGTCATAGTGGATAACATGTTGAAACCCTCCACCCAGTGTGCAGTGGCGGCCAAGAAAGAAAAAAGAATGCTAGGAATCATAAGGAAAGGAATGGAGAATAAAACAGAGGCATTTATGGTTCCATGGTGCGACCACACCTTGAATATTGTATGCAATTTTGGTTGCTGTATCTTAAAGGATATAGCATTATTAGAAAAGGTACAGAGAAGAGCCACCAAAATTGTAAAGGGGATGGAAGGATACCCCTTTAAGGAGAGGCTAAAAAGGATAGGACTCTTCAACCTGGAAAAGAGACAGTTGAGGAGAGAGATAGTAGAGGTCTATAAATTAATGAATGGAGTTGAACGGATAAACGTTGATTGTTTATGCCATCAAAATATAGAAAGACTAGGAGGACGTGCAATGAAGCTGCAGTGTAACTTATTTAAGACTAAATAGAAAATATTTTTTTACTCAATGCGAAATCAAACTCTAGAATTCGTTACCGGAGGATGTAGTAAAAGCTGTTAAGTGTAGCTGGGTTTAAAAAAGCTTTGGTCAAGTTCCTAGAGGAAAGGTCCATAAACTGTTATTAAAGGGAACCTGGGAAATTGACTGCTTGTTCCAGTACAAGCATTGTGGGACCTGTGTCTTTTGGGGAAACTGCTAGGTACCTATGATCTAGATTGGTCACTGTTGGAAACAGGATACTGGGCTTGATGGATCTTGGTATGATCCAGTATGGCATATCTTATGTACTTATACTGATTTTGTGAGTTATAAGGATCTTTGTCTTCGCCAAATTAAGGTGCAGGCCCATTTTAAGACTTTATTCCTTAGTTTTGATAAGCTGGTGTTTCAGACTGTCTTCACTTCCAGTCAGTATCATGGTATCATCAGCATAGCAACGGACATTGATGAGTCTATCAATCACAATCTTCACACCTCGGTTCTCTTCATGCACTCGTGCTTCTCTGATGATTTGTGCTGCATTTAAATTGAACAGTTATGGGTAAAGTATGCAGCCTTGTCTTACGCCTTTGCTGATTTTAAACCACTCTGTTTCTCTGAGTTCCATTCAAACTGTTGTGCTTCTTGATCAATTTAAAGGTTGTGCATCTGAACTATCCCAGAGGCGGCTCAAGGCAATCTGCTGCTTGAGGTGAGGGATCAGATGGCGCTCCCCCCCCCCTCCCTCCGTAGTGGTAGTGGGGGGGCTTTCTCGAAACTCCAATCACAGAATGAACCAAACCAAAAAGCTGATTAGATTATATGGATGAAATGCAAGATGTTAGTGCACCAAGGAACTAAAAGAAAGAGCGAGAACCACAGCACAGTTTAAAAAAATAAATTCTAACTTATTTTTATTTTGTTGTTATAAACTGCATTATGGTTCTTGCTTCTTCTTTTTGAAAATATATTTTGCTTCCATAGAACCCCCTTCTTCAACAGTGGGTACAGAGCAGAACTAGGACATTCACCCACAGAACTCAATGCCATGCCATGTGTGCCTTTGAGTCAGTCCTGACTCCTGGCGACCCAGAAGCTCCTGGGTTTTCTTGGCAGTGTCACTGGAAGTAGATTGCCAGGCCTTTCTTCCAAGGCAATGGAGGGTTAAGTGACTTGCCCAAGGCCACAAGGAGTGCTAGTGGGAATTGAACCCTGGTTTCTTGGTTACCAAGCCAGTGTTCTAATCTTTAAAAAAAATCTGATTTTGATCATCTCACTAACAACAACAACAACAAACATTCTCCAGTACCATGTGTATCGTAAACTAATTCAAAACCTACAACAAAGTCACTGAGTATCTATCTAGAGCAAATCTAACATACCATATCAGCACCATCTTCAAAAATTCACTTAACACTAGAAGCCCCAAAGTGCATCAATTGACGCAAATGCATCTTCGAAGTTGTATATCAGCACCATTGCTAGAACCATGTCAGTCATGTTCCATGACTTTGTTAACAAGGTCAAGATGTTCAAATATATGCATTTAATTAATGACAGATGCACCACCTAGCGGGAAAATGAATTTATACCTAGAAGCCCCAAAGTACGTCAATTGACGCACTCAATTGTCTTGGATGCGTCAATTGACGTACTTTGGGGCTTCTAGGTATAACTTCATGTTCCCACTAGGTGGCGCATCTCAATCACTGTTTACAGTTCTACTTCGACATTACAAACAATAAACACACAATGACGTCGTTGTAATGACATCACATACTGCACGTATTTAACAAATAAGTAACTTCACATTAATTCACATCTGCATTTCATGCTAAACGCAGTCATCCTGATAATGCGTCAATTGACGCACTTTGGGATTTCTATGTAAAATTCCTTTTGGGGCTTCTAGTGTTAAGAAACCCATCCAAAAAAAGCATCACTGCAAATAATGCAGCAGGCCCTGGAACATCCAAACACCTATTTGAAAAGCTGAACAATTCAGATTACTATAATACAGATCCCTACATACAAACTCCATGTTAAAAGAACACCTGGTCTTGGTCACATGCTCAAAACATAGACCCTCACCAAGTACAGAATAAGAAACCATAACCTAAAAATAAACAGATGTAGATAACAATTAAACTGCAACCCCAAGAAGCCAGATTCTGCATACAGTGCAATACCAGAGAAATAGAAAGAGATGCATTTCCATGTACTGTACAAAATATAAAGATAGCACCAAGTCCGATCATTAAATTGAAAATACAATTCTCTTCTAACTTTGTTGTCTGACCATTTTATTCTCTGATCATGTAGGTCCCAATCGGAGGTTTTTGATTTCCTCTATCTCCCAGTGCACCCTCCTGTCTACTTTCCCCCAGGGATGGCATGAGGGTTATGCAGGGCCATATGCGGAGACTCGCTGTGGCATCATTTGCATAGATTTAGGGGTATGTTTACTAAACTGCGGTAAACGTGAATAACGCGCGTTGTATGACTTTAACGATCGTTAGCGCTCTATAGCGCGCGCTGTAGCGCATTAACGATCATAAACGCGCTATAGCGCGTGATGCTCCGCAGCACGGTAAAACGCAGAAGGCGGAGAGAAGGGGTCAATGGGCGGAGAGTGGGCGGGGAGAGGCTCCCATTACACTAACGCGCTGAATTTCAGAGCTGAATTCCAACGCGAATGAAAACCTGCCGTTATTAAAGGGGAGAGAAACCATTTAAATGCCAGCAATGTACAGCCTAGGCAGGGAAACCAAAAAAAGGTGATACGGTAAGTGTGATACATGTGCACAAAACAAAAGGGCACAGAAACACTGAAAATGACCCCAACAAACTGGAAAAAAACAGCAACCAAGCTGGCCAATAGTGGTATCAATGAGAAACATCAACCCCCCTCCCCCCCTGAGTAGGCTCCATTGAACAGATATTTATTTATTTAGCTGTATTTATATCCCGCTTTTCACCGGGTCAAAGCGGTCAATTGGGGGATACATTTAACACGAGGGGATATGAGACACACACGCTAATACTTACAGGGAACATGGGCAATGGAGGGTTAAGTGGCTTGCCCAAGACCACAAGGAGTGCCTGTAGGACTAGAAATCCCAGTCCCTCCGGCCTGAGATTGCTGTCCCCAGGTGGGACTTGAACCCCCAGCCCTCCGGCCTGAAGTACCTTGTCCTAACCACTAGACCACTCCTCCCTGTATGTATTTCTTTATGTTAGTTATGCATTTATAAACCGCGGAAGGGTCCATACCCCGTCCCCATACAAGGTGCACAGGCCCACAGTGAAATAGCACTGTTCAGGGACTTCCCCACCATCGGACAGGGTTCCTATGGCGTGCACATGTCCCGCAACATCAGGGCGGGCATGTCGGAACGGGCAACCGGTCAGATGCTGGAGAAGGGGATACAGAGGGCTGCAGGCGGCAATGCTGTGGAGCAGCTGGGCCACAGTGGGGACTAGGGTGATGCCTAGCTGGCCCATAGGAATGCTGAAACAGTAGAGCAGCCAGACAGCAACTGCTGAGGGCCCAACATGGGCAAGTGTGTGCTTCCCACAGTGTCACAGGGAATAGTACCCAGCAGGTACCCCCAATGGCACGGAACATTGGCAGGCGGTGCTGGGGGAAAGCGTGGGCAGCTATGTGGGCACCCCCACCACAAAACATGCACCATAGGCAGCCGCCTACCTGCACACTGGATGGCTTGAGACCGCACACCACCAGCACCACCAGCAGAAGGGCATGTCAGCATGGTGGCTGAGGGATACTGGTGGTGGAGGGGGCAGTGGCAGCTGCCTAGAGCAGACCGTGGTCTAGCCCCCTTCACGTGGGTGCAGTGCACTCCAACAGACAGGCCCTGTCTGACCAACAGTCATGTTATCACCAGGGAACGCACCATCTCTGTGAGAACATGGTGGTGCAGTACACAGAACCAGTGTATTCAGAAGCAGTGGGTCACAGGTTCAGGTCCCAGCTGTGGTTCCTGCCAACCCAGTCCTCATATTTTACCCACTACTAGAACGGGCTAATACAGACAGAACCGGTCTTGCAGATGACGTAAACATGCCCAAAACACCCACATTTTACCCTACACAGCACAGACACCATAAACATGCACATTACCTAGAGCAGAGCCTCCCAAATGCAGTCCTGGAGGGCCAAACACCATCCCGGTTCCATGCTGCCTCTGATAAAGATGCCTGTGCTGCATTTCTATGCGCCACCCACATGGTATGCAGATTTATCTCATGCATATTCATGAGGGACAGGATGAAAACCCGAACAGTGTTTGGCACCACAGGACTGGAGTTGGGAACCTCTGCCGTAAAGCAGCAGCCAACAGGGGCAGACACACCCGCACCCACAGGCCCCAATATCCAAAGCCTCCTGGAGAGGCAGGACTTTGGGCTCTGCGTGCATCTCCCAATACTAGCACATGCATACCGTATTAATGCCACCCTAAACCTGGGAATATGTTATACAGCTATCAGAAGGTTGCTATGAGCACTGGCAGATAGCAATTCCTAGGTTAAGTACAATTTCCTGAGTGAGCTGCATCATAGCAACCTTTCTGATGTCTGTGGAGTGTGCTACAGGTCCTGTGTCTAACAGTGTTTACCAACCTGGGGAGTGACTCCGACAGTATTGCGTACCATAGCCATGCCTGCACTGTGCCCAGGACTGGTGTGGTGGCCTGGGCTGCCCAACACCTCTAGTGTTGCACAGTGCTTGCATAGGTGTGGGGAGTGCTTGTCTGTCTATCCAGTATGTGGTGGCTTCCAACACCCTCCACAGCCCACACTGCTAGCACTGGTGCAAGTATTGGCCTGCCAATGTGCATAATGAGGAGCAAGGTACTGTGGGAATAGCCTGGATAGGGTGGCCTGGCCTGTCCGCATCTGCACAGGGCATAGGGCAATGGCCGGACATTGTAGTGCCCGGTACCACCTGCACAGACAGGGTGGCCATAGCATGTCCTGCTGGGAGGTCACTCTCACCCTGACTGAGCAGTGACCATGGCATGGCTAGGTTCCACCATAGTGCTATATAGCATTTCTTTTATGTGATATATATGGGTTTCCTTTTGGGGACCAATCACAGACTTATCTGCTTGGTGTGTATGCTGATATCCCCGTTCTGGGTACATGCATCTCCTCCAGGGCCATGGACTAGCTGGCGGACTGTCTGCAGCTAGTATGTGTCTTGCTGGAGCACCGTGCAGGGTGCAGCGGCTGGAGGCTTGCTGCTGGGGAATGTCAGATAATGGTGGGGGGGCAGCTGAGCATTTCCAGACCTGCCGTCCATCTGCTCTTGCTGTATGGGTGTGTACTGCTCTGCATTGCCTGCCCTGTAGGGTGTTTGATCCTGAGTGGGACTGGGGTGATGGTCCCCTCTACTGCCACCATTGCAGAGGGTTGGAAGTGGATCTGTGGGCAGGAGATCCTGTCCCCCACCCTGA
Source organism: Ichthyophis bannanicus (assembly GCA_033557465.1). Taxonomy (NCBI): domain Eukaryota; kingdom Metazoa; phylum Chordata; class Amphibia; order Gymnophiona; family Ichthyophiidae; genus Ichthyophis; species Ichthyophis bannanicus. Next base: position 1,317,009,990 of record CM066031.1, read on the forward strand.
GCCCTAGAGGGTGTGTTGGGTGGTGGTATGTAATCTCCCTGGTAACCACAGCAGAATGTGGGTGTGGTGCCGTGCATTCCTCCTTTAGCCAGTCATGTGTTTATTAGCAGCTCTAGCCCACTGGTTACTTCACTGCCCATGGAGCCAGTGGTCATAGGTTCACAGCCCACAGTGGGGTTCATTGATAGGGCTGTCTTAGGCATTGTCTATTTTTACTGTATATTAGTGCTGCCAGCAGAACCACCCTCAGGGTACTGTCACCTTAGGGTAGCTCAATAGGCGCCCTATAGCGCCTTATAAGGCGCCCTATAGGGCGCGCCTTACGTGACGCCCTATAGGGCGTGATTTACGCGGCGCCCAATAGGGTGCGACTTACGCGCCGCCCTATAGGGCGCACATTATGCGGCGCCCTATAGGGCGCACATTACGCGGCACCCTATAGGGCGCACATTACACTTCGCCCTATATTATATGTATTATATGCCATTTGAAAGGAATATTTAGGCGCTCCCTATAGGGCGCGCCTTACACTTCGCCTTATAGGGAGCGCCTAAATATTCCTATCAACTGGTATATAATACATGACAATGTCAGAGAGAACATCACTATTGGAACATATTTCATAGGAAGGGTACACTTTTCCTGACATATGCAAACTGTAACCCGCCTGCAGATTAAAATATTATAGTCACCTTTCAAAGGGTTACACAGGATGCTTCAGCCAGCCTTACTCATTAGGCACACTGGGGAATTGAACCCATGACTCTTGTACTATCAGTCTGTGTAGTAACCATTGTGCTACAGCTCTGTTTGTGTCTTTGGGTGTCTGCGCGCTGTCTTAAGCGTGCGCGCAGTAGCGCGCGCTGTAACGATCATTGCTGTGCGGCGCGCAATAACGCGCGTAACTGCGTGTTATTGGTTACGATGTCCCGCCCATGTCCTTTTTTGGCTTTCCATTCACTAACGCGGCTTCTAACGCGAATTGCACTAACGCAGTTTAGTAAACATACCCCTTAGTATACTTTATTTTAAAATGTATATGCCACCCATCTAAATTCCTAGGTGGCTTCTAAACATACACATGCAATTTAGTAAAACAGATATTACAAAAAAACAAACATAATAATAAAACATTACATTTAATTAATGAAAAGCCACTTACACAGCCCCCTGCTTATCAAACCATTATAAGTATCTGCACATCAGATTTATTTTGCTATGACCAGATTATTGATGAGGAGGGAAGCAGCGGCCCTAGAACATCCATACACCTATTTGAAAATCTGAACAAATCAAATTACTACAGTACGATGCAATTGTGTTGGAAAGGTGCAAGTTCATGGCATTCCCAAATGGCTCTTGTGACATGGCTGTGATTGGGATGTCTCAATGGCCATTTTAAGATGTTCAAATCATGAAAAGGACTTCTAAATGACCCCCTACGTTGCTGGGGCAGTTTAGTGACCTGGGACATATATCATACAAATTTTAAAGCCCTAACAACTAGCTAGACCAGAGGTGGCCAACTCCAGTCCTAATGCACCACAATCAAGCCTGGTTTTTCGGGATGTCCCTAGTGATTATTCATGAGGTACATTTGCATACACTACCTCCCAAAGCTTCATGGGGTGGATTTAACACTCCCCTGCCTGTTTAATCCATCCCATGAAGTCACCACTGGAAATGCCTGACAGAAAAAGTTTGTTCTCAGTCTCTTTTTAAATTTCAAATAATCTTTCTCAGCACATACCTCGTAAGGCAAGCTATTCCATCAAGTCTCTCCCTCTGGAATTTGAAAAGAACTTGCTATTTAAAAACTGCTCATTTTGAAATTAACACATGGACATAATTTTTCCTGTTGCAGTAAGTCCCATCCATGGGAAAAGTAAATCAAGTGATAGTTCAGAAGCCTCAAAACCAGGGAAGCCAGGGTTCCAATCCTGATTCCCCTAGTTACCCTCCATGTGTCCTTGAGCAAGTTATTTATTCCTCCATTGCCTCAGGTACAAAACTCAATACCTTATTAACTAACATGCGGTAGCCAGTTATCACACATTAAATAATACAAAACTCATTGATCCCAATGGGGCCAATTTATTAACTATGCACTTAACTCAGATTAATGCATGTTAACTGGTTCATGCGCATTAGTAACTGAGGTCCTAAACACTAGTTTATTAAAGTGTATCACACTGAAAAACATGAAAACAAATCATGAAAATCACAGAAAGTATATTTAAAATGAAGACTAAGGGGCATGTTTACTAAAAGCCGTACAATTGCGTGCCGCACAATAGCGCACGGAAACGCGGCACTCAAACGCTCAGAAACGCTCTTAAACGCCCCGCACAAGTGCACGTGGGCCCCGCACAATTGCGCGCCGCACTAACGTGCCCCGCACAAGTACCCGGCCCGCAAATGTCCGATAGAGGCGTGGAAAGGCATTCTGAGGGGTGAGGAAGGCTCCCGAGGGGCGGAGAGACGGGGTCAATGGGCGGGGAAGGGGAGGGGAGAGGCTCCCCGCACAGTATCGGGGACGAATTTGCAGGTTAAAAATAGCGCGAGTGAAACACTCACGGTAGAGGGCATTTAAAGGGAAGAGAAACCATTTCCGTCAGCAATGTACAGGGAAACCGGGGAAACCTGCAAAACGTGAGCAGTGTGATACATGTGCACAGAACAAAAGTGCAAATAAAGATAGAAAAAGACCCAAACAAACATATTAAAAATAGGACGTCAGCTGGGGAACCCTGATATTAATGGGCAAACATAAGAAACACACCCAGGAAAGCTCCAAAGAAATGAAATGAAGTATGGAAGGGGCTACGGAGCGGAGACCCTTCCAAAAACCATTTCCTTTTTTCTGAGCCTTCCTGGGAGTGTTTGCTATGGTTGCCCATTAATATCACTGTTGCCCAGCTTGGTTATATTTATCCCCAGTTCGTCGTGGTCAGTTGAGGGGTTTATTTGCACTTTTGTCACCAGACAAGGTGACTGAGCACACAGTACAAATGTGCAGAGCAGGGTTTTTGACTCCTTTGGTCAGGTTTCCCACCCCCAGGGACTGCACTATCACTGTGGCCACAGTGTGGTGCAGCAGACAGAGGCAGTACCTCTAGGACCAGAGGGTCACAGGTTCAAATCCAAGCTGGGGCTCCTGCCAACCCAGTCCCCATATTTTACCCACCACTAAACAGAGATAGTAAAGACACTCCTTTATTGCAGAGAACATAAGCATGGTTCACACACCCATTTTGTACCCAACACCGCACACACACCATAACAATGGGCATTACCGACAGCCGAGTCCCCCAAATGCAGTCCTGGAGTGCCACAACTCAATCAGGTCATATGCTTTTCCAAGATACGGACATGCCAGCATGTTGGCGGTAGGGTACAGGTGGTGGAGGGGGCAGTGGCTGCTAGCCACAGAAGACAGTGGCCGAGCCATGTGCAGACTGGCACGTCCACTGCAACATAGGCCCTGTCGGATGTACAGTCATGGACTTCCCAGGGAATTCAGCACATCTGTGGCAACACAGTGGTGCAGTGCACACAGACAGTGTGTGCAAGAGCAAAAGGTCACAGGTTCAAAGCCCAGCTGGGGCTACTGCCATTCCTGTCCACATATTTTCCCCACAACTAAACCATGTTAGTAAGGGCAATCCTTTATTGCTGGGGATATACGCATTGGTCATACGCCTATCTTTTACACCACCAAGCACAGACACCATGACCAGGGGCATTACCTAGAGCAGAGTCTCACAAATGCAGTCCTGGAGGACCACACACCATTCAGGTTCCATGCTGCCACTCATACAAATAACCGTGCTGTATATCTATGCACCACCCCCATGGCATGTAGATGTAGCTCATGCATATTCATGAGGGACAGCAGGAAACCCCAACCAGTGTATTGCAAACCTGGACTGGATTTGGGAACCTCTGCCGTACAGCAGCAGCCAACAGGGACAGACACACCCACACCCACACCCACAGGCCCCATTGGCCAATGCCTCCTGGTGAGGCAGGACATTGGGCCCTGCGTGCATCTCCCAATACCAGCACTTGCATACCTTAGCAATGTCACCCTACACCAGGGTATATGGTACACAGCTCTCAAACGTTTGCTATGAGTACTGGCAGATAGATATCCCTACGTTACGCACAGTCTGCTCTATGAGCTCCATCATAATAATCTATCTGATGTTTGCGGTGTGTGCGTCAGGTCTGGCCCCTGACAGTGTTTACCACCCTAGGGAGGGACCCCCAACGTTATTGCATACCATACCCATGCCTGTACTGTGCCCAGGACTGGTGTGGTGGGCAAGGATTCTGAACCCCTCTATAGTAGCACAATGCTGACATACGTGTGGGAGTGTGTGTCTGTCTATACAGTGTGTGTTGGCTGCAAACACTGTCCACAGTTTTGGCCTGATGATGTGCATAATGAGCAGCAAGGTACCATGGGTATAGCTCAGACAGGGTGGGCTGGCCAGGATGCATCTGCACAGGGCATAGGGCACTGGCAGGGACATTGTAGTGGCCGTCCACCACCTCCACAGACAGGGTGACCTCTGTATGTGCTGCTGGGCTTTCACTCCACCCTGACTGTGCAGTGATGGCAGCATGGCTAGGCACCCCCATAGTGCTTCATAGCACTTCCCTCATGAGATATATGGGTCACCTGTTGGGGCCTAGTCACTGATGTATCTGCTTGTGTGTGCTGCCATCCCAGTTGTGGGTGCATGCATTTCCAGTGGGACTAACCAGCAGACTGTTCACAGCTGGTATGTGCCCTGCTGGAGTGCCTTGCAGGGTGCAGTGGCTGATGGCTTGATGCAGGGGAATATCAGATAGTGGTGGGGTGCATCTTAGCATATCCAGGCCTACTGTCTGTCTGATATTGTGGTCTGGGTGTGTGTGGGGCTGCTTGGACTGCCCTGTAGGGTGTCTGTTCCCCAACAGGACTGGGGTTGATGGTCCACTCTACTGCTATCATTGCAAGGGGGGGGGGGGGTGTATAATGGGGATCTGTTGATAGGAGACCCTGCCTGTTTGCCACCCTCAGCTGTGGGGGGGGGTGGTGTTGGTGGTACATGGCCCACCTAGGGGTCCGTGGGGTTCCCCCTGACTGAGACAGACAGAGATATCCAAGGTGTTCCTGCAGAAACTACCTATCTCACAGATTACAACTGTTTTGGAGCTCTGCCATGGCCTCTCTCAGCCATGGAGGGTGCTGTGGACCTGGTCCAGGGCGCCTCATCACACACTCAGGGTGAGCACAGTTCCCGCACAGTGTGACTGTGTGTAGCTACTCTGTGCAAATTAAACACCCGGTCAGTACCTCCTACCAGGCCAAGGTGCTGTGTGGGTGCACACGGACACGTCCCCCTACCAGGCCGGGGAGCTGTTGGGGTGCATTCCCCATCTTGTGTTCATCTGTGGACAGCTGATTTGCATGTGCAGTGCATCATGGGTATGGGTGGCCTAACCCTATCCTGGTTCCCACAGCAGACTGTCTGTGTGGTGACATGCAGGCTCTCTGCAGCCAGCCAGGGGCTTGCTGGCAGCTATATAGCTGTAGCCCAATGGTTACTTCACTGCCTGTGGAGCCAGTGGTAATGGGTTTGAGCCCACAGTGGGGTTATTTGATAGGGTTGTCCAAAGCTTTTGTTAGATTTAATGTACATATGTTGCTGCCATCAAACACACCCTCAGTGTACTGTACCCATAAGGTGCCTCTGAGGGTGCTTTATAGGGCACCCTATAGGGCACCTTATGATTGCCGTCCATATAAGGTGCACTATACATCATCCTGTGACGCAACATATATGGTGCCCTATAGGGGACAGTCAAGGGTGCCTTGGCGGACAGTGAACTTTAACATGTGCCTTATGGGCCGCCTTATGTTAACACGCTTTGTGAGTGCGTTTGCTAGTAGTGATAACTGAAATAAAAATAGATTGCCCCCTACAGCACTCATCCCCATAATACATACTGCCTCAGTGAGCCTTCTTCATTGGGCACTGTGGGGGATTGAACCCCTGATCTCTGCACCATTGGTCAGTGTCTTAACCATTGTACTATGGCTCTGCTCCTTTGTGTGTGCACATCAGGGCGCCACTTAGCCTTCCCACGCACTATTATGCACGGCGCACAATAGCGCGGCGCACAATAGCGCCCCGCGCAAATGTGCGATCGCTTACTCCCGTTTTTTTTCTTTTCTCTGCCTGAACCGCCCACTCCTTATATGGCACAGTCACACTACCACGGCCCCGCACATTAGGAATGTTTAGTAAACAGACCCCTAAGTGGGGGGGGGGGGGCATTTTAATAACCTTAGTCACATAAGAACATAAGATATACCGCACTGGATCAGACTAAGGGTCCATCAAGCCCAGTATCATATTTCCTACGGTGGCCAATCCAGGTCACAAGTTCCTGTCAGATTCCCAAAAGGTAGACAGATTCCATGTTCCTTATCCCAGGGGTAAGCCGTGGATTTCCCTAGTACACGTTAACAACGGTTTATGTTGTTTTTTCTCCAGGAACTCATCCAAACCTCCTTTAAACCCATACAGATGTCCAAATCACAGACACATCCCCAAGGATATTTTACAAATGGCTTTTAAAGATGTCTCCAATATGAGGGCATTTAAGTAGGCCGGGGGGCATGGTGGATGCAAGTCTGAGGCAGTGCAATGGATTTAGACATCCTTGCAGAAATGTCAGGGTCGTCTGCAATCCCATCCAAGTTTAGACCTATTCCAGGCACAAATAGACATTAGGAAAGTGCTTGTTTTGACCGGAAAACGTCCAGATGCTGTAGAGAAGACGGCACATCATCATTCCCAGTACTCTGCACAATCACAATGATAGCAGCAGTGATCCTAGCTCACTTCTTTAACCATTAGGCTATTCCTGGAAATCCATGGTCTAGAATACTATTCTGGGGATGTCTATGTAGATGTTCTTGCAGACATCCATATCGGACAAGTCCACATTTGTGAAATCGTGCCTGAACTTGGATGTGCCTGCTTTTTCCTTTCAGATGTTTTGGCTTGTATGTCCCAGATTGCACTTGGGTGTGTAAAAAGTGCACATCTCTAGTTTTTCCTACAAAAAAAACCCTTCTAAAACTTTGTACATAATTACTGATAAACCTACTTAGTGAACAAAGCACTATCGTGTCATCTCTTCTCCTCAGCTTAATTTATGGTGATTTTTAAGACAGATTACGGAGTGAGCACAGATCAGCTCCTTGTCACCAGTAATCCACATTTTAAAAACGTAGCACACACACTCAGCTGTTCTTGCTAATGCATCCTTAAAAATCGAACACTCTACTGGCCTAGAATACAGACTAATAATTACCCAGAGTCCACGGCAAAGGCATGGGGTCATCTTCAGGTCACAGCAAGGCTGATATAAGAAGAATGTGGTGCAACTCTGCATGAAAATTCAGCAAATTTCTTTTTACTTCTGCATTAAGGGAGATGCTTACTAAAGTTCATTATGCAATAAACACGTGTTTTAACACTTGGTGACCATTAGCATAAACCCATGCTAACTTTGACCACATGTTAAAATAGCAGCACATTAAAAATCTTGTTCTAGCTGCTTACGGCCTTGCAGGGCAGAAACTGGGTGGGATTTAACTAAAGTTTGGAAAGTGTTGATAGTGCGTGGTGAGTTAGCACCCCATAACGCGGGTGCACATAATGACACTTAGGGGCATGTTTACTAAACGGGGCACTTTTGCGGGGCGCACCTGAGCGCCCTAAAATGATGCAGTTAAGTGCTCTTAAGCACCCCGTACGCGTGCGCGGCACATTAACGGGTCCCGCACGCGTGCGCCGCAAACACGCACGTTTGCGGGGCGCTCATGTGCGATAGAGGCGTGGAAAGGCGAAATGAGGGCGGAGGAAGGCCCCCGAGGGGCGGAGAGATGGGGTCAATGGGTGGAATGTGGGAGGGGAGAGACCCTCCGCACAGGAGCGTGCCCGAATTTACAAGAAAAAATACCGCCAGTGAAACACACGCGTTAGAGGTGATTTAAAGGGAAGAGAAACCATTTCCGTCAGCAATGTACAGCAACATCGTGGAAACCCAAAAAACGTGAGCAGTGTGAAACATGTGCACAGAACAAACTCGCAAATGTAACATGAAAATAACCACAACCAAGTATGCGAAAATCATAAGTCTGCTGGGAAACACTGCTATTAATGGGCAACAATAATAAACACTCCCAGGAAAGCTCCAAAGAATTGAAATGAATATTGGAAGGGTCCATGGTCCGTGGACACATTCAAAAGCACTGCAATGTAATGGAACTGTCCTGGGAGTGCATATCAGGTCATCCAGTGATATCACTGATGCACTGTTCGGTTTATTTCTGTGACTGCACCTATTTGGAAGGCATATTTGTGTGTGTCCTGCACCCCTGTCCCCATACAAAGAAAACGTGGCCACAGTAAACCTATGCAGAGCAGGGTGTCAGGCTTGTGCAGCCAGGTTTCCTATCTCCAGATACTGCACAGTCTCTGTGGGCACAGTGTGGTGCAGCGGACACAGCCAGTGACTGTATGACGAGAGGTTCACAGGTTCAAATCACAGCTGAGGTTCTGGCAACCCAGTACCCATATTTTTAACCACCACTAAACAGTGAGAGTTCACACACTGCTGTACTGCAGAGAACATAAGCATGGGCTCAACACCTACATTTTACCCCACACCGCACACAAACCAGAGCAATGGCCATTATGTACAGGCGAGTCCCTCAAATTCCGTCCTGGAGTGCCACAACGCAATCAGGTTATATGGGTTTGCCAGATAAGGACTGCAAGCCACAGCAGACAGTGCCGTAGGCGTGTGTAGCCTGGCACCGTACACAACAACAGACAGGCACTGTCAGATGTAAAGTCATGGACTTCCCTCGGAATGCAGAATATATGTTTAGAAACAGTGGTGCAGTGTACACAGACAGTGTGTGCAACAACAGAAGGTCACAGGTTCAAATCCTGTCTGTGGCTCCTTGCAACTAGTGCACATAAGTGTACCCTGAAAAAACCAGGCATTAAAGACTGATACTTTTCTGCTGAGAACCCAAGATATTTTGGCATATGTTTATGTTATCATCAACAGTACCCACCACATAAACATGTGCAGCACCTACAGCAGAGTCAAACAAAAGCAGTCCTGGAGTGCCCCACATCATTAAAGGGTAATGCAGACTCCAATATAAGGCCATGTGAACATGTTGACGGCAGGGGAACTGGTGACACCTGTCCACATCACACCATGGCCTATCTGTTTTTAGGTGGGTGCTGTGTAGTGCAACAGACAGGGTTAGTCTGACAAACAGACATGGATGTACCTGGAAATGCACTGTCTCTGTGTCAAGAAGGTGGTGCAAAGCACACAGGCACTGCCTGCAGGAGGTGAAGGTCACAAGTTCAAATCACGTGTGTCAGGTCTGCCGAACCAATCCCCGCAATTGTCACATCCCCTAATTTTTCTCAAAAAACAAACCACCTGTAGTGGGAAAAGTGAAAACAGGGACAGTACATGTATATTGTCTCTCAAGGTGGACATATAAGAGAGAAATGTGCATCACATAGATCAGATTTCCTCAAATGCAGTCCTGGAGGGCCACAATTTATTCACATGTTATGATGTCTTAAATAAAGATGTCTCTGTTCATCTGCATGTGCCGGTCCATGGTATGCAGATATATCTCATGCATATATCTGACGCACATTTGTGAAAATGTAGCAGTGTCTGTTACAACAGGACTGGAGTTGGGGACCTGTGCCAGAGATTACCGATCAACAGGAGGCGAAATGACCAGACACACAGGCTTCAGGACCCAAAGCCAATTGGACAGTCATGATAGTGTGCGTTGCGTCCATATCATAAAACTAGTATGTGCGCACTGTAGCACTGTCACCATAAACCTTGAAATACACCACACATATAGCAACATGTTGATCTGATCAGTGGCAGATATCAATGTCTACGTACACCACAATATGGTTATTGAGTGGTATCACACCAATATGTCTGATGTATGTGGAGTGTGTCTCAGGTCTGTTGTTTGACGATGTTCCCCACCATGGGGTGTGACAGTAGCACTATTTCATAGCCTAGCCATGCATGCACTGTGTCCACGACTGCTGATTTGGCATAGACTGGAAAAACTATCTATAGTAGCACAGTGATGGCATAGCTGTGGGATTGTGTGGCTGTACATCCAGTGTGTGATGTATGCAACACCTTACTCAGCGCACAATGTTTGTACTGTGTGCAGTGTTAGCTTGCCATTGTGCATAATGAGGTGCTAGGTATTGTGGTCATACCCCCGACAGGCTGGTCTCGGCAGGATGCATGAGGACAGAACGTAGGGCAATGTAAGTGAAATTGCAGTGTGTGGTCATCAGTAGCATGGACAAGGTAGCCCAAGCATGTCCTCCTGGAAGGTCAGTCTCACCCTGACTGAGTAGTTACCATAGCATGGCTAGGTCAGCTGTAGTGGCAACAACATCTTTTGCAAGTGATATCTATGGGTTGCCTTTTGGAGCCCAATCACGAACGTAACTGCTCGGTGAGTGTGCAGACGTCCCAGTTTGGGTTGCACACATTGTCACCAGTAGTATGCAGTATGGATAAGCTATCAGACTGCTTGCACCTAGTATGTGTAAGGGTGCCACACTTTGAAGGGTGTAGCAGCTGCAGCTTATCTGTGTTTGCTGCTGGACAATGTCAGATAGTGGTGGTGGGCTGCTGAGCATGTCCAGGCATGCCATCTGTCTGCTGTCACCTTATTGATGGTCACATAAATGCATGCCCCATGCTGTAAGTTGTATTTTCCTCTGCTGGACAGAGGTTATCACTTCCCACCAGCAGCACCATTGCAGTGATGAGTCTGAATGTTACGTTTGGGTGTTGTCACATAATCCGTCCGTCTAACACACTTCTCCCCCTCCCATAACTAATGTGGCGATGACAATGGCCACCACACAGGATATGACTGATGTGGTTGCAGCAAATTGCTTAAAGGGCTACACATCACAGGGAAATAACAGATGCACAGAAGTGTAAGTGTATGTGCATCAACAAGTGCTACTCATCAGACACTGCGACTGATGTGGACTCACACCATAGGCTATCTTAGCTGAGCCAGGTGCTGTGGTCATGGTTCTGGGTCTCCCCTCTCACATTCAGGGTGAGCACAGGAGCCGCACAATGTGATGTCCAAGACTAACTCTGTGTCATTAACCTACACGCTCATTAATCATGTACATACGTAGGTGTTTCAGTGGCTGCATAAACCATAGTGCTTATATTTGTAGACTGCTTATTTACATGTGCAGTGCATCATGGGTATGTGTGATTGAAGTCTATCGTGGTAAAGAAAGCAAACAGGTCATGTGTTGGCCCATACTCAAACTGTAGCCAGCCAGGGGTGTGTTAGCAGCTATGGCAGTGGTTCTGAAGCAGTCCTCCGTGAAAGTCTAGCCATGACATGTGTTTATGTTAGTACAAATGAAGATGCATGAGATATATATGCATTACAGATGTCTTGCCAAACGGAGTGGAGTGTGGCCCTCCAGGGCTGGCCATCAACAACCCTGACAAACATCTCTGTCATTAACGTTTGTAAGTGGGCAAGGTGCTGATGTGCAAGACATCAAAATGTTCACATAAACTGTGTAACATGCTTCTCTGCCTCTCACCACCACCAACATCTTATAGATTATAGAACTGCATGGTGGGCATGAGAATTGAGGAAGTATGTCACAGTGAGTATATATGCTTTTCATGTCACTGACATCTGCACTTTGTACAGTCACACACCTAAATGACAGAGGTGTAAGACAGGGGTCTAAACATACAGACCTGTAGGGCCACAAATCTGTGAGGTTGCCAGGGTAGCTCTGATGCCTATAGATCTCATGCATATTAATTAGGGCTATACTGATCAGCAGACTGGCCTAGGGGTTCAAGGAGGAGTGTCTCTCATACACAGAGCTATGGAGGTTTCGCCCCCTGTGATGTCACAACGTGTACAGACATAGGTAATGCCCCTGATTCTACAGTGGTCTAATCTAATATGGCTCTCTGAGGCCTCTTCCCTTTGTAATGTCATTTGGTGGTGCCACCAACAACACCCTCAATGCTGTAGCATGAAGGTCCCTCAAAAGTACCTTACAAGGTTCGTTTATTTGAACATTAGAAGGTGCTGTTGTGGACACTGCACCTCATATTGTCCTCTCTGAAGTGACTCATAGGGTACCTGATGTGCCACACTAGGTTATTGCAATGTCACAGTGTGTTTCTGCAAAAAACAAATCCAAAACGCAAAGGCCACAAAAACCACTGTTGATAGTAGATAGTAATGTGCCAGCAAGTTATATAGATTAGGCTGATGGTGTGAAGGCAAACACGACGTCTGTAACATAGGTAGGTATGACAGTGAATGTGTCGCACACCCCAGCCACTCACTCTGTATGTCAGCACATCCACCTAACATCTACATCCATGTCCATCGCATGGCAATCTCAATAAGCTCAATATGTGTGCTATGCAACCTAATGTGGATGTAGCATGTGCAGATGGAAACCCCCCCCCCCCCCATGCCATCACATACATAATGTATGGGTTGACATTGAGATGGAGTAGTGAATATCATCTATTGCGACACATATCCCCATATCACCAGGGTGCCTGATAGGCCAATCTGATGGTCCCTCAAAACACCTTGTTGAAGTAGCAGTTGTAGTGGCAGTCAGTGCAATGTGAAAGGCGTAGCACATCACATCAAACAAATGCCTAAGAACCAGTGTGCAAGTGATGATAAGTTCAAGTCCCAAATGTGTCAACACCATGAGGTCATGAAATAGTTATGTGTTTTATATAAGAGACACACAGCACTGTATATTGCAGTTGTTGTGCGCATGTGCGCAACTCGTTCCGCAAAACAATGTGCGGGGCGAACTTGAACGTCATATGTGTATAAATTGCGCCAGTTGCGGGACGCTGTGGGACGAAATATTTATAAAACATGCAGCAGATGCGGAGCGCAATGAGACGTGTTACGTCGCCAAGGTGCGCCAATCTCTGGGGCGCAGTTGGACGTCATACGTCGCTAAACTGCGCCACTTGCGGGGCACAGTTGCACGTAAAACATTGGAAATGTGTGGCATTTGCGGGGCGCATGCGCGTCAATGACGCTGCGTGCAATCAGGTGATAATATCTCAAAATGGCGTCCAGAACAAGAAAGCCTGCATTCACTCCTCGGGAGCTCCGCACCCTGTCTCGCCTGATTGCCACAAGGCAGGAGAAGCTGTTCCCCGGGCAAAACAGGTACAGGGACAGCAGAAAGGTCCGCAGGGCCTGGGAACGGCTACAGAGACGCTTCAATAGAGAAGCTGACTTCCCAAGGGAGGTAAGTGGATGGGGACAGGTCATTAGAAATAGACATATATATCTAGAGGCTGTGTGCATTGCAGATCCTCATGCTGTTGGGGTCAGGTATTGTGTGTCAGTAATGTGCTGCAGCTGAACATACATCCCATATTGTCTTTGTATAATATGTGACAGGTTTGACCTGTACCCAGGTGGTGATGGATATGGTCACACAGGTCATGATGCTAGCCCTATTACCTGGCATTTGCTGCTGTGGACGTGCCAACACATACTGTAAGAAAGCAAACCAATAGATCAGCTTAATTATATCCAAATCACATCATATGAATATGGTGAAATGTGTAGCTGCAGAAAATAACCTTTCCGTCCACAGAAAGGGTATGTGAAGCAAAGCATTAATGGTATGTCAATCACCCAGGTGATCTGGTTGTTTTTGCCAATGTTGTGCAATATGCCCCCCTATCCCCAGTGGTCCTGAGAGCTCACCACAGTGGTCTATCAGTCACCCTGGAGATACGGTTGTGTGTGCTCAAGCACTGTAATACATACACCCTATCACCAGGGGACTAGAGAGGCCATCACACTGGCTCACCTGTCATCATGGTGATATTGGTCTGTGTGCTGTCAAAGTACAAAACAATATCCCTATCCCCAGGGGTGCTGTAAGATCATCACAGTGGCCTGTCATGTATCCTGGCGATATGGTTAAGTGTGCTGAAACAGTTCATTACATCTACCCTATTTCCAGGGGTCCTGAAAGGCCATCCCAGTGGCCTTTCATGTATCCTGGAGCTATGGTGATGTGTGCTCAAACAGTTCATTACATCTTCCCTAGTTCCAGGAGTCCTGAAAGGCCATCCCAGTGGCCTTTCATGTATCCTGGAGCTATGGTTCTGTGTGCTCAAACAGTTCATTACATCTACCCTATTTCCAGGGGTCCTGAAAGGCCATCCCAGTGGCCTTTCATGTATCCTGGAGCTATGGTTCTGTGTGCTGAAAAAGTTCATTACATCTCCCCTAGTTCCAGGAGTCCTGAAAGGCCATCCCAGTGGCCTTTCATGTATCCTGGAGCTATGGTGATGTGTGCTCAAACAGTTTAAAATATCTCCCCTAGTTCCAGGAGTCCTGAAAGGCCATCCCAGTGGCCTTTCATGTATCCTGGAGCTATGGTGATGTGTGCTCAAACAGTTTAAAATATCTCCCCTAGTTCCAGGAGTCCTGAAAGGCCATCCCAGTGGCCTTTCATGTATCCTGGAGCTATGGTTCTGTGTGCTCAAACAGTTTAAAATATCTCCCCTAGTTCCAGGAGTCCTGAAAGGCCATCCCAGTGGCCTTTCATGTATCCTGGAGCTATGGTGATGTGTGCTCAAACAGTTTAAAATATCTCCCCTAGTTCCAGGAGTCCTGAAAGGCCATCCCAGTGGCCTTTCATGTATCCTGGAGCTATGGTGATGTGTGCTGAAACAGTTTAGAATATCTCCCCTAGTTCCAGGAGTCCTGAAAGGCCATCCCAGTGGCCTTTCATGTATCCTGGAGCTATGGTTCTGTGTGCTGAAAAAGTTCATTACATCTCCCCTAGTTCCAGGAGTCCTGAAAGGCCATCCCAGTGGCCTTTCATGTATCCTGGAGCTATGGTGATGTGTGCTCAAACAGTTTAAAATATCTCCCCTAGTTCCAGGAGTCCTGAAAGGCCATCCCAGTGGCCTTTCATGTATCCTGGAGCTATGGTGATGTGTGCTCAAACAGTGTTAAATATCTCCCCTAGTTCCAGGAGTCCTGAAAGGCCATCCCAGTGGCCTTTCATGTATCCTGGAGCTATGGTGATGTGTGCTGAAACAGTTTAGAATATCTCCCCTAGTTCCAGGAGTCCTGAAAGGCCATCCCAGTGGCCTTTCATGTATCCTGGAGCTATGGTGATGTGTGCTCAAACAGTTTAAAATATCTCCCCTAGTTCCAGGAGTCCTGAAAGGCCATCCCAGTGGCCTTTCATGTATCCTGGAGCTATGGTGATGTGTGCTCAAACAGTTTAAAATATCTCCCCTAGTTCCAGGAGTCCTGAAAGGCCATCCCAGTGGCCTTTCATGTATCCTGGAGCTATGGTTCTGTGTGCTGAAACAGTTCATTACATCTACCCTATTTCCAGGAGCCCTCAAAGGCCATCCCAGTGGCCTTTCACTCATCCTGGAGATATGGTTGTGTGTGCATAAAGAGTGTAAGAGATCCTCCCTTTCCCCAGGAGTTATGTGAGGCCATCACAGTCGGCTATCACGTACCCTGTTGATATGGTTGTGTGTGAATAAAGAGTTTAATAGAGCATCCCTTTCCCCAGGAGTTAAGTGAGGCCATCACAGTGGTCTATCACGCACCCTGGTGATATGGTTGTGTGTGCCTAACCAGTTCAATACATTCTCCCTATCTCCAGGAGTCCTATGACCTGTGTAAGGTCACTTGTCTATGATCCCACTGCAATGGGATATGCAGCTGATGATGTGTGGCACAACACGCAACCCCCATGGGGCCGTACGCCACATTGCATTGGTGGGTATAGCAGTCACATGTTGGGGTAGTTTATGACAGGTAAGTTGCACCTCTCACATAGTCTGTGAGGTCACTATCTCATCACACATGTCTGTGATGTATCACGATGAAAAGCTATGTGCACATGTTGATGTGTGTATAGGTACAACATCCCCATGACCTAGGCAAAGATATTTCCAAAGGCCGTAACAGAGCCATAGTCCCCTCACTTTATGCATAGTTAGGTTACCCATCCTCACACCTCCTACAAATCCATTACCTTGTAGCAGGTGAACAGAACTGATGTTGTAGGAAAGCTACAGTCACCTCTTGTGGTTGGACACCACAGACACAAGCAGCCACATGAGCACAGGTGGCAATTGCGTAGTGTGTTTGTTTGGTGTCTGTCCATGGTTTATCAAAATACACCTGCTGTCATCATACAGGTCATAGGTCATAGTGCCATTTCCACAAGATATAGGCCAGCCGACATGGGCACGGTAAGCTCAGATAAGGGCACCTGCAGTTGTTGTATGTTTGTTTAGGCTGCTCTACCAAACATACCCCATACATACTACACCCCAACCTGACTCTCACACAGGATGGCCAGCCAACATGGGTGGAGGTACAGACCCTCCACAGCACATGATCAGTTTTGTAACCCTTTCCTGCCCTCCTCATCCCACTGTTTCCCACATGTGTGACTTAGCCATGTTGTTAGCTGCTGATAGCATAGTTCATTGCCTGTAACAGGTGGTCGCCAGACACAGCAGGATGCACAAATTAACAAACATCCCTGTCCCCCTTGGGTTCTGTCGCATTCAACAACTGCTCCAATGTATCCCTTCACCCGCTCCTGGTGTGCAAAACATACACAACAAGAGATGCAAATATTGGACAGCAAGTAGCATCACGCAAGCACCATGGCATGGCTCCAGAGACTGACATATGTGACGATGACCAACATTGGTGAGTAGGCTCAGTTGGTAATGGTGTTGTCCACATGTGATAACACATTCCATGTGCCCATGATGATCCCCTGTGACAGGTGTTGAACTATGCTATACATGAAACACACATCAGTGTAGCTGAAGTGTCCAGACCCAGGACACACTGTTCTATGTTTCTGTTGCCCACCCACCAGACGTAAGTGCTCACTCATGCTCCCACCCATATTTTCTCACACACACAGGTCGAGGATCTGAGAAAGAAAGGGAGGGAGCTGCGCCTGCACCATGGCGCATACCTTGAGCGCGTGAGGAATGCTGAATCATCACATGGTGATGGTGCGTATTGATGACATGGCTGCCCACCATCAGAGGTCACAGTGGCCCATCAGTGTGCATGGTACCTGCATGGGTACATGTGATGTGTCACACACATCTACGTGTGCTGATGACTGTCATCTTCCACAGATCATGATGACAGTGACGAAGACCCCCGTACCTCTGCCTATGCCCTCCGAAGGCCCACCTCCCGTGCTGCCGTGGAGGTGGTAGTCCTGGACACCAGTGGGGAGGAGGCAGAGGGTCCTGCAGACGACACAGCGGAGGGGGTCATGGGGGATGCTGGGACGGAAGGTGTGGGTGCCAGGGTCACAAGGGGGGGTGAGGGCGCAGGTGATGTGGGTGGGGGGGAGGTGGTGGGGGGTGTTGGGGAGGAGTCAGGGGGGGAAGAGTGGCCACAGGGTGTCTGGGAGAGTGACATAGAGGACAGTGCAGCACAGGGCACTGTTGGCTCCCGCCATCAAGGGCAGGTGGCTCCAACATCCAGGGCCCCACACACAGTGCATGCAGATGCCACCACACAAACACCAGGAACAATGTGTGTGTGGTGGCAGATGTGTTGTACATCTGTGTGAGGCTCTGGATGCACTGGAGCAGCGGGTGCACCGGTTGGTGCACCTGCAGGAATGGATGGCGGGAGCCATGGAGAGGGTGGTTGCTGACAGTGAGCATCTGCCATGTCGGCAGCCACCCCCTGAAGGGCGTCACAGGCATCATTGATGGTGCCTGTGACGTCCACACATGTGCCCTGTGCTGCCCTGTCCGCCATCACGGGGCAGGCTGAGGGAGGGGGGGGTCATGTGGGGGTTCGGGGTTAGTGTGTGGGAGTGTGTTTATTGCGGGGGTGTGTGTGCGGGGGTGGGGAGGGTTTGTTTTTGTTGGGTGGGTGATGGCATTTTCCCCCTACCCTAGATATGTATATAGTTGTATTTTTGTTTGTACATATTAAAGTATTTTTTCTGAACCCTGTAATGGTCACGTGTCTCACGTAGCATATGACTATAGATGCCAGCATGTCATATGTGTGCAGCCACATACATTCCTGACGGGTAAACATGCGTGTGATACCTCAATTGGCACCACATGCAGTGTGTCGGGAAACTCATGTGTGTAGGTGTGTGATAGCAGGGTGCTGCATTACATGTTACCATGTAGTGGCTGCCCCACAGACGTACTTGCCACAGGGATGCATATACATGACCCACATGTTCTCACATATATGAGCCGGCAAAATATGCGGCTCACAAATGTCTGCCTCTGTAACATGCATCCCTATGGTGGGTTGGGGTGCATGTGACCACTTATATAGGTGAGGGCACAGGTCACACATATGGCACCAATGTGTCCTGTATGACGGGTTGCAGATGGTGATGTGTATGGAACATAAACAGGCCATTTATAACACAGTACCCCTGTGTCCACATCAAGGGTGGTGGACCGTGGTTCTGTAGAGCCGCAGGGCAGTCAGGTGTTGGAAATATTCCTAATGAGTGTGGCAGAGATATATATGAATTGGAGATATCCTGTCAGCGTGACTGAAGTTTCGGCCCTCCAGGGCTCGCTTTTGAGAGACCTGGATTACACCTCTGCCATTTTGGAATGTGAGTGGGCAAGGCGCAGATGTCCCCGACATCACACATGTTACCTAGAGTGTGTCATATTCCTCCTCACCTCTCCCCACCACCAACATATTGCCATTGCCACCACCCGTTACTGCTGGTGAGAAACAGGGAGCAATGTTACGCATTCCAAATAACCATCCGATGTCTGTGACATCTGCACCCAGCCCAAAATAAATCGTACATGACAGAGGTGTAAGGCAGCGCTCTCAAAATCAAGTCTTGGAGGGACACAAACCAGTAAGGTGGTCATGATAATTGTAATGGTGAGATATATATCGCCAGCATATACATTAGGGATATGCTCAGAACCTGACTGGTCTGCGGCTCCACAGTATCACGGTTCCACACCCATGTCGTACATGGATGTCTGTGCACACTGTGCCGCTGCAGCGCAGAGGCTGTGGTGACACATTGTGCTAGTGAAACATCACATATGTGTGGATCATGGAAATAGTATATGTGTGTGGCAAAGTAGCTTATGCAGTGGACATGGTTGCAGATCCTATGGTCCTCCCACCCCCTCTCAGAGATACACATGGGACCAAATGGACACTCTTTGGAAAGAGACAATGTATCTATTTTTGGACAGCTGTTTATTATCACAGCAATTCTCTCATATAAAACTATTGTTACAAACATGTGTGTAAGACATATCAAAGATCCCCCCAAGCCAATTACATAACACACACAACATACTAATCACATATGTCTACTTTCACATATAACCCAAACCAAGCCGCAATAACAGAATATACTATGTACATAGTTGCTAAAACTGAACAGTGCAACAGAGAGAAACCTTTGGTTTCGTGCTGTACATTTCTATATTATCATAGGTTACTGACGGCGTGGTCGGCCACGCCTGCCACGTCGGGCCCCTCTCCCTGGCAAGGCTATATCCTCCTCCGGATACATTGGTGGTGCAGGTGCAGCTCGGATCAGAACATCACGTATGCCCTCAAGGGCCTCACACATGCGAGTTAGTGGCATGGCTACGACCCCCTCATGTAATGTCCGTAGCGCAGCACAAACATCCCTGGTGTTCCGCTCCACAGCACAGCGAATCCGCTCCAGAACACGTCGATTGGCTGTGAATGGGACACAGGGTGGTCAATGAACTACCTCTCCACGAAAACACCTTCATAAAGCAACATGTCATACACATACCACACTAGTGCTAATGTGATAGTGCTGAGTCATATGGGAACATGGTTAGGGGTATAACACATATATCGCAGTGTACTACAACTAATAGAAACACAGAGAACACTATACAGGAAGAGGATGTGGGAGGACAACACAACAGTCATACAATAGCTTCTGCATACACACCCACATACTACTGACGTGGCAACAGAATTGGGCAAGGACAGTCATCTCATATCCATTATTTAGGTCAGGTGCAGCATGCAGCAGCCATAAACACCTCAGATGGCCAGAAGCATTGTTGTACCGAGGTGTGTTTGGGAATGTCTGCACAGGTCATGTATGGGTCCAGGGTTTTGCTATATGTGGCATAGAGATGCACATGAGCTGTTGGGGCATGTTACGACAGGAACTGTGTGTTATGTGTTTATGGAATTTGCTATTCTCCATGAGATGTTTGTACTGGATGTAGCCTCATGGGATGCCATATATTTGTGTAAGACTGTGTGACGGCAAATCAGGTTTGGCCTGCCCTAATGATTGTTTTATGACATGACAATGTATGGTCTGATGGGTTACATTGTCAGTATGAGGGCTGGATGTGGGGATGTACACATTATCCGCATGTGCTGGTCCTTGGAATTGCCTGGTGCAAGGACTACACTGATATGTATGCTTGGTGGTGTACAAAATGTACGTGAGCTGATGTTGGGGAATGACTAGAATGTGATGGTGCTGACAGACGTTAATCCCGTGAAGCATTTACGTGTGTTGTGTGAGTGGGTGATACCTTATGAACATAGCTGCTTATGTGAGTGTAGTTGAGGATAGACATTGGCATGCTGACTACGTCATTGATAGTGTGGGATGTCAGAGACCTACTACACGGAATAAATGGTTATGTTAAAGCAAATGTGACAATGTAGAGTGGATAAAACAGTACAATAGAGCTGTCTGGACACATAAACATCAGACTATGGTGAGTGAGCAGAACTCTTGCACAGGCATTGTGAACGTGGATGCAGCAATTAGGACATGGAAAACAGTCATAACAACTAGACAACATATGTTTTCCCCTTTCTCATTTGACATAGCATATGGATCCTTACAGGCTGAGCTTCAGTATGTTTATTTTGTACCCTGCTGTAAGGGATAATGTATGTATGACAGTACAGATTGGTCAGATATCTCTATCTACCCACTGGCCAGTACCTATACAGTGTTGTGTCAAATTCCCTAGTTGCCTTTTGTGTCTCCAATAACACATTTCGACTAGGTAATGTATTTCTTTGGTTGCTTGCTCTATGATGATGTATCTGGTTATTTTGTAAAGGAGATGAGGTCTTCAGTTTATGTTATTTCTCATTGGGCTTGACAATTGCTATCATACACCAGTATGTTATGTGAGGTCTTTGTGTAATGCTCTAATGTTTGCATTCGGAAAGGAGGGGTGGGGTGATGTGCCAATTCTGGTAATGTTGTGTGGATACGTGGTGTATGATATGGTCTCAACATGGCAAGCTTATGTTGTAGTTAGTCATATGTGTTTAGGTTTATTTTGCAGCACAGTAATTGTTCACGGATTTGGTCCTTGTTTAACCATTTGTTGAGAAATAGACATGCGTCATACTCATTACTGTATGGTTGCATACAACACATATTGCAGGTATGACACGTATGATACTGGGGACCATCACACGGTATGGGGACATAGGCCCACAATTTAACTGGGACACACATGCTCACAGCCTATGCAATCTGTTGAGGGATTGTTGGCCTTACAGTAAGGGGACATGGTGTTTTCCTTTTCTGTCTGGATTACAGTCTATGTTATGTCTTTCTGTACAGAGGAAATTGAGGAATGTTCTCTCCAAACAAGCCATCAGGTTCATACTGTACGTTTGAGACCCCTCTGTAGATCCGTATCTATGGTTGACCTGACATATTTTCGCACCTCTCTCCATATGCTATGTAATTTGACACCTGCAGATGCAGACTGTGGGGAATGCGTTCTTTGTGCTGTTACATCACAGAGGAGGGTTGCATTGCTATATATATGGTATGTTTGTTTCTTCAACTATTATTTAGATGTCATGCTGTGGTTTACCAGACATCTGGGTGTCTGCAATGAGGTAGACTGTTGCAAGGGCAAGTGTTGATCTTTCTCATGACAACAACATGGTGGCCCTTATACAACATTCCTTTTAGGCCTGCATCTGTGGGTGTCAACTGACCTTCGGTGATTCTGTTTTGCGTCATAGTAACACCATATATTATACCCCACACCATTCTTTCAAGAAACAATATCCCACCAACATGAGCCATACATGTGATATATGGTGGTTATGTTGCAACATTCACCACACAAACACCAACTAGTGACTATTGGTGTTTATTTTGGAATTATGACTGTCGTATGTCACCCACCTTCAGCATCGCGATGTGCAGATACGCCATGGGACCTTAACTCCGCCATCATCGCCTGAGGGTCAGGGCTCTCGGTGTATACTTGCAGCCTGGGTCCGTCGATGTTCTCCCTTGATGCTGCCCCTAGTGGTGATATACTGGGTACAGGTGGCTCTATGGGCTCATCAACAGCACTTGTGCTGCCCCCTGAGACAGCAGGTTCATCCTCCAACACACTCATTGGCACTGTGATGTCAAAGTCACCCTCTTCCTCCACCTCCTCCTCCTCCTCCTCCTCCGCCTCCTCCTCTTCCTCTCCCATTTTACTGTAGTCACCTGCATATTGAACAATAACAAGGAAAACACATATGTTTCAACATAATCATATCTATATATGTGTGGCACAGACACCACAGAGATGATGGGGTGGGTATGTGCGTGTGTGCTGCGTACCCGACCCATGACACCCTCCCATACATGTTTGTCTA
Source organism: Ichthyophis bannanicus (assembly GCA_033557465.1). Taxonomy (NCBI): domain Eukaryota; kingdom Metazoa; phylum Chordata; class Amphibia; order Gymnophiona; family Ichthyophiidae; genus Ichthyophis; species Ichthyophis bannanicus. Next base: position 1,317,032,887 of record CM066031.1, read on the forward strand.
CGTCATTCAGCTGTTTCTGGGGCACATGTGTGTCGTGTGGCCATGCACATGTTGCATATTTTCCATGTGTATATTTGGAGTGCCATGCCACATGTGTCCCCCATCACATCCCTCCCCCTATCTGTACAACATATGTCCACACATGTGTGAGAATACATCACCCTTACACTTGTTTGGACCATACATTGCCTGTTTATGTTTAATTATGCATTTGAAATATTGTCTCTAGACATACTATATGCTCATTGTTGGATATGTTTGGCTGTGACCCATTGTGCCGTGGATCCCATGTAGCCAGCACCTGTGGCCCACTGAGAAGCACATGTAGCACTGTGCAAATAGTATGTCACACACACGTTACCTGATTAGTGTGCCACAAAATCATATGGTGCTTTGCAATCACAGATGTGCAGGTTGGATAGGAATTGTTGTGTGTAGTTTTGGAAACAGATGGGGAGGTTGCTGTTTTCGAGGGACACATATGTAATATTGTGACAGGGCATGGCAACAACACAGTTTGTGCATGGCCATAACACACACATGTGACACCACTTTTTAAACATGGTGTGGATTGGGTCACAGGTATGGGAGTGTCTGTGCAGCTGAATGATGTGTACTGAAGGGACATTGTGAACCTGGCAATTACTATACATACCTGCGTCAGGATGTGCCGTGTCAAGGGCCTCCGGCAGTCCACGGAGATAGATGTGGCCCAAACGTGTTGCCAGCTCTTGTTCCAATGGTGTGAGTGATGGGATAAAAGGGCCCCCACCACCTGTGCCATGCGCATGTTGTCTTTCAGCCACCATGTGCTGGCGCACCCCTCTTTTTATATCCGAGTACCTCTTTTTGAGGCTTTCAACATCCCTTGTGGGGCCCCCTGCCTCTGCAATTGCAGCACGCACCTCCTCCCATACTGCCATTCGGGTGGCCACTGTTGTGCGACTGCTGAGCCTGCCAAATAAGAGGTCATAGTTTTCAATTACATGCGAGAGTAGGATATAGTTCTCTCTATCACTGAAGCGTAGAGCTCTTTTTCGCTGTGGACCAGGCACAGGTACCCTTTTTCTCTTCCCAGTTTGGACATATTGTGCAGGCTGTGGCCCAAAAGATGGTCCTGCATGTCCCTCCCTAGGATGTGCAGTCTGTAGCGTCGGTGTATCACCCACCACAGGTTGGGACACATCCTCCACACCCTCACCCTCACCCTCACCGTCTCTCTCCCTCTCTCTCTCCATCTCTGTATGTTTTAAATGCTCCTTTCAACAGAACAGCACTCACTTAAACAAAACAGAACAATACACAGCATGCAATACAGACTTACAGAATGTTACAGTACAGGACACAGTAAAGGACACATTAACAAAGGGAACAGAAATATTATCTTAGCACAAGGTGAGGAATCTACTCTGCTCCTGACTATCTTACACTGCCTCTCTCCGCTGCCGTACTCCCTGGACTGACTCTCTCCCTCCTTCCTCTGGACTACTCCCACCACAGCCTCTCTACCTATAGATTTTGTTATCCCTCACTGTGCTTCTTTCCTGTGCAGTAGTCCCACCACTGTCTCTGTTTCAGACTTTATCTATGACACCCTCTCTCTCTAACTGTGACTCCTTTCTCAACCCTCAACGTGATGCACGTGTGCAGGCCTATTTATAGTGTATTGCCATGTGTCTTCCATTGCACATGCGCATTTGGGCGGGCGTGACGCTCGTGCGTTGGGCGCGTGCTCGCCAACGCATGGGTGGCCGTACGCGGACAAACGCACATGCGCCCTGAGACACTGTACTGCGCATGTGTCGCAGTACGCATGCGCACTACAACGACTACCGCATGGGTGTCTGTGTTTTGTGCGCATGTTCACGCCGGCGCACATACGTGTGGGCACGCACTGACCGACGCCCATGCGTAGAGTGGCGCACGCGTGCCACCAACGGGCATCGCATGCGATCAACTGCGCATGCGCAGTGTGCGCAAACCACACACCCCAGAATAACATATATTACCATCACAACATTACCCACGTTGAGGGTTGTAGAGGAAGAGCAGGAGGAGTGTGGTTGGTGTGGAGAAGAACGAACGTCTATGCAGTTGTACTAGCGGATTGTATTGGTGTTTGTATTGCTTATTATATTGTGTTGTGTGTGTATTGTCAGTTGTTGTTTTTACTTTTGGATACTGTATAGTGTGTTTTGTGTGTTTGTTAGAGTTTGTGTGGTTGTTAGAGTGTGTTTCGGTAGTGGGACGGGAGGAGTTTATGGCAGCAATATATGCTTATGCATGTGTCCTGAGTGGTGGGCAGATGCTGCGGTTGCCGGACAGGGGAGATGGTGTCCACGGGGCTGCAGCACAGGGCATGGGTGTAGTCCCGCAGCAACTCAGACCTGCAGCTGTGGAGGTGGTCCAGCCATGTGCTGTGCGTTCACGGCACAGACGGCGTGCCGAGGTGCAGGCTCGGCAGCCACGCCTCTACAGGCCCAGGGCACAGCTCCAGGGCATGCGTGAGGACCAGGTCATCTCCCTGTACCGACTGAGCACAAGGGCTATTAGGGAGCTTTATGAGGATTTAAGACCTGACCTCGAGCCCCTGACTGATCGGTCCCATGCAATACCAGGTTTAGTCAAGCTCCTTGCTGCTTTACATTTTTTTGCCTCTGGCTGTTTCCAGTCATCTGTGGCTGCAGTGGGTGGCATGAGCCGCCCATCCTTCTCACGATGTCTCCACCACGTACTGCGTGCCATGGTCAGCCGGGTGGGGAATTACATAGCCATTCCCCACACTAGGCAACAATGGGGGACCCTGAACCAGGCCTTTGAGACATTAGCAGGGATACCACACGTGATGGGAGCTATTGATTGCACACATGTTGCCCTGGTCCCGCCTAGAGACAGGGAGGTGGCGTTTCGCAACCGCAAACACTACCATTCCCTGAATGTTCAGGTTGTATGTGATGCTAATCTGCATATTCTGAATGTGGTCCCTAGGTTTCCAGGGTCCACCCATGACTCCTATATCCTGCATCACTCGGCAATCTTCACACAATTTGAGGGCGGACGTTATGGGGACTGTATTTTGCTGGGTGAGTATGTCATGTGTCGTAATGTATGTATGTGTTTGTAACTTTCTTTATGTCTACTCACATAGCTAGCAAACTCGTTTAAAACCATAAACTTAGATCAACATATGAGCAATGTTTGTTTGGGGACTGTTGTATCTTTAGATTATTACAGGGGTATAGACGTACACATACAGCAGCTACAAACAAACATAGACCATCAGACTCCTAGCATTATATGATCCAGACATTCACATGGTGTGCAGGTGACAACACCCCTGTGCATGTGGCTAGGCTGTTGCACAATCCCTCATAGTGTGTGGTAATATCAACTGCACACATTCTGAGGGGGGGGGGTTTGGCCCTCATATGCACGTATCATGATGGGTCATTGCCAAATAATGCTTGTATGTCATTTAACCTTGTGATAATTGCTCATCCATACAGGTAACCCTTCTCATGTGTGTGTGGGGTTCACACACTCACTCTGGACTGTTGTTGCTACCCAGGAGCCAGTATATAATATGAGGGGTTTTTTGGGAATATCTGATGTATGCTTTTGCCCTTTCCAGCTAGCAGCACTCGTGTGGATATGTATGGTCACGCATTTGGCCTATGTCACAGCAGGGGTGTAACGAAGTATATTTGGTGCTAGTACCTTGGCCTACTGTAGATGATCATGATTTAGCCACATATTGGCCAGTGATCCTCATGTAGTTTAACATATTGGAAAGGGGATGCCTGAAGCTGTGGGCTATGTGTGTGCATACAGAGTTGTATTGTTTTCAGCTACACATGACGGTAATGTACCGATGTGTATCTCTATGAGGTTAAGACATGAGTAGTACAGTGTGCAGGTTTGCAGACCCCACCTTCAGTGGGATGTTCCCAGGATAGACACAGTGCACAGGATTGGTATTTAAACAATTTATGTTTAGCAATATACAGCATAAGGACACAGAGTATGAGATCTAGATATGTTGCCCGTACAGGACAGGATGCATCTAGGTGATATGGTTCACATTATCACCAGCCTCCATGGCATACATGTTCTGTTTTTTTCCCACCCTCTCATGGCAGCATATTTTACCTAGGTTACTGTTCAGACATACAATATGAACATGTGACACGTGAATCGTTACTATCGTCTCTCATTGGCAGGGGTGCCAATGTGGACAGTCAATGCATTACAATACCCATGTCGCGCACACACACACACAATATGTTACAGTATAGATGGAACTGTTGGGGTATTTCCCATGAGTGTACTTACTTTCTAGGCTATGTGTTCCTTTTTCTAACAGCATATGTGTTTTTTACAGCTCATTAATTGTTCGGTTATATGTTGATGTCAGGATTTGTTTTGTGTAGGGTTACTACATCTTAACATATGTCAGTTATGTTGAATATTGACACGCACATTTCTTTTTATTTCCAAGGTGATGCAGGATATGGTAGTCGCCCCTGGCTGCTGACCCCTGTACGTCAGCCACGGACACGTGCAGAGCGGAGGTATAATGAGGCCCATGCCTCCAGCCGCTCAGTCATCGAGCGTACCTTTGGCGTGTTGAAAAGTCGCTTCAGGTGTCTGGATAGGTCAGGCGGGGCCTTACAGTATAAGCCAAGGACTGTTGCAGAGATAATCATAGCCTGTTGCATCCTGCACAACATTGCTCTCAGGCACAATATCCCTGCAGAGATTAATGAGGATCTGGAGCAAGATCCAATGTGCCCCCCTGTACGTGCCAGTGGTGACACACAGGATGGCACAGCAGTCAGACGGAGGTTGATTGGAGAGATCTTCTCATGTGCGTATTACCTACCCACACAGCTTTTTAATCCTATGTGTGTTATGTTTACAGCAGTTACAGTTTATGTCAGGATATGATTTGTATGTGACACCAAATTAGTATTTTAGTGCTAATTCACAACTCACATATAGGCATGTGTGAGGCACAAACAATGTGGCCAGTACACAACAGCATTTGGTGCCAGATGATGTGGGTGGTTGCTCATACGGCTGTGTTTGATTTTTAAGGTTAAAATTACAGTTAGTGGCTGCCTGTGTTAGCACCTTTTGTTGTTGTTGAGCACAAATGATGTTTTGTGATGATATGGGTGGATAACAGTGTTAGCCATAATGGTGAGATGTTCACAGTGTGAGACCAGTCCACGTTTGGGGACATTAGTCCAGTGGGTTGAATTTATATTGTTTTCACCTTTGGGGTGTACATTTGGTTTCTTACACATCTCTGTCAGCTGGCTATGTGTTTGCTTTTGGTTACTTATGGCCGTATCAGGACCATACATATCACGAAGGTACAGATGCTTAGTAGTAGTTTCCTTTCTGCGGAATATATAGGGTATCTAGGTGTAGGGTGTTAATGTCACCCTAAGCAGTGTGTCGGAATGGTATACTGCCACCAGAAAGCCATGACATGGGGGGGGGGGACATGTTATCGGTATGGGGCATCTAGCATTGTCCAGCCAGAGACGTAGTATTGCCACATTTTACATGTAGGCGAATTGACCTTAGGTACAGTGCTACATATGTTACAACAGATACAGGGGAGGATAACACTACCCTCATAATTCAAGCGGAGGGGTTGGTTCGTTACCAGTGGGCAGGATGAGCAACAGAATGTGTTCGGTGGCTTATGGTTGTGCAGAATTCTCAGGGAGTACATTGGCAGTAATCTTGCTGATAATTCTTCAAACATATGCCATCATGCCTCAGCTACAAGGTGGGTATGTGAGCAGTGTAGGATAGTACAGTCCACATTAACATAGATTGCTACGAATATAGTCGGAACAGGGAACTTGGGAGGATTATGTTGGTGCAAAGGAAAAACCAGACATAATGTTGAGAAGTTGGTTGTCTCTGAAGGTACACATATTGGCTATCACATAATGCGTTGACATTTCTCAATGACACACAGTTTTTGTGATGGCATGCAGCCATCTGGTTTGGCCGTAAAAAATATACAT